>CM060987.1:11238943-11791443 GCA_030765065.1 Deroplatys truncata
AGTGCAAGAGAGCAAATGCTTTCACTGCCAAACATTAGATATCAGCCAACCAACCTTTTTATAAATTATGTCTTAAGAACTGAAGCTTTCCCGGGCTTCACGCCAGGTGAATTATTAGTTGGACACCAACGTTTCAGGAGAGTGCATTTCTCCCATCTTCAGGATGAAGCATGCTGAAGGACCTCTAGACAATTTAATTTTAATTTTAAAACCTCATATAACAATGTACCGAAAGTTAAGGTGGAAATTAGTTTTTTCTAAGATAGTGAATGTTTTTATGAGGTATATTATTTTTCAGGTTTTAGATGAAGTCCATATAGAGGTGGAGACATGTGAAGAATTACGCTCATTATCAGCACAGCAAGGCCTATCAGCGTATGGTGCCAACACTAAATACAGCTTTATCAACAAGGTGGTGGACGGAATGACAGTATCTGTAAATACAGTGCAGGTCACTTTCAAGAGTCCAGCATTCATAGCTTCTGTACAGGTAAATGAATCATATACACTTAAATGTCATTTCAAATGCACAAAATGTCTTTATAGCAGAAATCATTTGGTGTTCTTTACTTCTACTGTCAAAGCAGATTTTACTATGGAAAATTGACTAACTAAGGTTTGGACAGAAATGTATTGGCAAATTAATAAGTATGAACTAATCTTAATATAATATGATATGATATGATATCTTTATTGAGTGTTGAGCTAATACAATACATTTGGGCATGATCAGCGTCGAGCCCTGGCTCCTTTTGCCGATTGTACCCAAGCTTCCGCATTTACAAGGCATGTGTGTTGAGTTAGCTTCATATCACTAACGTTTCTCATTTAAACTCACTATACTGCTTACTGTTCTTCTCCCCTTCCCATCTCCTTCCCTTGCTTCCTCAGCCGTCTTTAATACTCCACTATCAGTGGAAAATGGGAACTATTAGATGCAATTTAGAGAATGTTTATTTGTACCCCGTACTGATCGTCCATAACAACACTTGCTCGTTCATACTAAGAAATGTACCTCTCCCTCCTAGCCCTCTCGTGTTTACCATCCTTTATATCTAAATCATTCACTTCACAATTTCATAAAATCTATCACTTGCTTAGCAATACCTTGTCTTTACTTTGCCTAATTTGTTCCCTTCTATACATTCTATAGCCACTCTCCCTCCCTATTCTATTTACTTCATTATTACTGCTTCTGTTTTCCCATACTTCTCACAGAGCCTGCACTATTTCTATATGTATGGCACACTTTCCTACTCCATAAATCTATTTCTGTTGGCTCCTTTAACGATCCCGCTTTGTTTCTGTCCAAAATCCGTAGACTCCCATTAGGTGTCAACACAATGCTTTCTTCTTCCACCAATTCACCACTCTGAAACTACGCCTCTGCCCTGCCAGCAATCATATCATGTGTCGATTGAACTCCCTCCCTCCTCGATGATGCCACTTTCCTAACTTTGCCAGCTGTTGTCCATACATCACTCTGATCTGACGTCACGCCTCGGCTCCTAATCCCCTCTCTAACTCAGCCATCTTCTTCCCGCCAGCCCCACGTAGCAGTGACGTAACTTCCATTTTCCTTGTTTCGCCAGCTGATGCCCTTGCGTCACTTTGATCTGACGTTCTGACTGCGTCCTGGCCACGCCTACTCTCTAACACCGTCATCTTCTTTCCGCCAGCGCCACGTGCCGGTGATGTAACTTCCATATGTCAATCCTTATCCCCTGGTCTCCAATCGCTCTTTGGACTTCCTCTGCATTCTCTGGTCTCGGATGTATTTCGTTGAATCATATCCTGCTTCTGCTGTTCCTTGTGTCACTTTCGTATCCCATCACCATACGCCCATCGACCCATAATCGTAGATTCTTTATGAAGGCCCGTTTCCCTTCCATTCTTGCCAGCATCATTTGTTGTATTAAATCCTTCTTCAAGGCCCATTGTTCCACCGATAGATCTCTGTTTATAAAGATATTTGTTCCTTTTAGTAACTTTGATTTCTTCAATACTTCATAAACAAACTGCACTGATGTAAATCTTGCAACTATCATTCTGGCTCCTCTTGATCTCCCCACTCTAAAAGCTTCTCTAATCTCCCAGCCCTGAAGCTTCAAACCAAGCTTTCCTTCTATAATCTCTCTGACTTCATCTACAGGCCATACTCCATTCCTTTCTTTCACTCCTGCTATAACCAAATTAAATCTTCGGTGTCTCTCTTCCAGCAGCTCAACTCTTCTTTTAACTTTCTGTACCTCATTTCGTATATCTTGCATTTCATTTTTGATCTCTCCCTTGATATCTATTTATTCCTTTTCCATTCCATTGAGTTTAATTCCTAATCTCTCATCCATATCTTTAATGTATGCCAATGTTTGTTCCATGACGTTTCGATCCCCATTTGGCCCAGGGTTGATTTCAACTCCACCAATTACCAATAGTATACCTATTGCACATGTGAGAAGAAACATGTTTACCATCTCTTCTACACCTTTGTTTGTTTTAAAATCCTTCCATTTTAATTTGTTAAATGCTCCAATTCTTGCTCTGTGCACCTCAATACCAATTCCCATGGTTACTTGAGCCCTTCTTTCTTTCACTCCAGGAGTTTCCTCCTCACACATCCACTCTCTTCCACTGCTTGCTTAGCACTCCCAATCTTAATATATAAAAGTCTATGTATGTTCCTTATTGGGTTCTATGCTGTTGCACCGATTTCGACCAAATTTGGCACAAATAACGTTTGACACATGGTGAAAATTACTGTCTAGCTTAGAATTCGAAATTTCACTCCATTTCACATAAGTTATTTAATTTTATGTGATGCCTACAAAAACTCACAACTCCATCTTTATCTTTCTTATTGACGATCTAATAGATCGAACACTGCCAACATAATAATAATAGGGTTTCACGGCCTCACTAAATAACAAAGGAACAGCAATATTTCTAAGAGGGATAAGAGGTAGATATAAGCGAATATGTGAAATGTGTGGTGAAAAAGAAAGTGTAACACATTATATGATGGAATGTAAGGAGTTAGCGTTATGGAAAAATAGGGTTTGGGAGGAAAAATGGGAAAAAATGAAGGGAAAAATTGTAGCTATAAAAATGTTAATGGGGAAAGAAGAAAGGAAAATTAGAAGCATAGGTAAGTGTTTACAGAAAGCGAAAGAAAAATGGGTGAGGAAAAACATGAGCTACCAGGCGGGGCAAACGGCCTGGGCCATGCAAGCCAAGGTAGCAACAAGGTTAATTTAATTTGTGCATGGTTTATGTTAGACAAATGAAAAAAAAAAAACTGTAAAAGAAGTCGAACAAGAAAATTCATTCATATATTCAACAAAGGAACAGCCAGTTGACATATTTTTAGATCCCCTGTCTGACATTAATCATGGAGTAATAACACAGTCAAATAAATAATTACAACAGCTATGTACCTGTGGCTATGATTGCACAAATGTAAAGATCCTACAATCTCTTGGTTGAGAAATTAAACAAAATTTCCAACTGTATTATATTAAACTGTGGTAACAGCAACAGCATCAAACCAGACAGAATATTACTTCTTTTTCCTCTTATTTATCTTCATATGATTATTTATTGAGTATTGATATAAAATAATACAGAAGGATTCAACACAATCGCATTGACTACAAAAATCTCTGTGGTGCTCAAACATTGCTAACATAAGAGTAACAAATAAGTCAAAGTTAATACATTCTGCAATCATACTCTGATGTTCGGATATTCACATATTATAATTTGTAGTTTCTCATTTTTCTCCTTTGAATCTTAATTTGACCTTTCTTTTGTTTTGTCTGCTTTGTGTTACTGAGAATGTCATCCTCCGTGGTTTAGTGGTATCATGCTAGCCTCTTGCTCCCAAGGTTGCGGCTTCAAACCTGGTGGAGGGCGATGGATTTTTTCAGGCGTAAAAATCCTTAGCATGGCTTCCTTCGGAAGGGAAGTAAAGCCGGTGGTCCCGTGTCGTAGATTTACAGCATGTAAAAGAACCTCAAGCCTGATAAAGAGGCCTCTGAGCAAAATTGCTGTTCTTTCACGCCCAATATAGAATGGGACACTAAAAACCATAGCAGTTAAAGAGTGTCCATAAAAAAAACCCCTCAGAAGTTACTGAGATTAAAGTTATATTAGTGTTACTTACACTGCTATTATTTATTCCCAAGTGAGATTTTTTCACTAAATAGGCAGCAGGAATGTGATAACATGGAAGTCACTCAGCTGCATGTATGAGAAATCATCATTACAAACTATGGTATTTTAGATTGTTTAGCAGTGTCATTATGCAACTTTTGTTTTTTTCTTTATATTGTCCTGAGAGTTTTAATTAACTCTTTGTGTAAGTGTCTTATAGTTTCATAAAGAACAGGGAGAGGTAAGTGAAATTAACTATGTGTCATTCATTCAAGTTTAAAAAGCTATCAGTGTAACGTCAAGTAAATCAGCTAGCTAATATTTTCCAGAGGCTTCAGAATTTCTCCCATGCATCGCAACATTATGTTGTTCACCAGTGGCACTGGGGATTAATTGATCTACGTCATTTTCCCTCTGGCTTCCCAATATAAAGTCTGTAAGTTAGCACTTTTAAGGCCTTTGTTCTGCAAGGCAATCGTGGCCAGTTGCCATCCTAAATAAGGTCACTGCAGTCTTCCTTGGCATTTTTTGTATATCAACTGTATCTTTAATATTCTTATAATCTTTATCCTTTTTCTTCATCAAGTCTCTGCTGTCTTTTGAAATGTTGTTTAATGTTATTTAATTGTTTATGTATTTCTATTTGTTCTTACAGGTTTTATTTGTTGTATTGCACCTTTCTTTGCTAATTGATCCGCATGTTCATTGCCCAAAAGTCCAACATGAGTCCATTGTAGAGTGACATGATTTCTAGTGTCAACTGTTTAAATTAGGCTTCTTATTTCTTTAATATTTCTTGTTGTTTTATTATTTAATTTAGTAATGCTGCTTTTATACCTGTTAATTCTCCATCATAGTGGTTTGACGTTTCATCTAATTTCATCACATGCCATCCCAAGCCATCACAACATTATTAATGGGCTCAAACTGAAGGTCAGCAGCATTGCTGCACATGTTGACACTTGGAACAGTAATAAGCAAAAGTTGAAGTTACTATCAGAGGAGCAAATACACAAATTATAAATAACTTACATAAATATTTTGTGACAACACTATACTTATTGTTTTTAAAATAGATTTCAGAAGAACATGTTTCACAATCCTTTGATTCATTATCAGCTTCCATTTCCTTGTTCACTCATATATTTGCATCGTTAAAGTTGCTGCCGCTTGCTGATGGATTGTTTGCTGTAGTATTGCCATCTATAAGTAAAGCAAATTTGTTGGCAGAATCAATTGACAGTATTTAAAAATTCATTACATCATCTTTATTTTCTAAAATAAATATTATCTCCCAAAATCATTAAATCTATAAGTCCCTTTAAATGCTGTAATAATTTAACTTCTGGGTTTATTTCATGATAAAATCACCAAAAATATCTGCTACAGTTGATTTATAAATTTATTTGTATTTAATATTTCTAAAATGGTTCTTTAGTCTGGTTTCCAAATTACATGTTTTTCTAATTTTAAAAAAGATAAATGAAGTGTTGTAACAAAATATATACGAGGTGTGATCAAAAAGTAATTGGAATTTTTGTTTTTCTTAAAGAATTTTTATTTAATCAACATCAACTTTGTCCCCTTCAAAGTGATCCCCTTCAGATATAATACACTTGTACCAACACTTTTTTCAATGTTGGAAACACTTCTGGAACTCACGTTTCGTTATGGTGTTCAGCTCCTTCAGCGATTCTGTTTTTATCTTATCAATGGTGGCAAAAGGACATCCTTCCATGGTTCTCTTCATCCTCAGGAATGGAAAGAAGTCGCAGGGAGCCATGTCCGGCAAATACGGTGGTTGAGGCAGCATAACAGTTTTGTTTTTTGCCAAAAAGTCACGAACAAGCATTGAGGTATGAGTAGGTGCATTATCTTGATGCAATTTCCATGAGTGATTTTGCCACAATTCTGGTCCTTTCTTCGAATTGCTTCACGGAAATGGCGCATAACTTCCAGGTAGTATTCCTTATTGATTGTATGACCATAAGGCAGGAACTCCTGATCCACTATGAAGAAGTAGTTTGTTATGAGTTGTTTATTTAGCCCCACGCTGGGCGCCAATTTGAAGAAGTATTTTATTAGCTCCACGTATGGAAAAGCCGATTTGAAGTAGATATTATCTTTACGTTATTTGCACCACGCTTAGGGCATCAATTTGAAGAAAGATATTTATTATGCTACACGTTTTGGGCACCAATTTGAAGATGTTGAATTGTTTCGTTATTTGCAACTATTGGGGAGCCGAACCTGTAATAGTTGCAACCGCACGTATAGTAAACAGTTTCCAGTAGCCTTCACCCCAAATGTACTTTCAGGTGGCCTTTGTCCCAAGTTTAAAAATATTTATTAACTTTGTAATTAAACTGTTTCTTTAAGTATTATATATTTATGTTTGCCTCGGCTGCGTCAGTATTATTGTTAGAGACATGTTTCTCTTAGCAGGGCATGATGCGACAAGAATGTAGGCTTACACAGATTATAATTTTACTTCACTCCTTTTATCAATACTTGATACGATTTAAATAACACTTCACTGATATAGAGAGCTGTGAGATTCTTTATATTAATTAATTACACTTTTTTTTAACACAAACTTATTTTTCGTCTCACATGAATACACATTAAATCTCTCGAGGACGCACAAGCAACGCATCCAGTTATGAGCACTGTCTGAAGGCACCTGAATAGATTTCAACTGTCTAAACTTGTAAATTTCTGCATTTCAAGTCTCTGATTGGCTATTCCTAGTCCAATAGAATACCTTCATTAACTAAAGCTTTTTCTGGTTTCTATTTTTAAACTGTCTCAAAATTTACACTATTGCTGCTATAATAATGACTAGTAGCATTTAAACTTCCTTAATTATTATTGCCTCAAGGTTACCTCATTGTTAGCAACTTTAAACTTATTATTCTCACAGCTCCTACATTATTAAATGACGTAATGCATTCACATAACATTATTACACATGTTTACAATAATATAAACATATACAATGACTGTAATATACACTTTTTAGATATTGTTACATACACATACTGTTTTAAGGCAGGCTGTTATTGAATTTATATATTATACAATTAGACTGAAATCATTTAAGTGTTAAAATTACTGCCTCAACTATCACATTGTAATCGAAGAAAACAGTGAGAAAAACCTTCACATGTGATGGAACTTGTCAAATTTTTTTTGGTCTTGGCTCTTCAGGCAGTTTCCATTGGGACGATTGGGCTTTAGTTCCGATGTCATACCCATGTTTCGTCACCCAACCTTCTTTAGAAGTTCTGGATCGTTGTCGACTTCATTCAGCAATTCCTGAGTGATGTCTAGGACGTCATTTTTGGTCAAAATTCAATGATTTCGGAACAAAGTTTGCTGCTACATGTTTCATGCCCAAAACATCCAAAAATAATTGCTTGGCATGAGCCAAAGGATACACCAACATTATCAGCAACCCCTCTGATGGTGATTTTCCAGAACCATTTTCTTTACTTCTTGCACAATGTCGTCAGTAATTGATGTGCTATGGCGTCCAGGGCACTTGTCGTCTTCTCGATCCTCTTTGAAACATTTATACCACCCATAAACTCTTGTATTACTCATAGTAGATTCGCCAAAAGCCACAGCCAACTGCTGCACTTTATTCTGTTTTTCAAGCAAAATTTAATGCAAATTCTTTGATCTGTCTTTTTCGAAAGTAAAAATTCGCCAAGCACTCAAAAACACGTATAACTTTGTTGACTGTCAACAATAAACTAAATATTCAAAACAGCTGAAAATGCAAACATACATCAGGAACATGTGTACCAACAAGATAAAACAAAACTGTTGAACTTGGATGTATAAAGCTCGCAAAATAAAAAAATTTCTATTATTTTTTCATCACACCTCATATAAGTAATTTCTAACTTGGAACAGTGCTTACGCTTCTAGCTGTCCCTGCCACTTTATATAGATGCTCAGGTTGACAGCTAGGACTTTCCCAGCCAACTTTTTGCTCCCACTTCCAGATCCTTCAGAGTTGTTACCCAGGGGCTCTTGGACATTGTTTTGCCTGCCTGCCTGCCTGCCTAAAGAATGGATGTACGTGGTCACCTCATTGTTACATTAGATTGAATTTTGTGAGGGGGATAAACAGGTGATACCTTCCCCTGTCCTGCCTACACTGAAACCTCAGGTTTTTTGTATGGTTTTCTCCCTGTTTATATAATAATTCTCTCCTTATGCTTGAATAAGTTTCAGGAGTGCATGATATTACTAGATACAAACTCCTTTGGGTCTAAAATCCCAAATTGATTGTGTATTTACTTCCAAACGTGAATCTTTCATGACCCCCATTATCTGCAGGTGTTTCTTAAAACATCCCTGGTCAGTCATTAGACCCACCACTAGACTCACCTGTTTCCTATTTAAATTAAGGACTGCTTCCTTCAAGACATAGAATTATTAGCTTTGTTCCTGGATGTCTTTCAAGTAATCTATATGCAGTCTTTTAGGAGGGAAATGAGTGAAAATTCCCAATTTTTGTGAAAAATTAACTTTTTGGTGTTTTGCCAAAAACAAGTGTATAGACCCTATTTTATCTATTTCAAGAACATAAGGTATTTGGAATCTTAAGAAATGATGTCATTTTAAGGGTTCAACGTACTCTGAAACGGTAAAAAAATCACGCTTTTTGTTTTACCATTTTTTGTTTTTTACCATTTAAATGCTAGTCTGCATTCCTTTAAAGCTGTCATGCAACACCCCTTTTTAGAACATTTTTGTATCTTTCAACAATGAATGAGTTCAGAAATTAACAACAAAGGCCAGGACCAAGAGAACGCAATCAGAAAAGCTGAAACAATCCAGGTGCAGATGATTATGACCCTGAAATGTACTGAAGTGTGTCAGAATTTTAAGGTTCAAACTTTAAATTCAGTTTTTGAAAACAACATTTTTGGATACTTGTGTACCTTTTTCTCAGAAAGTATGAGAGGTAGAGAGCTGAAATTTTTAATACATGTATACAACACACAGTTAAACTTTCTGAACTGCAATCATAATTTTATAATATATATTACTGATATTAAGAAAGCAACAACATTGCAAACTTTCCACATTTTTCCTTTCTTCTCTTTGCAAATAATTTTTTTCAATTTCTAGTGAACTGATATACATAACTAAATAACTGAGGTTCAAAAGAGAGCTAATTATACTAAGAACAAGATACAAAAGTGTGATTCTGTATTGCAAATAGTATCAGAGAAAAAGGTATATGAATTCACATGTTTTAAGAGTAAATTTTATTATTTTTCTGCTGGATGAAATAATTTTTATGGACAACTACATAAGCTAGCAATGCAAACAACCATTTGAAATAATTGTTATGATTTATAGAATAATTAATAAAAATTTCAGGAAAAACCATTGAGAACTGTAAGAGCACTCGTAATTTAACACACTTAAGGTGTAATTTCCATGTGTTCAGACTACCTTGACCCCTTAACAGGACGCCCTGTTCTAATTTCTACATTGTAGACTTTAAATTACATTCTCTGCAGTTCTATTTTTGAAGCAGTTTGCTGTATCTCCGCTACAATGAACTTGTATTTTTACTGCTTCTACAAAAGCTGATTAGTGAAAGTAAGCATCAAATTTTTACACCTTATGTGGTTATTAAAATAAAAAATAAAACATCTGATACAGTTCTCAAAAAGTTTAACATGTTAATGTTTAGTGCATTCATTATTTGTTTTATTTATCTCAGGAGTCAAATATTAAAAATCTGAACACTTAAGTTTTATGTACAAGTTTATGGTGCTACAGAATTTTTACTTTCTCTACTACGCATAGTAAATAGGGGAAGTATTATATTCCACCCAAAGATTCAATGTCGAGGTTTTACCGAAACTACATGTTTTGAGATGCCCTAAATCCAAATAAAACCTTTTTAAAAAAAGGTCCATGTGTGTGTCTGTCTGTACTAAAAGTCGGATCAACACCAAACTTGGTATTTAAGTTCAATAGTTTTCAAAGATGCGACACAAAGATTTTCAAGAAAATCCCCCCCCCACTCCAACTACTCTTTACATGGAACAGTTTTTGAAAATTTTGATTTTCTAAAAAAATGACAAAATTACAATTTTGATTAAAGTACCATACATTAAACATATTTACTTGCACATAAAATGTGTATATTGAATTTTTTGGAAAAATACTGTGAAGTCCACAACATTTGGAAGGAATTTTGTATAATCTTGTATAACTGGTAAACGTTAAGTGACAGACAAAAACATAGTACAAAAAAAATTTAGATCTCTTTAAAACACACAATTACAAATATAAAATTTGTTATGTATTAGCTAAAAAGTATTAAATAGTTCAGCTAAATTAATTAATTTTGTTCCATAACTCACATTGAAAAACTTGAAAAGTTCAATAACATGTACACAAAACACTTTTTTCTTTTTTAAACCAGGGAGAATTGCACAGCAATTTCTTTAAGTTTGTAATCTAAGGTCAAATTAAAAGTTTGGGAATAATACAACAAATTATAAGGTCCAAGGAGTATTTCATATTACCATATCATAAAGTCACTAATTATACATAAAAAATATATATATATATCTTAACAACAATTTGATAAGTTCGTTAAAATGTTTTATGTTCTGAATATATGGTTAAAAAAATCAAATCAGAAGAACTATGGATTTTTTAATTTTCAGAGATGCATTGCCTAATAGTTTGTTACTAATGTGTTTTTATTAAAAACCTATGCTTTTTCAAAATCTATTTCCTCCTATACATTTTTATCAAAATATTTTTTAAAAATCTGTTGATACATTCACATGACTTTCTCTACCTTCTATCTTCTATTAGTGGTTATACAAATTATTCTTGCTGAAGTTTTTTTTCTATCTTCTACATATTAATCGAGATAAACCTTTGCAGAAATGGCTACATTACACATTTCATTATAGATACAAAGAGAACAGCGATACTCAAATGTTTAACAACTGGACGCTATATGCTAGCCTTGAAATTGCATACTCTTTCCATGCAATCGTGAGAAACAACTCAATGTTGAAAGGACTTTAAAGAATAACCAAGAAATGAACAATTTGAACCTTTAATAATGGATATCTCAAACGGCTTGCGCCACAAAAAAATTATTTCAAATAAATTGTGTGTTTTAAAGAGATCTACATTTTTTGTGTAGTACGTTTTCGTGTATCACTTAACATTTACGAGTTGTACAAGATTGTACAAAATTCCTTCTGAATGAAGAGGACTTCATAGGCTATTTCCATAAAATTCAAGATATACATTTTATTTGTCATGTAAATATCTTTCTTATATGGTATTTTAATCAAAATTGCTAGAGCCATTTTTTAGAAAATAAAAAAAAAATTCATAAAATGTTTCATGTAAAGGGTAGTTTGGGGTGGGGGATGTTGCATCTTCGGAAGGTACTGAACCTAAATACCAAGTTTGGTATATATTTGACTTTGGTTTTTGAGTTATGGTGTTAAAAGACATACACAGACATGTTTCCAAAAATGCTTTATTTGGATTCAGGGGGCCCCAGAACATGTATTTCCGGTGACATCTCAGTATGAAATTTTTGGGTGGAACGCAGTGCTTCCCCTACCTAGTATACATAGTAGAGAAAGTAAAACCATGCTGAAATCAAAACACATAGAGTTCCACCAATAAAGAACCAGGCATGTATAGAATAGACTGTTTAGATTGCAACAAAGCATACGTTGGAAAAACCAGAGAAACATCAGCACACGACTAAAAGAACACTTCAGAAATATCAGATACAAACAATCAACCATAGCCAATCACTTCTGAGAAGAAAATCACAACATAGAACACAAAGTCGAACTACTAAAATCAATACGTAACTTCAGTTAACATCTTTCTTTAAAGCTCTCCCAGCGAAACAAAGTCAATACAACAGAAGAAATCACGACCTTGACTCCAGCCTAAATGTTAATCAACTATGTGAACTTTATAATATTTCTATAAGCGCATCTGAAAGTAAAATATTCTAAGTTCTGTACAAACTCAGTTTACAATTCTCATCTCCTGCATTGGATGCATGTGGATTATGTAGTCTATTAAAGAATGAACTATCTAGTGCAAAAGATGACAAAAATGTGCAAGTTCATCACAGATTTGTGTGTGCATAAGTTAGTCATGAAGATGCTATGATATGTAGAAAATCTAGGCTCTTCCACAGACCCCAGTCCAATCTACTTTTTGTTTGAGGCAAGTTGGGATGCATATGCTGTGCTATGTTGAATTAGCTACAAACAGCCAACTTTTTACTGTTGGAGAAAATCCGGCAGCAATCAAGGTTGACTCTGCACATGGAATATTTGATAGGGTTGAAACATTCTATTATAATAAAGGACTGTGTTCAACCATATTCAAAAGTAGGAGAGGGATGGAAGATTTCTGATTTTGGGGTTAGAAAAAGTCATAAGAAAATCCAAGGGATTCAATATTTGAAGTGACCTCAATAAAATGAGGCTATAAAGAAAGTAAAAGAATAAGATTGTAATGGTCACTAATACACTAAGAGTTACATGTATTGGGACTAAACAAGTTCACAATAAATCTAATCTAATCTTAAGTGTAGCCTAAAGCATTCAAAGAAGAGATAAGATCATGTCAGTTTAGATTTATTTTGTAATAGATTGTATACAAAAGCAAGTTATGTATCTAATGTTGCAATGAGGAAATAAATGTCTAGCTATCTAGTAAAAGAAATGATGTTCAACATAATTATTTTCTTTAATATTAAACACAGGAAAAAATAACAAATTTGGAGTTTCTTCCATTAGTGTATAAGTTTGAATTAGAAAAGAACTCAACCATACATACAATTAGTAAGGAAATGACATAATGCTATTATTAGGCCATGAAGCGAAAGGATTATGTGATTGCAATCTTTCTTGACCTTTTAAAGACATTTGACTGTGTTTACACTGGAAAGCTAATAGGAATATTAGAAAACTATATGGTTAGATGTATCCCATTAGAGAGAATAAAATCCTATTTAATTGATAGAGAGGAACGTGTAGAGATAGTACAAAATGCAAAAGGAAATTTGACCCAAGTTTGATAGTCATTTAAATGTATAACACACAGTACCTCAGGGCTCAAAGCTGATGCTATACTTATTCATTTTGTACATAAACTCTTTGTTTGAAAAGATACACAAAGCAGGAGGTGGATTTGCAGATGTTACTACAATAGTTGTAGCTGCAAATACAGAGGTAGAAGTGCAGAACAAAGCAGAGTATTAGAGATGGTAAATAATACATTTAGCAGAACTGGGAGTACAGGAAACATAAACAAAAGAGAGTGGGTGCAGATTAGTTTAAGCAATAAAACACAATCCAATATTACCTTGGCAATACAAAATAAACAAGTCAAACAGGTAATGCAAACTTCCACATTGAAATGTTTAGCCAAACTGTTAGTTCTGTTTTTCCTGAAATGCTTTTTAGTATTTTTGGATTTCTGTTGGTGCCTCCAGAAGTGCCAAGCTTGTGTTCCTGTTTTTGTTTTATGTACCTGATGTGTTCTTTGTTTTTATCTTTTAGTTTTACCAATGTAGATTTTTTTGCAGTCGTTGCAGCTGATCTGGTATATTCCGGGTTTGTTTGTTCTGTGAGATGTCGTGTTTTAATTTAGAATTTAATATGCTCTTGATGGAGTAACAGTTTTCTTGGTGGCCAAAATGATGTGCTTTTTGAAAATCCTCTGGAATTTGTAGAAAGCTGCACTGATTAGTTAACGTCCCCATGAACAAAGAGGAATATGACTGTGAGCTAAACAACACAATAGATAAAGCTGCAGAAAATGGATTTCAGACAGAAATAGTGTATAAAAAAACAGAGCCAGGAACAGAAAGAGAGTAAGAGGTCAGCACACTCATTCCAAATGAAGAAGGTAACAAAATTTTCAAGAAATTCACATACCAGCCATATTGTGCTCTAATACAGCAGCTGCCACTGCTTATTGACTCAGGCCACTACCATGTCTGTGAAGTTGCAGGAGCAGGTTTCATATTCCATTTCGCGATAAGTCTGTGTATCATATCGTACTGCACTAATCAAAGGGGGCCTTAAATTGCTGTTACTTGCTTCGCAATTGTAGTAAAACCAGACTAGCATGTAGCTTTTGTGATGTCACACTAGTACTCTACGGTTTGGTAATTTTATTTCTTGCGAAATGTTTAGGTAATAACAGAGTGTGTTTGTATCTTAATTGTTGTAGTTTCACTGGCTTTAAAATCAACATTTGAGTTGGAAAATAAAGTGCTGTAATCTCAAAAAAGGGTCTTATTTTTTGTTAAATATAAAGATTTTTGTATAGTAAAAACAATGTTTTGTTGTGTTTTTGCATTAATTTGATTATCCTGTTGAACCAAAAGTTATGGAAGGCAAATTTACTGCACTGCCTTTTAGGCATTTGATCTAAGACTAATTTGTAAGTTAGTACACAAACTGCATGTAAAAGCCAATACAGCATATAAGGAATACATGCAAATGATAAAAAATATTTCATCATTTAACAATGAGGATTGAATCGGCTAACTACATAGTTAATTTTTATCCATGATTTCCCGTACAAGAAATGACTTCATCAATGCTATAGATGAGGTGTGTATAGTACTGTCCCTCTAGAGGCAGGAGTTGGATATTTGATGCGATGCCACCGATGATGAGGCGAGTGTAATACTGCCCTTCTAGTGACAGAGTTGATACTTGATGCGAGTCACGATGCTAAAGCCATTTACAGCAATATAGATAAGCAAACAACTGTAACAGAAGCTGCTGCATTCTTCATTTGCGCATGCTAAGCTCAAGAAAAATGCCTCTCTTGAATGATGACAGTGTTGAATTATGCTGCAAAGGTAACTTGTGTAATATTGCCACCTCTTTAAAGCAGGCTCAAGTAATGTATGAAGATAAGTGAAACCAGTGCATTAGTCCCTCCTACTGCACACTGAAGTAAGATAGTTGTCCTGAGGAAAGGTGCCAACACGTTCAATGAATTTGCGTGCAGAGGTGGTAGCATTTTTGACGGACCAATAACTGTATCAGCAACAGTTTTAAATGACTGGATGTGCAAACTGCCGCATTTGTCAGACTTTTTACGCAAACGTCAAAGTGTACTTTTTTCAAAGATAAAACATATGTATTGTTTGGAGTGCATGGAAAAGTAAGGTATACATTAGTAATTATTGGGTTGATTGTAACACTACATCACTTACTTGTTTTTATAATGAATACATGTTTCAGGAGCTAATTGCTCCCATCCTCAGTTCCCTGTCCACTGCCTGCATCCTTTGTCTTGGTTGTTAGCTTGATCTCTGGTGGCAGTTGGAAGAAATTCTTAGTCTCCTGCCGGGGTTTCAAAATTATAAGTTCGGTTTCTGTTTTTCCAAATATAAATGTTTTCCCAAGTTGTAAATTCTGCTTTTCCAGAGATGGTTTATAGTATTTTTGGGTTTCTGTCTATGGTGTGTTTCTCTCTCCAAAAGTGCCAAGCTACTGCTGATTTACTGCTGATGCAGGCAGTCGACAGGGAACTGAGGATGGGAGCATTTAGCTCCTAAAACATGTATTCGTTATAAAAACAAGTAAGTAATGCAGTGTTACAATCGACTCACTAATTACTAATTATAAATGCATCACTGTCACAAAGTCCACCAAAGCAATTTTATTGTGAATTAAAAAAAAGGTGTGCGTTTCCCTTTTACAAATAATTTCTTGAACGAAAATATCAGGCTTCAAGAAAAACACAGAAATATCCAGGCTATCCCAAAGATTGAAATACTCATTTGAACATCATTGTTAGCTCGACGAAACCTCAGTAACTTGGGAAAGACTGGTTGGTTCAACTCCGATTACTGC
This sequence comes from Deroplatys truncata, assembly GCA_030765065.1. Lineage (NCBI taxonomy): Eukaryota > Metazoa > Arthropoda > Insecta > Mantodea > Mantidae > Deroplatys > Deroplatys truncata. Next base: position 11,255,020 of record CM060987.1, read on the forward strand.
ATATCCACCATCTAGAGTTTAACTGCAGGGTTTTGTTTCAGGATGACTGTTTAGTTGGGATGGATAAATGAGTAGGAGGTAGCATTTTGCTTCTCATCGGCTGTCTGTTAGGGTGCAGGGGCCCTTCTACACCTCTGGTGGATAGTGGTTTTAAATTTCAATTTCTTTTGGTTGGGGAAAAAGAATTTAGAACCCAATCAGTTCTTGGTTAGTAGCTCAGCTTTTGCTGCTGATAGGAGTGCTTCAGTGTTACCTGGTGTGCCCACAAACTATGCAGGGAGCTCAGTATCGCCTAAAGTGATGAGTTCTGGAATTATAATCCCCAAGAGACCTAACCAGGGCGCTCTGACTTTAAGGCAAACTGTCATAGAATTTTCCAATCTAGCACTTAATTTCATCTTCCTCATTTGAAAGGGATGAATCTTCTTGAAGTTATCTCACGGGAATGAGTGGCCAACAGAGTAACTACACCGAAGTCCCCTATTCTGAGCTATAACAGTCAGCTGTCTGCCATTCCCCAGATCGTGCAGGCATAAAGCATAGGAGGCATTATCAGGGCTCGTAAATGGTTCAACTTCAAATAGGCATCCCAGACCTTAGCATGAGGTAGCGAGAGACTCTGGCCCCCCTGTGCCCAAGTGGACAGATCCCGGATGTACTCGCAAAAGATTAAACCTTTATCCAACTTCACTCAGGTTGGTATTGAATCATTCATTCAATCGTTTGACCTCTGTACCTAAAGGTGTGGCACTTAGTAGAATGGCATGGCTCTTGGCATTAATGGACATGCGCCAATGCCTTCACCACTTTTGGATGAGGCACAGGTATATTTGAATAAGGTTGAAGCTCTGAGGATGTGTTTCGTTGGTGCAGAACAGCAGCACGTCATCAACATACTGGGCTATATTGATGTGTAGCTGGGTTGGAAAGTCTGACACATAGATGCTGAAGAGCATGGGGGATAGCACAGAGCCTTTTGGGACTCTGTCTGTTACTTAAGAGTAGATGTTCTCCCCGTGACTTTGAGCTTATACATCTAGTGTTTGAGGAAACTGTGTGTAATGTTGTTTAGCTGTGTAGATAGTCCCAGCTGAATGAATACACACTGCAGCAATGGACGAACCTTGCTAGAAACCCAGGGCGACCACCTCCACCATGCGCAGTAACTGCTAGGTGTTGAGTGCCCAAAATGAAATCCAAATTAGTGGTTGGGGGTTGGCTTGAATGTCTCCCACTAGTGGGGACAAGCGGTTGAGAAACATCCTCCCATAAATTTCTGAGAGGATTTAAAGGAGGCAGTTAGAATGGGATGCTAAGAATATAGCAGTTATAGAGCATCCATAAATTATTAAAAAAAGACCGGTATTTGGCAAGATGTACCGGGTCTTTCCCAGACTTCAAAATACAAATCACCCAAGCCTCTCCCCACTCCCACGGAAAGTGGTCCAGGGTGAGAGACATATTGAAAACTCATGAGAAAGAGTGCGGTATTAAAGGGAAGGTGGCAGAGCATGAAGAGTGTCAGCCCATCAGGTCCCGCTGCCTTTTTGGGGTTGAGATGTGGGAGTGCACCATGGAGCTCATTTGAACGGATGATAGGAAGCCATTCTGCATCGTCCAGAGGGCGTCAAAAGTATTGGCGTTCCTCCTGAAGAAAACTTTCAGAGAAAATATTGACCTGGATGTTATCTCTTGGCTGCATATTATGCTCAAGATAGTCGGTGAACATATTTGCCTTGGCTTGGGGATCAAAGGCCAGATCTCAGGTGCCCTGGAGTGGCAAGAATATTGACCTTGCACTTGCGAAGCGTTTTTTAGCAATCCTTCACACATCACCACTTTCATGCACAGCCTAGTCATTGCTTTCTCCCAATTTTGCACCTGGTGCAACAGATCTGCCATTGTAAACACTGTAGAAGTGTCACATTGTGTGCTGTACGGTGACACTGTTGTATCCATGCCATACAGGAGCGGCGGATGAGGATGATTAGGTCCATTGGTAGGACATCTGGATGCAGATTTGTTTGGCGGATGAGAGTCTGTTGATCTGAATGCTGATTCACTAGCTTCAATAAGGAGACTGGAAATATCCTCATGTTCATGAGGGTTGCCAATTGGTTTGTGTGATTTGTCACCTTTGTATTTTATAAAGCCATGTACCTTGCCTTGTGCAGTTTTTCAGTGCTTCTTTACTTGGAATTATTCCAATGCTTGCAAATTTCTATTGCTTTATGACATAAACGTAAGTGATAATTTGAAATCGGTGACATTCTATTTGTTTTATCTGTTTCTTCATAATGGATTACATGCTGCCCTCCTGCTAAGAGGGCATGTTCTATGGTGGCTGATTTTTCCAGCTGATCAAGGTGGCAGGTTTTTCTTATGTTCTGAAATATTGGTCCAGTACATTAGGAGAGCTAAAACCCTATCACCAAGACTTTATGGCACGGTGAAACTGTACAAGCAGGCTTTTCCTCTGCGGCCTATAGGCTGTTCCATTGGTTCTCCCACACAGGTGCTTGCCAATTACCTTGTGACATGCTTCAACCACATGTGTTTAACACTGACTTGCACATCAAAGATTTGGGTTGCTTCATTGAAAAACTCGGATGATTATTCTTCAACCAGAACACCTACTAGTGAGTTTTGACGTCATTTCTGTTTTCACTACAGTTTTGGTTTGGTTAACTAAACAACCAATCAACTCAAGATTTTTGTAGATTATATTCTACCTCTATTCTCCATGTTACTTTCAGATGAACAACAAATTCTATGAACAGATTAGCACCATTGCCATGGGCAGCCCACTTTGTCTGGCCATTTCCAAGTTCTGCATGGTACCAGTATGTGGACTACATCTTTGTTATATAGAACCAAGGAGAAGTTGACTTTCAAGAGTTTCTGCAACCCTGAGCAATATCAACCCATGCAGATAGTTCACCATAGAAAAGAAAAAGATGGGAAGCTGCCACTTTCAGGTGTACTGATCAACAAGAAGAGCAATGGCATCCTTGGACATATGGATTACTGTAAGCCCACTTACACTGATAGATACTTCAACAAAACCTCCAGTTGGTCTGGGTGGTTGAGTTGCTGAAATGTTGGCCTTCTGATCCCAAGGTTGCAGGTTCAAACCAATGGTTTTTAAGTGTGCTTAAAAGCGACAGCCCCATGTTAGTGGAATTATTAGCATGTAAAACAACTCCTGCGGGATGAAATTCTGGCACAGCTGGTAATTGACAGCATCATTAACAAATAACTTTTACAAAGCCTCAAATCACCATCCAAGACAAACGATCTATGATTAAAAGTGTCATAGGCCGAGCTTGCCAGATGTATGAACCACAGCACTTACTACATGGATTAAAACATGTGGAACAATCACCACACTTTAATGGTTATGAAGCCAAGGAAGTGAGAAGAGCTTTATATTATGGTTTTGTTCAATTTCCCCGTCACTTCACTTTCTTCATGAAGTAGCCTCTTCTTCCAGACGGTTCACTCGCTGGGGAGTTGAACACAGGACTTCTACAACATCTCGTCCTGCAGTACTATTTGCTGCATGTCACAGCAGTCACCAACTCGCTCGGAGAACTGCACTTGATGTTGCAGCAGAAATGCGCTCACCAACCAGCTTACTCACTCCTCTCGCTTGCTTATATAGCCAACTATCTGGACAGATGTTCTGGAGGCAGGGGAGAGAATTTCCAGAAGATTCTGGTTATCTACTGATAGCGCTTCTGGTGTTCATGCCAGGCAAGAGTGTGACATACCTTTATTTATCTCCGACTGCCTGGTGCCGACCTCCAATAACCTTGGGCCACACAGTATTTCTCCCATTTCTGAAAAATAACACTAACTATATCTCCAAGTTACTTAAATGACACAACATACTAAGCAGATACACAACTCACTTTGTTCAACCAAAGATGCCAGAAACCCAGTTGCAGCAGGGATATGCAGAATTTTATGTTCATCCAGTATAATTTACATTGGTATAATATAGTTTACCATAAATACAAGCAAGAAACTGTCACTTGATCAGCTATTGCAGAATATGCTGTATCAGTAAAAGGGGAGCATGTAACGTGTAATGAAGAAACAGACATTTTGGCAGCAATTTCACATTGACAGTGCATAAGGTGTTTGTGCACTGCTGGTGTTTATTTGGGGTTTGCATTGAAAATCTAAGATTGTGTAGGAGCTCAGCCTTAGCTGCTGTTGTAATTGTTCCTGTGTTAAAGGATGTGCCCACATGTAATACAAGGAACTGGGTGACACTTCAATCAGTGTTGTCTGAATTATAATCCCCAAGAGACCAAAATGAGGTTGCTCTGATGATGTGTCAAGGAGTAATAGATTTTGAGGCCCATTGCCTAATTTCATCCTCCACATATGCAAGGGATGAGCTTCATGAAATTTTGTGGGGAAGGAATGGCAGAGGCCTCTATTATTTACCAGCTGCAGCAGAGTCCATGGCCATGTCCCAGAACTTACAGGAACGCATTAGACAGAATTATAAGAGCTCTAAAAAGGCTCCCCTTTAAAGGACTAACATCCCGGACCTTAGCAGGGCAAACAGAGAGGCCATAGCTCCAGTGGTGCAACAGTTCTCTGATGTGTTCCTTAAAAGTTAAGCCTTTATCTTAAATGGTATTCATCCACTCAGTCTTTCATCTGAGATAGGTGAATGTAGGGACAGCGAAAAAGTATTTGCTTACAAAAGACTGAGGTGAAGAAATCACGCAAAGCAATCAATAACCAGTGCCCCTCAGCAGGATAGATTCAGCCCCTTTAACGGAGGGAGTTAGCCAGCACTTGGTTCAACAGACAGTGCTGCTATAAACGGAAAGACCTTTCCTAATTGGCTTTTGAGTTTTTTATTAGTAATTTCAGTTTTAACAATATTGATTGTGCTTGTTTTTATAATTGGACACCCTAGTTTATTGTGTATATTCATTTTTACTTTCTCTGCAATAAACATAGGAGATAGAGATGTTATTGCATTCTGCCCAGAAATACACGTTTTGGGGCACCTTGAATCCAAATAAACAATTTTTAGGAAAAGGTATGTGTGTGATGTGCGTGTATGTATGTGACTTAAAAGTGAAAAGTCGGATAAATACCAAAGTTGGTATTTAGGTTCAGTATCTTCCAAATATGTGACACAAAGATTTTCAAGAAAATCCACATACTCCCAACTACACTTTACATGGAACATTTTTTGAAATTTGTGTTTTTCAAAAAATGACTAATGATTTTGATTAAAATATCAATTAAAGATATTTACATGATAAATTGTATATCTTGAATTTTCTGGGAATAACCTGTGAAGTCCTCTTCATTTGTAAGGAATTTTGTATAACTGGTAAACGTTAGGTGACAGATGAAAATGTACTACACAAAAAATGTAGATCTCTTTAAAACATAATTTATTTCAATTTTTTTTGAGGGGGGGCAATAAGCCATTTCTGAAATATCTCTTAATAGTTCAAATTGTTCAATACTTTGTCATCTTTTTAAAGTCCTCATTTTTCAGCTGTTTCTTGCAATTGCATGAAACAGTATGGAATTTTAAGGCCAGCATATAGTGTCCAGTTCTTAAACATTTAACTATCGCTGTTCCCTTTTTATCTGTAATGAAATGTGTAATGCAGCTATTTCCGGAAAAGTTTATCTCGATTAAACTGAAATAGATAGCAAAATAAAACATTGTGAGAATAATTTGTATATGCAATAGAGGGTAGAAAAAGTCATGTGAATGTAACACAGAAGATTTTTAATGAATGGGATGATATAGATGTTGTGCTTTTTTGCCTTATGCATTCATTCTTTTTCTTTGTATCTTTCCAGATGCAACGAATAATGGTAGAATCAAAATCTCCATCATGGCAGCGCTGTGATTTACGAATGACCAGATTAAAGGAACCTGAAAGAGGACAGCTACTAATATTTAAGGAATTAGAATGGCAGACAGTAAGAATTGAAGCAAAATCAACAAAAGATGAAAACCTTACACCATTGCGTCTGTTGACTAATCAGGCTCGATGTAGGATTACAATTAAGAAAAGGATATCAGGTAAAGAAAGGATTTCTAAGAGAGACCATTCCTTGGCCTCTTAACCTTTAGACTGCTTGTACTTCATGCATTTCATCTTTGGTGTATTGTTTGAACAGGGGTAACGCAGCTTGTATTTCATTACAACTGTTGCAGACTGTTTCATAATGGGATCAAGACTGGTGCTTATTTTAGATGATTTACTATGGGTGCTAACAGATTCTCAACTCAAGGCAGCTCTTCATTTCCTGGATTCCCTTACTGGTCTTGTACAGAGGGCAACAGAATCAACTAGAATCAAAAAGGCAGCTAGGAAGATAGAGGTAAGTTGTTTTAGTTAGTAATACTCTGCAGGTATGTGTATTACTAAAGGCTGGTTTCGCAGTTTAAGCTTAAGCTTTGCGAATTCACAGTATGGCAACCATAGAAGAGTAAAGTTGGTAGCACTTGTACATGCATATCATTCCCATCGTTTGTTTATGGCAACGCTGATCCTAAAATAAGCTTTTGTAGGTTATCCAGCAACATAAAGTTAAAATGACCAGAAAATCAAAGTCAAAACGTAAAACTTTACTTCTCAAGAAGTCAGCATTTTCCTAGAAACTGTGAAGCAGCATAAGCCTGTAATAGAGTGCAAGCAATCAGACAAATTACTATAGAGTAAGAAAAACCAAATTTGGGGAAAAATTGTTATATAAAGGGTGGATCTGAATGTGCGAAACATGCTGTAAGTTTTGATATGCTGAAAATACCTCCAACTGCAATTAGCATTCTTTCGCTTGCATATAACGTCAATGTTAAGAAGTTGTAAGTGCCATGTTGGGCTTACAATTTTGTAGCTGGTATAGTAGTTACCTGTGTAACACCACGATGGTCGCTGCTGCGATGCCATTGATCTATGATATTGCTGTTTCCTCTCGACACTGCGTGTTGACTTCTGCCAATGTAGTTGAATCTGCCGAAGATGTGGGTACTAGGATTTGAGTTGCATGAGGGTGTATTAGGTAAGTATTGTTGTTGCCTCGGCTAAACTCAACGTAGCATTTATACCATTCTTGTCAGAGTGTGTACAAGCTACAACTATGAAATACCAACACCCGTGTTATGTTGAACGTTGTTTGTAATTAATCTGATTCTAAAACACACACTTAAAGTACTACATAAACGATATGCTTGCTATTATTACTTTTAAATCGGAAGACAGTGAAAAGATTAAATATAATATATAGAAGTGGTTGCAAATATACAATTTCACTAAAATAGGTTCAATACCTCAGAACTAGTTTCGAGGAATCACTTCATTGTCAGCTGATTGCAACTGATTGGCTTTCTTCTGATGGTTACAAATGTCTCTTTGTCCCTCTAGTGGTGGTTCTACAAGTTTAGTGATCAAATTTTTGTCCATAGGGATGTCGAAATTCATTAACCTTGGACAAAATTTCCAAAGAAATATTTTCTCCCAAATGTTTAATTCCGTAGGTTTTTGTGCCTGCTTGATACAGGGAAGAAGAAAAATCACCAGTTGTAGCACATTTTTGGATACAGGGACATGAAATTGAGGACACAGTGTCACTTATCAAGCAGGCACAAAAACCTACGGAATTAAACATTTGGGAGAAAATATTTCTTTGGAAATTTCCTCCAAGATTAATGAATTTCGACATCCCTATGGACAAAAATTTGATTACTAAACTTGTAGAACCACCACTAGAGGGACAAAGAGACATCTGTAACCATCAGAAGAAAGCCAACCAGTTGCTATCAGCTGACGATGAGGAAGTGATTCCTAGAAACTAATTCTGAAGTATTGAACCTATTTTAGTGAAATTGTATATTTGCAACCACTTCTATATATTAGATATACTTGCTCTTTGTAATGTGATGTTAACGCTGGTATATTTATAAGTATTTCAGTTACTTTAATCATCAATAATGAACTAATTTGCAATGTGACTATTATGAATTATATCTCAGCGTGTTGCTGGAAGTGTAACTTCATATCTACTATTATTAAAATGTTTTAAGGCAATCTGCCGCCAACACTTAATAAATTACATGAGTACCATTGCTAACACATCTTGAGGCTTCATGAGCACACCGTGAACTAAAAAACTTTCACAAGCTACATGGCTTGGTGTCTCTTACTTCGTAACTTTAAAATATCGTGGCTTAAATCTTACAGGTTCCTTGCCTGACGTAGCCTTAGACTTGCCCTATCAGACACTGGCATTTAAGAATGGTTTAAAATCACAATGTTGGCCTTCCCAAACTGTCCCTTTAAATCTGTTTGTGACTTTCTTGCATAAAACTATTGAGATAGATTTATGACAGAGTGCTCTCCCTTGCTCAGAAACGTTCTTGCTTTAAAATGTGAAACTGCTTGTGCATAAGTTAACATCACACTATGCTTGTTACATACTAGTATATCTTACAATAACATAATACACAATATATCTTGATATTAAAAGATGTGAATACGAGGTGTGATCAAAAAGTTTCCGGAATGATGTCGTAAATACTACACAACACTTTGTTTTGTCTAATCTGCACGGTCACCTTCGAAGTAGTTCTCCTTGGGAGTTGATACACTTGTTCCAGTGCTTCTGCCACTGCTGGAAGCACCTCTGGAAGTCTTCTTCTTTCAACATGTTCAGAGCCTTCTGCGATTCGCATTGGATGACATCAATGTCCTCAAAACGGTGTCCTCAGAGCCGCATTTTAAGTCACGGGAAACTAAAAAAAGTCTGCTGGTGCCAAATCTGGAGAACAGACGGGATGGGGATCAGTATTCATCCTATTTGTATCCAAAAACTGGCGATCAGAAAGGGCTTTGTGCGCGGGCGCATTGTCATGATGCAGGAACATGTCCAAATTGTCTTTCAAAATGCTTTGAACACTTCCAAAGGAAAGTACTTATGAGTCAGAAAGTTCTCTTATTGTAATGTGCCTATCATTTAAGAGCATTTCCCTCACCTGCTTGATATTTTCATCCGTTTTGCTGGAATAGGGTCGCTCCGAACGATCTACAACATTAACTGATGTCACACCACTTTTAAATTTCGAAAACCACTCAAATGCTTGAGTTTTACCCATAACTTCCTCCCCATCAGCTGTTCTTAACATTTCATAGGCTTCTGTTGCAGTTTTACCGAGTTTAAAGCAAAATTTAATGTTCGTTTTTTGTTCTTCGTAAGCTGACATTTTTGCTATGCGAAAAAAATTGCAGCACATATAAAACACGTGTTCACTTCGGAGCGTCTACCTTGTCACTGCATGGTCACAGGAAGTAACGTGACCTCTCATTTTTATCGGGAAGGAACGCTGCATGTATAGTCTGGCTAAGAATTAAAGAAATCTCAGCATCAACGTTGTTGAAGCCATTCCGGAAACTTTTTGATCACACCTCGTACATTTGTTAAATGCTTTATATGAGAACAGAAAACATACTGATGTTATCAATTACAGACGTGGGCTGTAATACTGTCTCAAGGCGCTGTATGTGACAAAAGGGCTTTGTTACTGAAATATAAAGCAATGCGTTATATGTGGCTGTGAAGGTAATGAGTACCACAATGTGTTATATAAGTATGAAGTATAAATTTAATATTATGGTCAAGTTTTACTTCTTACCAGTCGGTTTTATGTTTAATTGTATCATCGATAATTTCTGCTACCATCATTGCCAACTGTTTGCTTAATAGAAATCTCTCGTTGAATTCTAGGTTCTTCCATAGGTGAAAATGGTTTGGATGCATCCTAAACACTCCAGATTGTCTTCTGTTGTGCATATGGGCTAAAATAATTTGCATTTCCTCGTCACTAATATTGTCTTTGACTCCGTAGCTATGACAGTTCAAATCGGTTTAAGCCAAGCCACATATAAGCTCGGCTTATTGCTTGAACTATGTGCTGTAAAACTCCATTGTAGCTTAAGCTTAAACTGTGAAACCAGGCCTAAGTGCATTAATAGGTATGATTATACGAGGTCTGTTCAAAAACTTCTGGAACATTCGTAATTTCGCGCCAATGGAGTGTTGGAGCAAAAAGTGGTTGCCATTCCTGTACAAGCCTTTGTTTAATGTATAACTGCCAGAAATTTCATTATTCTATATCTGTTAGTTATTGTTCAGGACTGTATTGAGTAGAATGTTGTGTCACATGGTTTGTGAATTTTGAGATGGCACAGTTAGAGGAGCAACGCGTCTGCATTAAATTTTGTGTAAAACTTAAGAAAACCTTTACAGAGACACACCAAATGATGCAGGAAGCCTACGGTGATGAGTGCTTAAGCTGTACTCGGTGTTACGAATGGTTCACGTGGCTTAAAAATGGCCGGCTGGAAGTTAAAGATGACCCTTGTTCAGGACACCCTTCGATGTGTACTGACGATGCCCATGTCAGGAACGTCAACGAAATTGTGCGTGCCAATCGAATACTGGCTATTGGGATGTTTTGCGATGCCTGCGAGAAAATGTGAGAAGGAAACAACCTGAAATGTGGCAAGACAATTCATGGCTCTTGCATCACAATAATGCGTCCGCACATTCATCCCTGTTGGTGCATGACTATTGCATAAAAAAATATCACTGTGCTGCCTCATCCTCTGTACTCTCCAGACCTGGCCCATGCAGACATTTTTTTATTTCCAAAGTTGAAAGCCTGGTTGAAATGATGGAGATTTGCAACGATAGATGAGATAAAAGAAAATTTGCAGACAGCACTTTGCATGATCCAGAAAGAGGTGTACCAAGACTGCTTCCAAGACTGACATGGGAGTGGAAATGGCGTTGGGAGTGGTGTATCAATTGTGGAGGGGACCATGCACAATAAGTAAAAGCTAAGTGTAGAAAAATGTTGTGCACAAAGTTCCAGAATTTTTTTAACAGATCTTGTATCTTGTTTCATGTTATTATTTATCTATACTAATTTATAGAGGGAGAAAATGTGTATGTATGTAGGGTAATCTAAAAAACTAATAAACCAATTTTAATAATTCTTTCACTATTGAAAAGCCATATTCTTTCTGATGGACATGCTATAAAACACACAATTTCAATTCATAAATTACTTAAAGACTAAAACGGACTTATAAAGCCTATATACTAGAATACAAACAGTTTGGAGGTATAAAACAACTTAACTTGCGAATAAGGCTTTGACTTTTCATTGAAAAGTGGAGCGAATAGTTGCTATTGCTCCACAGAAAATGTATGTAAAATAAGACAAACAATAGATATAGATGGTCAGGATTTAGCAACTGAGAAAACAGATGATGTAGCAAAACAGCTTATAACGCTGTGATACACATGTGATACCAATGCCCAAATATTTTAATAAACCTCGGATAAGAAAGTTTTCCTTTACTTTGTACTTATGTTTTAGTCAAGTTCATTAGCAGGGATTGCTAAATAATTTTATATAGAGAGAGAATTGGTAACATTACAAATCAATGAACCAATATTAGGAAGATTATTTTTCTTGATGGTTGTGGACTGTGTGTCTCTTCCAAAGTAATTGGTTAACTTGGTGGCCTGAGAGAGAGGAATCTTCATGTTCACCAGCTTCATCTCTATTTTGTTGTATATGTTGGGCGTTTCTGTATTATGTGAAAAGCATGTAGCTTTTATGTTATTAAATAACTTTTGGACCAAAGAGAAGGTGCAAAGGTTTAAAATTTCACCTACTGTGACTACCTAACAATTAGATCATTCTGACCAATGACTGTTTCCCCCACCAGAGGATACTTATAGGCTTGCAGCATTTCAAGAACTTGGAAGACTTTCGGGGCGAGATTAAGTAAGTCAAATGTTCCGCTAATGTTTCACATTCTTTCATGTGAATATCAGGGGTTTTTTCACCCCATAAGGAATAGCCGGAGCTGTATGAAATTACAATCACAATAGATAAAAAGGAAGATTCACCACAAAAATCCTCTAGATCATTGCACAGTAATTTCATAAAGAACGGGGGCAGATAAATTAAATTAATTCATCATTAGAGTTTAAAAAGCAGCCCATGCAAGTTGGAAAGACGGCTAGGGTTTAATAAACATTACTCAAGAAGATTATAAGTAACACACAGAAGCTCTTAAACCTACTAGATCCAGTATACAAGATTACAGTAGAAATATAAACCAATCATGCACTCCCCTAGCGTTGGTTGGTATGTACATAAAGAAACATGCACTGATAACTACAATAAAACCTGTTTCAACACCAGAGCACTCAAAGAAGTGGCAGACTTGTTAATGTACAGCACAGAATATATCACAAACTGTGATGAAATAATCCAAACACACAACCAGTTGGCTTCAGAAAAGAAATGGTTGACCAAAAAGATTTACAAATTCAAAAACCAACAACACATCAAACATATCATTACTTTATCTAATAACCAGAAACCAAGAAATTCAAATTTCATCCATGAGTTCACCGTAAATTTAAAAAAAATCTGATGTGTTACACTCACATGACTTTCTCTACTCTTATACAAACTATTTTTACAAACGCTTATTCTCCATATGCTTCATGTTAATCGAGATGTTAATCTTATTGCTAATTTTCTTGTAGGTGCAAGGGGAATTGGTAGGCTTTAAGCGATAGTCAAATATTTTAAGAGCTGGTATGTATGTGGAGCATTCCATTCTCTTTGCATGTCCAGTACATAAAAAAATCTGATGTGTTACACTCACATGACTTTCTCTACTCTTGTACAAGCTATTTTTACAAACTCTTATTCTCCATCTACTTCATGTTAGTCGAGATAAACATTTGCAGACTCTATCTTATTGCTAATTTTCTTGTAGATGTAAGGGGAATATATATTTACAAGGGCAATTTGGAAATACAGTAGCCTTTAAGCACATACATATCTCTTAATAGCTGGTTGCTAGGTGCAGCACTATTCCCTTTCCCACAGATTAATACTCTTTGCATATCCAAGACAAAAAAATGAATAACGAATTCCCATTTGAGAAAATAAGTATTGAAAAATTTAAGGGAATAACAAGTAATATCTCGAAAATGGTTCACTCAACAAAAAAAAAATGTATGACATAAATTGTGTATTTTAATGCGATCTACATTTTTTGTGTAGTAAAATTTTGTCTATCTCTTATGGTTTACGAGTGATGCAAAAGCCGTTCACAATAAAGAATACTTTTGGAGACATTCCCAGGAAATTCAAGATATACATTTTATTTGTCATAAAAATATCTTAAACATATGATATTTTAATCAAAATTGTTAGAGCTATTTTTGAGAAAATTAAAATTTTCGAATAATGTTCCATGTAAAGGGTACTCCGGGGTGGGGGGATTTTCTTGAAAACCTTCGTGTCGCATCTCTGGAAGATACTGAACCTAAATACCAAGTTTGGTGTTTATCCGACTGTTCGTTTCTGAGTTATGCTGTTCACAGACAGACACACACAGACACACACACGGACATGTTTCCAAAAATGCTTTTTTTTGGTTCAGGGTGTCTCAAAACATGTATTTCCGGTGAAATCTCGTTATCGAATTTTTGGGTAGAATACAATACTTCCCCTACTTACTATATGTAGTAGAGAAAGTAAAAATATTCAATGACATTGGCATTACCGCACCATAGTACAACAAACACTGTGTTAGGAACCTCATAATACAAGCAGTAGATAAAAAACAAATTGGGCATCTATAAAATAAAATGTATAAATTGTAAGAAAATGAAATAAAACAAAAAGGAAATTTGGGCACCAGTGTTATAGAGCATTGGACGAACATCAAATGTGAGCAAGTAGACAAACCTGAGGTTGTAGCCCACTTCTGGGACAAAAACCATGAAATCAAAGAAAGAAAAAACACATAAGTTTATTGAAACCAGCTGTAAAACGTTCAGAATTGGATGTTTGGGAAAAGATTTGTATTAAAAAACTTGAGGACAGTTCATGTCCAGGTGTTTGACATCCCAGAATTGACGGTGCCTTGAGTTCAACCAAAAACCTCCAGGGACAGAAGGAACCTCAACCAAGACACTCAACATGCAGCTAATGAAATAGCAGTAAGTGATGCTGGACAGCAAGAGTAAAAGTGTGAACCAATGTGTTATATATTTATTTCCATCAGCTTTGTCCCCAAATAAACAGAGCATTATTGAGACTGTTTTATCTGACTTTCACTATAGCAAGTAGCCATTTTATTACTGGAGAGAACTTTCATAAGCACAGTTTTAAACACCTTTGTAATCAAGAGTTTTGATGATAATGTGCAATGAAGAATAGAAACATTTCCTGTTATACTATCTCATTAACCTATTCGTATCATTTGAGGACCAGGGATCGCTCACACTTTATGACAAGCTCAGCTTGCAGTGCTCTACATGACTGCATGTAGTTTAGGTTCCTTCTCACAGAGTCATTCGTATATGTTTGGAATGAAGTGCTGACATGTGATGTTTGTATGACTTCATCAACAGTGTTTCAACCAAAGAAAAGTAATTTTATTTTTCCTGCACTCGCATCAGTAGCCATCATGGCTGCGAAAAGAATCCGTACAGATGACGAGGAGGGTTTAAGAAAGCTGATAGAGAGTGATAGTAAAGGTGGTGATTTTTCTGAATATGAAACAGAGACTGAAGAAAGTTCTAGTGACAGTGGTAACGAATCTAGTGCAGAAAACACGAGGAAAATAATTATGAAACCAATTATGACGCGCCAGACTCTTGAAATGCATTTGTATTATGATGCAGAAAAAACAGTGAGACTGGAATTGGACTCCCTTTTATTGCTAATAGTGAGTTTGTAAAGACTTACTGAACAAGCATGCATCACAGATGCCATCTGCACTTTCAGTTGTTTTAGGATACATGAAACCATTGTTTTGACAAAACGTGTTACAAAACTAATACTTACGTAACAAGGCAGTTGACCAATCTGACAGAAAACTTTTGAAAGACGATGAAAAATGGTGTAACACTAAGACAGAAGGGCCTATATTGTTATTTTGATGTTCTCAAGTGTGAAAATCATGTGTTCAATTGTACTGCAGCAAAAACCAATGCCTTGAACCCCAATTGTAAGTAAAAAACATGATGTTGCTCTTCATTTACAGGATTGTTTTGAGGTCTATTACACACAATTTATGCTATTGTGCACACAAATTTTCAGCAAAAAAAACTCTTATTGATTGATTTTAAATGATATTTTTAAGCATTAAGCTGTTAGCACCCTCAGTGCTAGGGGATTTAAATCTGATTTCTTGGTTAGTTGAGTAGGCATTTAAATATGACGTGATTGGGTTAACTTGCTTCACACATACTACCTCGTTGGTTTAAGAAGTTCTACAGATAGGAATATTGGACAGCTGGGTAGAAATAATCAGATCATTTCATCCTAGGTAAAACATGCACTTCTTTTTTCCAGAGATATAAAATGAAGTATTTAATGAGAATGCTATACTTATGGTTATTCTTCTATAAAGTACTTCGGCTTTTGAGTTTTAAATTACAAGGGCAGTCAGTCCCAGGAGTATCCGACCTGATGTATAGATAGTAGTTGTTTCAAACAAATGACTGTGGTAGAAAGTACCAACCTTATAAAGCTTAAGTCTGAAATATTATCATGCTACATGGTTTAGTAATTTTTTAGCAGCCATTAATAGTGAACTCTCTCAGCAAATTTGTAAACATGGATAAAATTGGTCATCGTTATGTGATACAATACTTTCATATGAAAGGTGTTAGTCCAACTAATATTAAAGCTGAGCTAGATTCTACTCTGGGGGAGTCTGCTCCTTTGTTTACAGCAGTAAAATATTGGGTGGCAGAGTTTAAGCGAGGCCGTACGAGCTGCCAAGACGAAGATTGCAGTGGTTGACCAAATGAGGTGACTATGCCAGAAATTGTGAAGAAAATCCACAAAATGGTATTGGATGACTGTCCACTGAGTGCACGAGCTAGCAGACATCATAGGAATTTCAAAAAGTGATGTACATCGCACACTAACTGAAAATTTAGACATGAGAAAGGTATGTACAAGATGGGTGCTGGAACAAAAGCAGTATCATGAAGATGTTTCAGTTGAGTGCTTGGCGATGTTTTGCTGCAATAAAACAGAGTTTTTGTGTCGATTCATAACCATGGATGAAACATGGGTCCATCACTTCACACCTGAGATGAAGGAACAGTCAAAACAGTGAATTGAAAAGGGAGATTCAGTCCCAAAAGACAGTTCCATCTGGAGGCAAGGTCATGGCGTCAGTTTTTTGGGATGCATGTGGGATAATTTTCATTGATTATCTTCAAAAATGAAAAGCAATCAATGGCGAGTCATTTGAATGATGAAATCAAGCAAAAACGGCCGCATTTAGTGGAAAAGAAACTTTTATTTCATCAAGAGAATGCACCAGTTCACACATTCTTTATCACCATGGCCAAAATCAATTAGTTAAAGTTCGAATTGCTTCCTCATGTAACCTATTCGCTAGATTTAGCCCCTTCTGATTATATTCTATTCCCAAAGTTGAAGAAATAACTTGGTGCTAAAAGATTTGCCAACAGTGAAGAGCTAGAGTCTGCAGTTGATGGCTATTTTCCAGAATTCAATGGATCTCACTATAAACAGGATATTGAAGCTATTGAACATCGCTGGGAAAAAGTGTTCGAGCTGAAAGGAGACGATGTAGAGCAATAAAGATGTTTTTTTCCAAAATTTTTGTATTTTCTTTTTTGGGTCGGGTACTTCTGGGACAGCCCTCGTATGTATCTTCACCATTACTTTGACATTTTAGAACATTGTCATTTCCTTTGCCTGTTGTAAAGAAGTAGGACAACATAGTGACATTAGTACATCTTCTGCTTTAACTTAGCAAATAATAATAAACTCACTTCCTTATTGTTAAGGTGTAACACATGTCTGCACTACAGTACATCCACAGAGTGCAGCAACAGTATGGATACTTGTAATATCAGTGACGAGAAATATAACTGAATTTGTGCAGTAAGAATGCTGCCTAGCTTATTGATGGCTAAGTTTTCAATCTGAGATATTGCAAGCTGGCCTATGATGATATACTCCTTCACTGGAATCTCTCCATGTTCAACATATTCTGTTGGTATTGGATTTGAGGTTCGTGATGTTCTGAGGCCTGAATTTTATTTCTTGTGTAAAAGTGGGGCTCAATGAAAAGCTGAATACTGTGAGGTATGCAAAGTACATCTGCAAATAAATCAGCTTTTCTTTTAGTTATTGTTTATTTTAACTTTCTCTACCATTACCAGGTGGGTAGAGGAAGTATTGCATTTCACCCAATGATACAGAGATTTCACTGGAGAAAACATGTTTAGAAACCTTCCTAAAAAGCATTTTTAGAAAAAGATCTGTGTTGCGACGGTAATGTTTCTTACGTAATATTTATAGCGTAAGTTATTAGAACTTGTAGATCATATGTTGTGCTGCTTTACTTAACGCGTTGCCATCTCGTGACGTCACTCCTTGTTTGGTTCGTAGCTCCCTCTGACGTTAGCAATTTGTATCAATTAGTTTCTGAAAGAATTTAAGGTTATGTATATTGTCCTCCGGCTAGCTATCATCTTATCTTGGTAGAACTTGTATCTCTTGCAGGGTGTGAATCAGAAAGGAATCTTTTATCCAGAAATTATACTGACGAAGAAATTGGTTTTATAACTTTTATTGCTGAACACATTCACAAACACTTTTACAAATTAATCTGGATACTCGCCAAACTGAAACTGTTTGTAATAACTTCTTATCACTTTTAACTCACGTACTTCAACTTTGTATATTTAACTGTATAATACTTTATAATAATTCTCGTAATTCTGCTGCGCGTAACTTGACGAACTGACTGACTGACGATGAACTGAGGGACCGACGTTTAGTGTATTGAGAATTCCGTTGAACTGGGGGAACGCTCCCTTGAACCTGGCTTATATACACTCACTCCTCGACATGCCTAAAGATTATAAATGAACTGCTATTGGCTAATAAAACGCGCCAACATTAGCGTCTATTTTAATATCCAATGAAAACCACGAATACATATTTCTTTTAGGGAACATTCTAGAAGCTTTTACCGAAAAGGCGCGAAACATTACGTAACTTCCTGGTTCCCGGTAATGATAAACAACTCATCCCATTGCTGCATTATTGCGTTATTGTTGACAGTTTCAGTAAAGCCGTATATTATTATTTACCAATAATAATTACAATTAATAAACATCAGAAATCAATGTCACATAAAAATACGTATTCATATTAATATACTTAATTACATCTGAGTAATTTGTGATACAAATTACCGTATCAGTGTCCCCATACAAACTATCCTTTACATAGAAAATGTTTCATTTTTTATTTTCTCAAAAATGGCTTTAATTATTTTGATTAAAATACCATATACTGTATTTATGTGAATCTAATGTGCAGCCTATATTTGAAACCTAAAATTATGAAGAAAGAAAAAAAAAAAAGGGGTTTGTATTGAATGTAAAGCACATCAATGACAGAAAATATGTAATAGGTATTTTATTTAAATCTTTTTAATACAACAATGGATTTATCGTTGATGCTAGGTGACACATTTAATACCAAAGCCTTAGCCTTAAACTCTTGTTTTCGAATACCAAGAACTTCAGCCTCCTCTTTAGCTTTCTTTCGTAGTCACAGGTTGCCCATTCTTCCTCCTTTCACACACAAATTCCTACACTTTTTCTTCAACTTCAATGTCTTCCTTTGCGAAGACCCCTAAATTTCTTCTAGCTTCAGTAGCAAATAATGCCAATTTCTGTTTTCGCCACAAACAAATACTGCTCTCTGATACGTTGAACTCCCTTTCTGCCTTTCTATTACCATTTTTTCAGCATAAAGGATTACTTTAGTCTTTAAACAAGCATCATAAGACGTTCTTCTCTGTTTGCCCTTGCCCTCCATATTGTAACTAAAAACGCACAATAACAGGCCAATGATAAATGAACGGCTAGCTTGTAGCAAGTTTCCAGATGTACGTTAACTTCAGCAATCCATTGTGATGTAATATACGAAAAAATTGAATGAAGTTACTGGCGTTCTACTGAACAGATTTGCACTCAAATCTAATGTGGCAGTGAATCTAATATGCACCACGATTTTGAGTACTACATTTGGTCAAAAAAGGTGCCTATTATATTCACGTAAATATGGTATTTAAGTTACATTACAAATAAAATGTATATCTTGAATTTCCTGCTATTCGCCTGTAAAGTCCTCTTCATTCTGAATGACTTTTGTATAATTAGTAAACCGTAAGAGATAGACAAAATCTCACTACACAAAAATCTGATGCTACATTCACATGACTTTCTCTACCCGGTATCATTTGTTAATCAGTATAAAAACTTATGAAAGCTTATTATTCTGTCTACTTCATTTTAATCGAGATAAACCATTACAGAAATAGCTGCATTACACATTTTGTTATAAATACAAAGAGAATAGCAATGTTTTACAACTGGACGCTCTTTGCTGACCTTGTTTTCCATGCAGTTGCAATAAACCAGTGAATGTTGACAGGACTTTAAAATCATAACAGAGTATTGGAACCATTAATGACGATATCTCACAAATTACTTATGCACAAAAAAAGTTGTTTGGAAAAAATTATCTGTTTTAAAGACACCTACCTTTTTACTTTCTCTACTACATATAGTGAGTAGGGGAACTATTGTATTCCACCCAAAATTCGATACCAAGATTTCAACGGAAATATATGCTTTGAGACCCCCTGAATCCAAAAAAAAGCATTTTTGGAAACATGTCCATGTGTGTGTGTGTCTGTGTCTGTAAACAGCATAACTCAGAAACAAACAGTTGGATAAACACCAAACTTGGTGTTTAGGTTCAGTATCTTCCAGAGATGCGACACGAAGGTTTTCAAGAAAATCCCCCCACCCCAGAGTACCCTTTACATGGAGCATTTTTCAAAAATTTTAATTTTCTCAAAAATTGCTCAAACGATTTTGATTAAAATATAATATGTTTAAGATATTTTCATGACAAATAAAATGTATATCTTGAATTTTCTGGGAATGTCTCCAAAAGTAGTCTTCATTGTGAATGACTTTTGCATAACTCGTAAACCATAAGAGATAGACAAAATCTTACTACACAAAAATGTAGATCATGTTAAAATACACAATTTATGTCATATACATTTTTTTTGTTGAGTGAACCATTTTCGAGATATTGCTTGTTATTCCCTTAAATTTTCCAATACTTATAGTTTTTCTCAAATGGGAATTCGTTATTCATTTTTTGCTCTTGGATATGCAAAGAGTTATAATCTGTGGCAAAGGGAATGGTGTTGCACCTAGCAACCAGCTATTAAGAGATATGTCTGTGCTTAAAGGCTACTGTATCTCTATATTGACCTTGCAAATACAAAACAAGGGGAACATAGTAGGCCTTAAGCGATAATCAAATATTTTTAGAACTGGTCGCTATGTGTAAAATGTAATTCTCTTTGCATGTCAAAGATCGTTTCTGCAAATGTTTATCTTGATTAATATGAAATAGATGGAGAATAAGAGTTTGTACAAGAGTAGGGAAAGTCATGTGAGTGTAACACATAAGATTTTTTCGTGTAGCGCATTTTCATCTATCGCTTAACGTTTACCAGTTATACAAGATTATACAAAATTCCTTCTGAATGAAGTGGACTTCACAGACTATTTCCAGAAAATTCAAGATTGGATTTTATTTGACAAATGTACATCTCTTTAAAACACACAATTTATTCCAAATAACCTTTTTTGTGGCATCAGCCATTTCTGAGATATATTATTAATGCTTCATGTTGTTCAATATTTAGCCATTCTTTTAAAGTCCTGCCAATTTTTGTTTGCTTCTCGTGATGTCATGGAAACAGTATGGAATTTTAAGGCCAGCATATAGCGTCCAGTTCTTAGACATTTGACTATCGCTGTTCTCTTTGTATCTATAACTAAATGTGTAATGTAGCTATTTCTGCAACAATTAAAATGAATTAGATACAAAAATAACAATAATTTGTATACCCACGAATAAGCAATATAAGGTAGAGAAAGTCATGTGAATGTAACAGATTTTTGTTGTTGTAGTAATTAATTGTAAACACCCCAAATTAAATCCATATCTCAATAATAGTTTTTATAAACTAAACATACTGCAGTGATTTACATTAATTATGAATTTAAATTGAAAGAACTTGCACACTTTGAAGCGTATCTCATATAGTGTCAAACTCTGTTTAAATTAGGTTCTTCCAGAGTATCAGGCACAACTATCACAGCAGGCGAGAAGCAAGGAGCAAAAGACAGCAATTTCACGCATTTTTAATCGTTATGATGTGGTAGAAACTTCTTATCACTTCCTGTCGCAAAGAATTGACTTGCATCTCTGTGATGATCAAGGAGGTAAGTTTATACTGTCCAGGCTTGCATAAGATATGTTATACAGAGCCTTTGTTTGGATATGTTGCCGACCTAATGGGGAAGATGCTGTTTGCTGGCACAGTCAGATATTCATAGTCCCTTAAATTCAATTGCATAGATTTCTCATACAAATTATAACTACAATAACCACAAAACTTCATCATAAATTATGTTGAAAATGATATCCACACACCTCTCATACATTTTAACAAAATTTGTATTACCGCTTATCAATTCTTGATGGCCGTGTAAATAAAACTGTGTGGGTCAATCATTAACATTATCCAACACCCAGATGCAGAAATTAACTCTACTCAGATTATCATGCAACTCCAATTCTTGAACTATAGTTATCTTCTAGGGCTTTAATTTTATAAAGTTTATTGGCATTCCCAGCTGAGGTTTTTTGAAATTCCTGATTACCGTTTAAGCTTTCTCAGTGATTTCTTTGTACTTCATTCTACAGAAAACCAGGTGTTGTGTATATTGAGACTGTAGATTAGCATAGGCAAGCAATCAAGAAGTAAATTTATAGCGCAAGTACCCTAATATATTTCAAATGTTATTACGAGGGTCAGTCAATAAGTAATGTCTCCTATTTTTTTTCTCCACAACTAAGTTATGTGAACAATTTGAATTTGGCGCATTTCCTCAAACCTTGTTCTCCACTCCACTGCAATAGCAACTTCGTATGTCAACCAGTGGCAGCACGGCTGCTTGTTGAAAAATGGCCGACATGGGTGTTTGTATCAGACAGCATTCTGTCATTGAATTCTTGAATGCGGAAAGTGAAACTCCCATTCTCATTCATGAAAGGTCACAAAGGTGTATGGTGTTACAACAGTGGATGTCAGCATGAAGATGGGTTCGTCACTGTAACGAAGCTGATGTTGGCTGATGAACAGTGGAGCAGCAGATCCGTTACCACATTGACTCCACACAACATTGAGCGAGTGGATGAGATCATTCGAGATGACTGCCGGGTAACAACAGATGAATTGTTGCATTACGTCCCTCGGTAAAGGCAGTGTGGTGATAATTATTTATGAATTGGGGTACTCAAAAGTTTGTTCACGGTGGGTATCCCGAATGTTAATAGACCAGAAACTAATTTGGAAAATAGCGATCTGGGAGAAATTTGGAGAAGGAGGGAAAATAATGTTAAGGTTTTTTGGAAAGAAGCTAGGCAGAGGTTTGAAGATATAGAGATACAAAATTTGTTTAGTAACATTGGGAAGAAAGTTCCTTGGAATCGTATATATTAATAAAAAATGTATGGCCTAGAGAGCAGTATGTGGATAACTCAAATAAGGAACAAAGAGAAAATATAGCCTGGGTACGAGCAGGTGTATGGAGACTAATAGGAATAAGAAATGGGTTCCCACAGAACCAGTGTCCAATATGTGGGGAAAGAGAAGATTTAGAACATATCGTTTTTGATTGTAAAGGTACACAGCATTGGAGAAAGCAAGCTATAAATGGGAAATGGTTAAAAATGGACAGGAAAGTAGCCTTAAGCAAGATTTTTAACAAAGACAGTAAAACGGTAGGAGAGTACCTGTCCAAAGTAAAAAAGAAGTGTGAATTAGTTTCATCATGTGATGTTAAGTTATGTAATTATATTATAATTATTATAATATTAGTATTATTAGATTATAATTTTGGTATTACTACTATATCAATTTTATTATTATAATTATTATTATTATCATCGTTTTTATGTTATAATTAAAGAATGTAATATGGGTAGAATATGGGAAGATAACAGCTTGGGCTGATGTATAGCCATATTCTAAGGAAGATTGCTAGCACAAATAAATAAATAAAATAAATAAAAAACAGACCAGAATAAGGAGACACGAAAAACAATACGCTCTGAACACTTGCAGCACTTCCATTTGGAGGGAGAGGAGTTCCTGGACAAAATTGTGACTGAAGACAAAATGTGGGTTCATTTTTTTGAACCAGAATCAAAGACACAGTCCATGGAATGGCATCGCACAACCTCACCAAGGAAGAACTATGCCATGGCAGGGAAATTGATGGCAACTGTGTTTTGGGGTGCAGAGGGTGTGGTTCTGGTTGATTTTTTTGAGTAGGGATGCACAATAAATTCTGTGCAATATGTCAGCATTCTCAAAAAGCTCGCATGTCTTCAGCAAGTTTGCCCAACAAAAACCATGGCGGATGTTCTGCTTTTGCATGACAATGCAGAACCACACATCAACACCACTGAAGCAATTGTGAACATTGGATGGGTAGTCTTACCTCAGCCCCCATACAGCCCTGACCTAGTGCCATCAGAGTTCCATCTGTGTGGGCTGCTGAAGGAAGCTCATCATGAAATTCACTTTCGATGTGGAGGCGGTGAAAACATCTGTTCGTTAATGGCTTCGGAAGCAAGACTGTGCATTTTACCACATAGGAATACATGTCCTCTTTAAAAGGTGGACTAAAACTGTGGAAAAGGACGGGGATTACATTGAAAAGAAACAATTTAATCCTCAGTGTTGTGGTTTTCATGCTGTGTAATCAAAGTTTAAGTTTCTTGCAAATTACAAAGAAAAAATAGGAGGCTTTAGTTATTGACTGACCCTCGTAATATAATTTAAAATGTATATAATTTAATTACACAATTGTGAGTATTGAGAAATAAATATTCATTGATTATACTTCGTTCTAGCTTTTCTCTGATGTCATTGAGTTTTCCTTTTAAGAACATGGTGATTTAATTTTGGTTTCATATCAAAAATAGATCCCGCTTCCCTAAATCTGTTCACAGGATTACAGACTGTTCCTCTGCAAGGTGCATGAAGAGCAGGGAATCTGTCTATAAATTGCTGTCTCACTTCTCTACAAGATTATGTTGTCACATAGGAATCTACATAAAGATTCTGTGTGCTAAAGTGTATGGACATTATAACAGCACTGAAACATGTGTCAACCTCTGTGTAGCATAGACTGCGCAAAACTAATTAGCCGACACACAGAGAGGGAACATGACTGGTTAGAAACAGTGCAGTGCAGAGCAAGTAGTTTCCCAAATATGGCCAGTTGTCAAAATGAAGGCTTTGTATTATTAAACTTTATTGAAACTTCTGCAGTAGGTACTTAAGGCAGTGTCTGAGCAAAATGGAGGTTTTTGATGGCAATTGAGGTAGGCCAGGCTGCCTGCTTGGCTGGAATTTAGATCAATGTTTTTATTGCATTCTCAAGTCATATTTGTACAATATGGAAAGTGCTAACACATTAATATATACAAAGATCAATGATTTTACAAAGCAATTGTAACAAATATGAGCAAGGTTTAATAATTAATATGAAGTGTACATAACATAAAATAAATTGTGCAATTTTACTTTCTCTACTATTTACCTATAGTAAGCTGAAGTAGTATTTCATTCCACCCAAAATTTCAATACGGTGATTTCACTGGAAATACATATTTTGTGGCTCCCGAGTAAAAGAAAAAGTATTTTTAGAAAAAGGGTTTGTGTCTGTGCATGCATAACTATGTGGCAGTAATTTGTATCACAATAATGTAAATGCCAGAGTGATTATAGTGTAAATAAGCATTATTGTATGACATTGATTTGAGATGTTTGTTAATTATAAGCATTGTTAGGAAATAAGTTTACACGGCCTCACTGAAACTGACAATAAGAGCGGATAACGATGTAGCGAGGGGGTGAGTTGTTTATCAATTATTAGAGACAAACAAATGACGTCAGATTGGCGCCTTTTCTTAGAAATGGCGGGAATTTCTTCCTTAGAGCATATGTTTTCGTAATTTTTGATTGGATATAAAAATAGACGCTAATGTTGGCGCGTTTTATTAACCAATAGCAGCTCGGTTATAATCTTTAGGCATATCGAGGTGTGGGAGTATAAAAAGCTAATGCCAGAAGCAAGTATTGCCCAGTTCAACAGAATCATCCACGCATTACACGTCGCTGAGTCCAACAGAATCATTCAGAAGTTAAACATCGCTTAGTTCATCAGAATCGTTCGCGAGTTACACGTCGCAATTCTACAGAATCTCTCACGTCGTAAAGCTAGTTATAAATGTGAAATACGCGAATTAATAAAATGCGGCAAATAAGTGATTATAATAACATTAGAAAACATAACAGTTTCAGTCTGGCGTGTATCAAGAGTCAATATGTGAACTTAATTAATTGTGACAGTAATAAAAGTGTAAAAACAAATTCTTTTATCAGTGTTATCTGTGAGTAACAAATCCTTTCCATTTACACACCCTGTTTAAGAGATTTGCTCGACTGAATAATAATAATAGCTAGCCGGAGCACAATGAACCCAAAATGCAAAATAATAAAACAATAACAGGCGCTCAGCAATAGATAACACGAAGTGACCACGACAAATTGGCTTCCATATGTTGTGCAGATAAACATGAAGCATCTACCAACTAACTACAAACTATCCACTTCAAATTGGCGCACAAACGTGGGGCTAACAAATATAATCTACTTCAACTAAAAATAAAAAGTCAGTTAAATATCAAAGTTACCAAAGTTGGTGTTTAACTTCAGCATCTTCTGAGGATGATACAAAGATTTTCAGGAAAATCTCTCCATCCCAAACTACGCTTTTCAAGGAAACTTTTTTATAATTTTTGATTTTCTTAAAAATGGTCTAAAAAATTTTGATTAAAATGCCATATGTTTAAGATAATTTTTTGACAAATAAAACCTTGAACCTTCTGCAAATACCTTGTGAAGTCCTCTTTGTTCTGAATAGCTTTTGTATGATTGGCAAACCGTAAGAGATAAACAAAATCTCGTTACTCAAAAAAAGCAGATCTTGTTAAAGCACAAAGTTTGTCAAATATTTTTGCGCCATTAATAGGGACCCCAGAATATCGGTGTAAAAATATTATAGTGAGCGGTGTTTTGGGCGGTAAATAAAACTGCTTAACGGTGTTACCTCGTGCAAAAACAAAAGGGGAAAAAACAAAAACACAGTTTAAACTATTTTACTGTGGAACAAAGGGCACCTTACATGTAACTTAAAAAAGAGGAGCATGAAAATATTTACATAGTATACATTTCGACTGATTTACTTTGTTAGAGACAAAGCCACCATAAGTTCGGTGTTCTCTGGCTTAAGATTTGTTCTTAAGTTTGTCATGATGTTCCCATATGCAGAGAAAAGTCTTTCACTGTCCACATTGGACATGGGTACCCACAATAGTTTCATACACTTCTCACTGAAACGCAAGTGATCACATTGAAGTCCAGAAAGTAAATCCATATGTTTACTTCAGCATCATGTAATTTCTCACACACTATGTTCTTCAGAGCAGCATATCCCTCCTTGAATGTCTTCTCTGGCAAGTCTCGCAGAAAAGGTAACATTCTTCTTGCTTTTTCTATAGTTATATCAGTGGATGCCTCATTTGATACTATTTTTTGTACATCAAACAATTTACCTGCAGAATGAATATCATCATCAGCTGGATCAGCTGACATTAAGGAATTCAGCTTGGTAACTGACTTTATGCCCAATTGCTTGAACTGACTGATAACATAAGACTTCTTGAGGGTTGGCAGTCTCTGAAGAAGACTTGAAGTTTTCTCTCCAAACGAGCCCTCAGCTACTATTGTGAAGCCATTTGATATATCTTTTAAGTTTGCTATATAGTTTATGAACAAATGGATATTTAGATCCCTCAAGCACTTCAATAAGGCAAATGGTGTCTTTGCAGTCTTCAAGAAGGAAAGATGCCTGGCAGTTTATTATATTTTGAGACCGCATTGAAATACTACTGTGGAATCGGTTTGAATTCCCGCGTGCCGCAAAACTAAACTGACCTGGCAACGTCTTGCACATGCTGTCTGTACGGCGCGCGAACGGCACGTTGCCAACTCCACCGTCAGCTGAATTGTGCATGCGCTAGCTTAATTTGAAACGTGGCTCCATCGGCATAATTCCTTTTCTTTTTCAGAGCAGAAGGTAAACAGACTCCTTGCACTAAATTGTAACGTAATTTAAAGAATATAACTTGACTCCAAACGAATCTTTCAGTATAGCGGACACAAAATATACCTAGACATGCGTTCACATTATGGCAACGTCGCGAGACAGCAACAATTTTCGTGCGAGGGGTACAGGAAACGGATACAGTGATTGGTAGAAGAGGCTGTCTACTGTCAGAATTGACTTGAACCAGACTTAGAAATTCATGCATTATTTAACGATACTTTTGCGACAGTCAGCATGAAATGGGGCGATGCAAGCATGAATCGTTAAAATATGGCATTAGAGAAGAATTGCAGGTAGTATTGTCATTTAAATCCAAAGAATAATTTGAGTGAAATGAGAAATCCGTCACTGATGCGGTGTTGCCGAGTTTTGGCATTCCTTTTGTTGTGCATGTGATAGGTGAAGAGTGAAGGGGACGGGGTAGTCGAAGCAGTACCAATGTTTGCTGAAGCTCTGGTTAAATCACAGTGCAGTTTGGTGTTCTGTGCCGTGCAGCATGGCTGTAGCGAATGACAATACACATATCCGTAAATGATTCATAAGCCAAATATCTGATTGTTTATGTGAAAAGGAGAGACAAACGCCCCCAAAAAAAAAGGAGAGAGAGAGAGAAAAATTTCGGGTTATTTTGCACATTTTCTTTTCATAACGGTGTTATTTTGCGTTTTCGCGATATAGAACTAATGTCGCGTTATTTCGCGACTCAGAATGGATATATATGTGGAATTTAAAAATAATTGATTAAAGGTTTTCCTTATTGTTAATTTTCGGCCAATTTCGCGAATTAACTACTCGCGAAAAGTCGGGGTCCCTAGCCATTAACCATTTCGGAGAGATTGTGTGTTATTGGTTTGGATGGTCAATAATTTGTGCTTTTCTCAACTGGAAGGTTGTTATTCATTTTTGTCATGCAAAGAACTTAGAATTTCAAAGCCATCACTTAGCGATCTGCTTTCTGAACATCTATCACTTTCGCCTATTGTATTTTTCTTAAAATGTGTGCAACTGAATGTGTAATGAAAGTTTATCTCAATTAATAAGAAGCAGAAGGAAAAGATTTTGTTTGAAGAGTTTTTGGAAGTGTGAGTGGAGAAGGACATGTGAAAGCAACACCTCAGATTTTTATTATACTTTCTGCCATGTTTACATCGTTGGACCATGTTTTATATTTTACATCATTGTTACTGTAAAAGCCTAGACACGATATTGCATCAAACAAAGTGTTAATATACAAACATGGTAATATTTGACTTGATGTTCCTTTTGTAGGAGGTTTTAGTGCCTGTACAGCATGTGTAAATGTCAATGAATGTTAGGAGTAGTTGATATACAGTACTCTGGTTATCTGAGCTCATTGGGACCCAGACTACACCGCACCTGGAAAAACTCTGATAATGTGTTAATAGGTCATAAGTTATGAGAAAACTGTATTTAGTAGTTTATTACAACATAATTCCTTAAAATTTACATTGAATACTTCATACAGTTTAATTAAAAGATAAACAAATTACAATACAATACTGATTTTGTAAAAGTCTTTCATAATTGTTTGGGCCAACCTCTTGCCTCCCTTGGACTCGCTGCACTGATGCAACAAATACACAGTCCAGTCATAAGTTCTGTCCTCTATGTTTGTAGCTCTAGAACTTGTTACAAGTTACCATGGTAGCAGAGTTATTATTCTAAACACATTTGCTTTGTGTAGTATATAAATATGGAATGCAGTGTAAATGAAAACAGAATTGCAGTGATTGCTCTTTGTAAGTACAGTAAGAAACCTACTGAACTGTCAAGAGATTCATTGAATCTTTCTGTATTGAAGACTTGCCAAGATCTGGCAGGCCACACACCATAAGGACTTTAGGAGTAGTCAAAGCAGTAAGGGAACGAATAAGTCAAAACCCACTCTGGAAGCAAAAAATAATGGCCCAAGAGTTAAATATATCTGCCAAATCCATGCCTTGGATTATCAGAGAAGACCTTCATATGAGAGCTTATCAACAGAGTGGGATATTTGTTAACCTCGAACCGAAAGATCAGATATGAAAGATCAAAGAGGCTCTTACAGCGGCATGCTCAGAATGGTTATGAAAATATCCTCTTCACAGATGAGAACATTTTTACAGTGGAGGAGTACAATAAACAAAATGGTAAAATATATGCACGGAGCTCGGAGGAAGCTAAAATATCAGTCCCCCATGTCCAGAGAGGACATCATCCAGCATCAGTGATAGTTTGGTGGGGTGTGTAACATCTCTCCATTTCTGCAAACAAGGAGTAAAAGCAGGAGCCAGACAGTACCAAGAGGACACCCTAGATAGAGTTACAAGACTCTTGAACACCACACTCTTCAATGGAAGCTATTGGGTCTTTCCACAAGCCTCAGCCCCAGCTCACAACTCACAAGCATGGCTCAGGGACAATGTTCCAGAATTCATTGCAGCAGAAGACTGGCCCTCTGGCAGCCCAGACCTGAACCTACTGGACTATAGGCTTTGGGATATCTTGGAGAGTAAGGCCTGTGCTAAACCTCACTCCAGTTTGGAATCTCTAAAGCGAGATCTCGTAAAGGCAGCGCAGGAAATTCCTCTAGATGTCATCCATGCTGCAGAAGCAGACTGGCCTAACAGATTAAGGTCCTGTGTAAAGGCCAGAGGTGTTCATTAGTTACTGAATTAAAATATATATGTTATATCTTTTTGTGTCTTTTATTTTAAGACATATTGCTTCTTAATCATAGGACTGGACTATGTATGCATGTTTATTTTCCAACAGCTCCCTTGGTTAACACAGAGCCTTGATTATTCGAGACTCAGTTAATCATGAGTCTACTGCATTAAAAGAACTGTCCCAGACCAGTCAGTCAAAAGTAAGGAGAAATCAGAAAAACTATTAACTGTGCACTCTTTTCTGTGTTTACCTTAAATATGTTTAATGTTTCAGATGGCAGATCAGTCCATCCAGAGCTGAAAGAGGGGGGAGCTTTGCAAATTCGCCTACAACATTTTCAGGTAGGTGAGTTTTGTGGTAAGACAAATTTTTTAACATGAAGCCTTTAATAATAATAATAATAATAATAATAATAATAATAATAATAATAATAATAATAATAATAATAATAATAATAATAATAATAATAATAATAATAATAATAATAATGTGAAACCTGTTCAAGATGGAAGTGATATGTTCCTAAATATTTTCCATTTTTGCAAGGATCTGTGTTATTCAAATATTCCAGATTTTTCTCTATGCATACTTTTAACATTAATTGCAAACTCATGCCAATAGTTTCAATATCATGATGCATTTTATTAAAAGACACTCACCTTAGTACATAGGTAGTTTTATATCCACTGCATAATCCATTACATGTTATGTAAATTACGTACATTATTTTAGTCGCTCTGTACTTTCACTAACACATTCATCACAACACTAATCAAGAAATTTTACAGTATACGAGGGATATTTTAAAAGTAAGGTCCATTTTGCAATAAAGTACCAACTACTAAATGTTTTTTAATTGTTTATTTTTTACCCAAGCCTTCAAACCCTACACTACTCTTCTACCAGTTATCAATGCTTTTTGGGCATTTGTCTTATTGTAGCATAAGTGTTTTAGAATCTTGTTGCAGACTTCTGCCGCCAGTACATCTAGGAAACGTGCAGCTGTTTCTGGAGTTAAAATACAGAAATTTTTCTGTATTAAAAATGAACTACAACAATCTCTTAGGGAACATTTGCAGTATATGTATGGAACCTTCTTGAAGGACCTAAATAATAAGTTTGCGGTTTTTGCCTAATGTCACATTAACTTGCAGATTCACAATTGTTTTCTTTCAGCTACTCTGTGATAAAGATCTGACTTCCAGACCACTAATTTGAATCCCCCCCCTTGAAACCAGCAATACCAATAGTGGAATTTCTTCTATGGAATCTTTGAACACAGAAAAATGTATCTCAGAAACTATATTATTATTTTATGAATTGGCGGCAAACATCTATTAGGAGGAGGCACTAACATTTATTCTACACCAGAATTAGTATTTAATTGATTGTACAAACTGTGTGGAAAGGAAGCTTAAGTTATATACAATGGAATAAAGAAATTAGTTAACCAAAATATTCAGTAGTTGTTATTTCAGTGCGTAATGGATCATATTTTAAAAACATCCCTCTTACATTTGGGACTCTTTGAACTTGCATTAATGTCGTCTTCCGTGGACTAGTGGTACCATGCTAGCCTGTAGTTCCTAAGGTCGTGGGTTCAAACCCAACGGAGGGCGATGGATTTTTTAGGGTGTAATAATCCTTGGCATGGCTTCCTTCAGAAGGGAAGTAAAGCCGGTGGTCCCATGTCATAGATTTACAGCATGTAAAAGAACCTCAGGCCTGATAAACAGGCTCTGAGCAAAATTATGGCCTTTCACGCCCAATATAAATGGGACGCTAAGGACCATAGTAGTTAAAGATCATCCATAAATAAAACTCAATTTAATTTTTAGTTTCTTGCATTAATGCATGTATCACAATATTAAATAAGAAATCTTAATACCGTATGCGTATCTGAGCCTCTTGTCCTTTCTCACATGTTATTTTTCTTGGTGTTCCATACATCTGACAGCTTCAACTGCTTTGTGTTGCTCTCAATAGCACTCTCCTTGTTTACCTTAATGACCTACATTTGCAGTTTCCTTGGAAGCACAGCATATCCCAAAACAAATGTGTTTTAATAATGCATATTATTTGTTCAGTCTTTTAAGACAGTGGAAGGGGGATATATGGATGTCAAGTGGCCAGTGCAGTAGCCACCACATGAAGCCGACTTGACATGAGCAAACTGCTTTCTGCCTTCCCCCATCCTCTGTCTTAAAAGACTTTGAATAGAGAATATTTCCATTTTAAACAGTTGTAGACAGTTTCCATTTCCATGTTGAGTAGTTTCTATGTTATTCAGGAGAAATTAGACATATTTATATGATTTCCACCGGAACCAAAACACTTCTGAATTAGATAGGATTCCTGGTTATTCAATGTTAGATTTGGGTAGGTTTCACAATAATAATAATAACAATAATAATAATATGTAAAAGTGTAAAGTGTATTAGCTATTGTATAGTAAATTCTTTCTTGGTCCTGTGAAGGCTTGAAATGGTTTCAGAATTTCCCCATACATTGTTCATTTAGGGAAGACCAGATTGGTCAGTGTATTTATAGCCATATAAGCAGATATGTATTACTGTGGCAATTTCAGTTTTTCTAAAGATGAGAGAGTAAGTGATTTACATTGGTAGCATTTGCATTTAAATGGGCACTAAGGCTGTTTGTTCTTTCTGCATATAAAAAATAAATTAAAAAAAAAAGCAGTCCTTAATTTGGCTAATGGAATTTTTAAAAGTGAAAGTGAGTGCTTTCTGGAGTGGCAGCACGTTCCTCAGAATATGGTGGCCTGAGGCTTAAAAGTACTTACCATATTGTAAATCACCATTGGGGTATGTTGTCTCAAAATTAATTTGAGAATGCAGTGTGGTTTACTGGGAAAAATGTGAGTCAGTTAGGAAATATAATGTGGTGCCTGCATGTTGCCATGTTAGCTCAACTGCACGGAAAGAAGATGATCCAAGGTTTGCACCCTGCCTATGAGGTCTGTTTCTAGCTTTCCAGCTTCAGTCTACTGATGATATTTGTAAAGAGGCAATTAACATAGTAGATTTATTGTAAGCCCTGTTAGTTTCAAATATTTTAGTTGACCAGCATACATAGATTTGCCTCTATAATGAAGAATATGCCAACATCATTGTGTTCAATAATTTTGGCAAGTTTAGTTCTTTTGGATTAAATAGGGCCACCTGCATTCCATTGTAGGACCTTGCCATAACTATCTTTCTCTCTGCATGAGTTTGATAGTAGTAAGGCCGGTTTGCAATAACCCAAGAACAGGAAGCAAAACAGCATAGAACATTTTGGTTCACAATACCCCAGGAACAAGAATGGAAATGCATATGGATAACCATGTCGATAAAAAAAGTGGAAAGTTGATTTTGCGCATTGCAATGTCATATGTTTGTAAGTGACAGTTAACATTTTTTTCACCTGCTTAAAATTCAGCCAACAAAGTTGTTAGTTGTTCATTAATTTCTACCAGTTTTTGCTGCTCTTTGTAGTTTTTCCCAGCTTGCAACTCGAGAGGTCTCTAGTGATTGTTTCATGTCATGGCCATTTTGAATGACTTCTACAGTGAAGAGTCTAATATGCATGTAATGGATCTAATATGCCGTGCCCAGTAATGAGGACGACAAATTTAAAATTTGACGAAGTATTCTTTCCTGATTTTGGTTAAGCTAACTAGGGGATCACAATGTTTTAAAAGAGTGTATGAAATTCCAAATAGAAGTAAAAAGGAGTAACAGCTGGATAGGCAAAGTATGGGAAATTCTATAAGAAATTAGGATGGGGAACCGTGGAATTTTGGAGATCAAAATAGAATAGGGTTTTATAAGGCAGTTAGGCAAAGAATTGAAGATGTAGATAGGCATGAGATTTGGGCTAGTTTTAGAGATTAGAGTTCTTTAAAATTATATAGAATAATTTAAAAATGTTGTGTGAGGGAGAAATATGTGAATTATTATATTATTATTGTGGATAAAAATGGGGAGGGATGGATTTGCATGGATGCGACCAGGAAACTGTTTTTAAAGGGTTTGAGAGGAGATATTGGGGAAGGGTGTATTACGTATGGTGAACTAGGCGTATTTCATTATCCAAAAAGCAGTTGAATCACACACAGTGAAGCAATTAATAAAATCCACTTGATGAAAGTAGAGTCTACCTAAACACTCTTACTAGCTTCAACCACTTATTTATTTGGCAGAACATGTATTGTGAGCTACCTGAAGACTGTCAGATGAACTCTCGAGTCATATTGTTGAAAACCTGGGGTGTCCTCTTGTGGCCTATGGATGAATCTTATGTGGCTTATGAATCATCCAGAGGACACCCCAGGCTTTCAACAATATGACTCGAGAGCTCATCCAACAGTGAACAGGCAGTTGATGATGTGAGCTTAAGCTCACGATACATGTTCTGCAAAATAGACAAGTGAAGCTAGTGAAAGTGTTTAGGTTGACTCCACTTTCATCAAGTGTATATTTTTTTTTAATATTTTATTGTTTATTAGAATGTGGCAGGATGAAGAGATGGAGGGAGGGTATATAGGAAATGGGGCAAATTACACAAAAAAATTATAGCTCTTAATTGATATGCGGAAAAAGAGGAATAAAATAAGGGAAAATTAAAGGAGGTTACAGCAGTTATGAAAGATGAGAGAATTCAGACACTATTTCGTTAAATAGTGGAATATAACTGAAAGGGGGGGGGGAAGCTTCCTTGTACAGACAACCCTGGGTTTGTGTGTAAGCCTCATATAGAAGGATGTTAGACTTATTAGATTGTATATTTAGGTTTAGCACTTAAGTTGTAATTATAAAAAATCTTATGTGTTACACTCACATGACTTTCTCTACTCTTGCACAAACTATTTTTACAAACGCGTATTCTCCATATGCTTCATGTTAATAGAGATGTTAATCTTATTGCTAATTTTCTTGTAGGTGCAAGGGGAATTGGTAGACTTTAAGCGATAGTCAAATGTTTTAAGAGTTGGTTGCTATGTGAAACATTCCATTTTCTTTGTATGCCCAGGACAAAAAAATTGAATAACGATTTTGAGAAAAAGTATAAGTATTGGAAAATTTAAGGGAATAACAAGCAATATCTCGAAAATGGTTCACTCAACAACAAAAATGTATATGACATAAATTGTGTATTTTAACGTGATCTACATTTTTTGTGCAGTAAAATTTTGTCTATCTCTTATGGTTTACCAGTTATGCAAAAGTCGTTCACAATGAAGGATACTTTTGGAGACATTCCCAGAAAATTCGAGATATACATTTAATTTGTCATGAAAATATCGTAGACATATGATATTTTAATCAAAATCGTTAGAGCCATTTTTGAGAAAATTAAACTTTTCGAAAAATCCTCCATGTAAAGGGTAATCTGGGGTGGGGGGATTTTCTTGAAAACCTTCGTGTCGCATCTCTGGAAGATACTGAACCTAAATACCAAGTTTGGTGTTTATTCGACTGTTCGTTTCTGAGTTATGCTGTTCACAGACACACACACACACGGACATGTTTCCAAAAATGCTTTTTTTGGATTCAGGGGGTCTCAAAACATGTATTTCCGGTGAAATCTCGGTATGGAATTTTTGGGTGGTATACAATACTTCCCCTATTTACTATACGTAGCAGAGAAAGTAAAAATGTTTTAGTTGTTTTGCTTGTATTTGTAGTTACAATAAATATTCAATGTTAAAGCTTCCCATTAATTGTGAAGGCTCACAATGTTCTCATTCTCAGTTATTGTGAACCTGCCTGTAGTCCCCTCCTGGAGGTCCAAGTTTTACAAATGACACCGTATAGTTGAACTGTTTAAGTTGGTACACAGGGAATATAACATGTGGAGTGTTTTTGCCAGAAATGTAAGGCAAATATTTTTGTATAGATTTCATTTTATACAAACATTGATGTTTCAGATATTTATTGGTATTTTAAGAAGTGTTTGTTATATTGCCAGGTTGCGGATTGCATGTACGCATGCCCCACACACTGTCTATTACACTGGGGGGAGGTTTCGTTCTAAAACTGCTACATTACTTACTCATGAGTGATACTAACATACACTATAATGATTACTAACCTGTTATTAGTGATGTCCATCTGCGTTGAGACATTCCTGGCATCTTCAGATGAAATTTCCGTTCACATGTACAAGTTCTTTTTGCATAATTTCTGTTTTTATATTGCCCTTAAGTTTGTCTATGGTGTGGGGATTGTTCATGTAAGCTTTATTTTTAAGGATTCTCCACAAATAGAAAGATCCAGGTAACATCAGGGCCATAATCCTTTAGAAATTATCTTGTCACCAAAAACTGCCTTCCAACGAGTTCGAACAGAAAGGACTGTGGTAGAATCTTGTTGGTAATATCAATTTTCTCTCTCATTATCTGACAACATTTGAAAAAATGGTGCAAGAATATCTCTGTGGTAGCTATTGCAATTTACAGCATTACTGAAAAATATTGACATCACGCAACAGAACTTCATGAATTAAATGAGGATTCTCTGTGCTCTAATACCTATGTTCTGTGAGCATTTAAATGAAACCATGCCTCATCAATGTGGGTCAATAGTCAACTGTTTTCTAAAATCTGGTTACACAAATTTACTTGTTTTTCAATGTTATGAGGTTGTAATTCATGAACAGTAGTCCCTCTGTAGGGTTTCAGTTTTAAAAGTTTAGCAGCTTTATGAACAGAGGTTTTTGAAATGTCCACTTGCTGTGTAACACAGCTTAGACATTTCTTTGGAGAGCATTTGAATGATACACCAATTTTGTCAAATTTTTCCTCTGTTAGAACATGTCTTTTTTTGCTTTATAGTTTTAGCATTTAGCAATCCTGTTGTCGTAAAGTTATTAACCAGACATCTAACAGTTTCTGTACCTGGAACTGGAATACTAGAAATTTCTCTTAAAATTGTCAACACAATTTGGTTTTTAAGTATGTATCATACATAAAAATTCTTTGTTCAAGTGTGAATTTTTTGGTAGACATTACAGTGGACTAATAAGAATAATCTAATGTAATTCACACACAACACAGATATCTTGAATAAACTTTTAATTTTGAGATGCACAATGGACAAACTCTAGTCTTTACAACTCAGTTTGAAGGCAGCAATTGACACAATGTATATATATAGAGTTGTCCTCCTGTTGTAGTGGTTACCATGCTAGCCTCTAGTTCGCGAGGTCGCAGGTTCAAACCTGGCAGAGGGCATTATGTTTTTTCGGGCATAAAAATCCGTAGCATGGCTTCCTTCAGAAGGGAAGTAAAGCTGGTGGTCCCTTGTCATAGATTTGCAGCACATAAAAGAACCTCAAGAGGCCTCTGAGCAAAATTAACGGTCTTTCATGTCCAATATAGAATGGGATGCTAAGGACCACAGCAGTTAAAGAGCGTGCATAAATAAAACTCAATTTAATTTTTGATGCAGTATAACGCAACTGATGAGCATAGCCATTGCTGGTGCATTAGTGGAACATAATGAGGTCACTGCAGTGAAAGCCAATGCATATATGTGTCATCCTCCGTGGTCTAGGGGTACCATGCTAGCCTATAATTCCGGAGATCATGGGTTCAAACCTGCTGGAGGGTGATAGATTTTTTCGAGCATAAAAATTCTTAGCATGGCTTCCTTCAGAAGGGAAGTAAATCCGATGGTCCCATGTCATAGATTTATGGCACGTAAAAGAACCTTAAACCTGATAAAGAGGCCTCTGAACAAAATAACCAGTCTTTCACGCCCAATATAGAATGGGACCCTAAGGGCCATAGTTAAGAGCATCCATAAATAAAACTGTTTTATTTTTTCAGTGCATATACGTGATCTGTGGCCCAGTTGTAAATTGAATGCATGGGTTACATAAACGTAATACTCTCACAGTAAATTATAACTGGAAATTATTTCTGGACTGTTTCTGTGGTCTGCTGGAGATGTTCCAGATGTTTTGTCTACAACTACGGTAGACATCTACAGTGGCACTGTCGAATTCTTCTAGGAGAAGGTTGCGTTGCATCTGAAATGCCGGCTGTTCGTGCTGCTATATTTATACTAAGAGGGCTCTCCGCTAATTGGTCCAGGAGCCGTTGGCTGGTGGGAGGGGCCCAGCTGCCTTAATGAGAAGAGAGCAACACCTTTGTTGTAGACAAAATGTCTGGAACATCTATTTCTAGCAGACCACAGCAAAACACCCTGGAAATAACTTTCAGTTATACTGACTCCAGCCGTGAAAGCCTACGTTCTCTCCTCACAGTAAATTGTTTGTTTTCTTCCAGGTTGATTATTATCCATACCATCTGGCAATAGGTGACAGAAAGCATTGGCCCAAATACAGAGAAGGTGCTTCATCCCACACGCAGTGGTTGGATCAATCTTTGGGAGCATTTCGTAACAGCTTCTTGGATGTGATAGATCAGAGTAGAGTACATCACACACCTTTAGCTCGTAGCCATCCAGCAGGACAAACCACGCAGAATGATGGCAGCAAAACGAGTGCTCCAGGCATGATGCAACAGCAACATTCTCAGGTCAGAAAACAGTAATGAGTGTCACTATGAATAAGTTAAAAAGCTTTAAATGCTGAAATCTGTCTTTTCTTAATTCATAATTTGGAAAATGATAACTGGAGACTGAGTAGCTTGTGAAAAAAGCCTGATGTCTAGCATTCGCATGACTCTATTCATGTTTCTACCGCTTTTCTAAACTATTCATACAAAAGCTTAACTGGAAAATGGCCATCCTCCAATAATTGGGAATGAGGAGATACCAGGGTTATTATTAGCAGATGATATGGTTGCAGGATCAGTAACCATTGTGGGACTAAACAAAGCAATTGGAGCAATAGAGAGGTTTTGTAACAAGTGGAGCCTTAGAGTTAATACAAGTAAAACAAAAATAATGGTATTTAAAAAGGTTAACAAGCTAAGAAAGAACAAAAACTGTAGGAAATCGAGATCGTTAGGAATTTTGATTATCTAGGAGTAAGATTAAGCGGTAATGTTAGATGGGTTGAACAAAAGAAACAGGCTTTAGCTAAAGGAAAAGTGACAATGAAAGCTATTAGAGCTTGTTTAGATAAAATACCAGGAATGCAAGTAAAATGCTTAGAAAGAGTGTATTCAGCAGTAGTTGAGGCAAAAATGCTCTATGGTATGGAGATTTGGTGTATAGAGGATGGGTGGGAACATTAAATAAGATGCATAGGAGCTTTTGCAAATTAATTTTGGGTTTACCGGTAGCTTCATCTAATGGGGTTGTACAAATGGAGCTTGGGAGATTCGGTAGTAAAGCAAAAATTATGGAAAGAGTAGTGAAATACTGGTTCAGGATCAAGGAATTGGAAAATAATAATATCTTAAAGCAATGCTTGGAGGTTCAGTGAAAGCTTAATAAAAAGGATACTTGATATAAGCGTCTAGATGGAATTCTAAATGAAATAGGATGTGCAGATATTTGGAGGGATAGCCAGGTACAGGAGAAAGGGTGTTGGAAAAGAGTTAGATTGAGAAGACAGGAAATAATTGGTAGTTTCAACTCCAATATATATAGCTTAAAAGGACATGGGAAAGGGAAAATTGTGTTGATGTTTGTAACAAATCAGCAAGAGAGGGTTTTGCATGGGCAAGGACAGGGGTGGTGAGGTTAAAAGGCTTATGGGAAGGAGAGAATCAAGGAAAATGCCCATTGTGTAATAGGAGTTTTAACAATTATTGGCATTTAATCTTAGAATGTGAAGGAACAATGAGCATGAGGGAAAAAATTGCAAAAAATCAAATGGTCCAGTTTACCAAATTAAATTATAGGTATAAGGATGTTAAGAGATAAATCAAAGGAAAGTTTAATAGATATAGGAAAATATTTAGGTGCAGTGAGAAATAAATGATTGAAGAAAATTGGAATTAAGGAGTAGGAAAAAAAGGCAGACTGAGAAAGGAAAGTAGTAAATAGGACCCAATAGCTCGGTAACCATGGTGTTGGATGCTATGGGTCCTTAGAAATGCAGCAACTTAGCGAAGTGAGAAAAATGATAGCATGTAGAGATAGAATTTAAGTATTATTGAAATTGTATTTGTGAATGTAATTATCAAAGTGAAATAAATATCTATAAAAGCTTATTCCTCTATTGAGTTAAACATTCATTACACATTTTGCACTTTATTGTACATATAAGAAGGCTAAAGTGAGTTAGATCTTTTAAAAAGCAGGTCACTATGTGATGGCTTTGAAATTCCATTCACTTGCATAACCACGAGGGGTGAGGGGGAATCGAATGTTGACTTTCCAATTGAAAAAATCTGATGTGTTACACTCACATGACTTTCTCTACTCTTGTACAAACTATTTTTACAACAAACTCTTATTCTCCATCTATTTCATATTAATTGAGATAAACATTTGCAGAAACGATCTTTTGACATGGAAAGAGAATTACATTTTACACATAGCAACCAGTTTTAAAAATATTTGACTCGCTTAAGGCCTACAATGTTCCCCTTGTTTTGTATTTTCAAGGGCAATATAGAAATACAGTAGCCTTTAAGCATAGACATGTCTCTTAATAGCTGGTTGCTATGTGCAGCACCATTCTCTTTGCCACAGATTAATACTCTTTGCATATCCAAGACAAAAAAATGAATAACGAATTCCCATTTGAGAAAAAGTATTGAAAAATTTAAGGGAATAACAAA
Source organism: Deroplatys truncata (assembly GCA_030765065.1). Taxonomy (NCBI): domain Eukaryota; kingdom Metazoa; phylum Arthropoda; class Insecta; order Mantodea; family Mantidae; genus Deroplatys; species Deroplatys truncata. Next base: position 11,295,905 of record CM060987.1, read on the forward strand.
CAATATCTCGAAAATGGTTCACTCAACAAAAAATGTATATGACATAAATTGTGTACTTTAACGTGGGAGAGAACAGATTGTATATGTGTTTAAAGCACCACGTTGTGGAGCCAATTTGCAATAGCAATTTTACGTGTTTATAGCACCACGTTGTGGAAGCCAATTTACGAGAGCAAATATGTGTTTACTTCACGCGAAGCCATCTTGTGTGACGTCATTCGTTGGTCTGGTCCATAGTTCCCTCTGGCGTAGCAATTTGTATCAGTTTTTGAAATAATTTATTTTAAATGTCCGCCGGCTAGCTGTTTGGGATCGAACATGTTTCTCTTGCAGGGTGTGAAGCGGAAAGGAATCTTTTGTCTAGAAATGATATTGACGAAGAAGTTGGTTTTATAATCTTTATTGCAGAACACGTTCACGAACACTTTCACAGATTTATCTAGATAATCGCCATACTGAAACTGTTTGTAATAACTTCTCACTTTTAAATCACGTACTTCGACTTTGTGTGTATTTAACTGTATAATATTTTAGATTCTCGTAATTCTGCTGCGTGTAACTTATGACGAAATGAAGAACTTACAGACAACGTGTATAGTACTGAGAATTCTGTTGAACTGGGGGTCGACGTGTAGTGTACTGAGAATCTTGTTGAACTGCGGGGCGACCGACTTCGAGCCTGGCTATTTATGCGCTTACCTCAAGATACGCCTAAAGATTATAAATGAACTGCTATTGGCTAATAAAACGCGCCAACATTAGCGTCTATTTTAACATCCAATGAAAACCACTAATACATATTTCTTTTAGAGAACATTCTGGAAGCTTTTTTACCGAAAAGGCGCGAAACATTACGTAACTTCCTGGTTCCCGGTAACGATAAACAACTCATCCCCTTGCTGCAGTATTGCGTTATTGTTAACAGTTTCAGTAGAGCCGTATATTATTATTTACCAATAATAATTACAATTATTAAACCTCTGAAATCAATGTTACATAAAAATACATATTCATATTAAAATAATTATTTACATTAGAGTAATTTGTGATACAAATTACCGTATCATATGCCCCACTAGAAACATAATTATAAATATTTATAACTTGTTTGGAAATTTTATAATTTTGTTTTTAGTCTCCTAAATCTTGGAACACACGTTATCACTTTCACTTGACACTTCACACGCATTTAGCACACGACATATGTTTTATCTCGCCACTACTTACTGGCTCTGGTTTAATTAATTTAGATATTAATCTGATCTCACAAAATTTTTTTTATAGAAAATACTTTGCCCAAAATTATTTAACTAGTGTTACAAAAAATGGTTTACTTTCTTATATTGTTACCAAAAATTTATCAATTCAAGAATTTTTTTGTAATTACTATACATATTTACCAAAATATTCACCCTCAACACAAATATTTACATCTCTTAAATCTAGATAATGCTTTACCTTTTCTGTTTGCTACACAAGTATTTGTTTTATTTATTTTTACCAATTTTTGTTATTTTGTACTTTACAAATATATTTACATCTCTTAAATCTTGACAATGTTTCACCTTTTCTGTTTGCTACATAAGTATTTGTTTTATTTATTTGTACCAATTTTTGTTATTCTGAATTTTATTTCAACAATAATCTTGGAATTGTATTTACGTACTTTTAATTTAATATCATATTAAATTTCAATCTTTGCATTTTTAGTTTTTAAATCTTGGAATTGTATTTACGTACTTTTAATTTAATATCATCTTAAGTTTCAATCTTTGCATTCTTATTTTTCAAATGTTGTTACAGTTACTAAAAATTTATTTATTTATTTTTTTTTTTTAAACACTTCTCTTTTTTTTTTTTTTTTTTTTTATTTTATCATTTATTTCTCTTTTCAAATGATATATATATATATATATATAAATAGTTAACCCTCTTACGTTCCAATACATTTCTCTGCAAGTCGTCTTTAACTATCCAGCATTTACTTTACATCTCATTGCTATTTACCCTCCTGGATCAAATTGTGTGTGGCTAAACATTACTCGTAACCGTAACCTAACCTTCAAATTGTTGTTCATGAATAACCTCTTGTATTCATATGACATTTCGTTCCCTGATAACATTTGAAAACAATCTACAGATTCCTGAATTACACATCCTTTAACATCTTTCATTTTCAATTCATCTGCTATCTTTTTAACTTGAGAGTACTCTGACAAATCTGTACTAAACTGTACTGGACTGGAGTTTTCAATTTGAACATCTTGGTACAATTTACTTCTTTGCATTACTGACTCATTCTGTATTTCTGATATCTCCCCTCTGAAATTAACTTGCGCCTCATTTACATCTACATTCCTAACCTCATTTATCTCTCTTGGCTCACTTGAAATACTACTCATTTGACTTCCTAACTCTGTGCATTCTACATTAACCTCACTTTTAGTATTAACCTCACTTTCTTTGTTACCTATTTCCATGCTCATGTCTAGCATTTTCTTTGAAACTTCTCCTATCTCACTTACTATTACTTCCTCATTTTCATCTCTCATTTTTGGCCTACTACTATCTAGCTTCATAACTTTCTTTTCCATTTCTTCACTGCTTTGATCTACTTTTTGCTCTAATATCTCATTACTCCTACCAATATTTTCAATTGATTTCCTGTTTTGTTCAAAGCTCTTACCAATATCTTCCCTCAATTCTCTCTTATTCTGATCTAGTTTTTGTTTAAACTCCTATCAATATCTTCTCTTAATTCCCTATTACTCTTTTGCATATCTCCCCTTAATTCTTCCCTTAATTTATTCATATTCTCATTCATATTTCTCAGCATTTCCATCATACTAACATCAAAATTAACATTTCCTGCTATTCTATTCTCACTTTCTGCACTAACATTTTCATCTTCAAACCCTAAAAAGTCTGGGCTATTTCCTGTAATTTGTATTGGATCACAGCTAACTGTTACACTATCTCCCTCCATAATTATTTCTTCTGTATTGCTAGCAGCCATTGTTTTTATTTTCCTACCGCTCCTAAGTATCATTTAATTACCTTTTTGATGCTGTCTGATGCTGTAGCTTTGATGTCCAGCGTTCTGCCCCATTCTCCTAGGTTTGTATGTCGCTTCTGCGTTGTATGATGATGAATCTACGTTGTCTCGATGTTTTTGTAGTTGAATTTCCCTGTTGTCTCGGAATCTGCGTCTTGTAGATCGTTTCACTGCTGCGTTCGCCTCTTCCTGGTTATTCTTGTTCCTTTCCTAGTCGCTTTGCCCCACGTTATGGGTGCCAATTTGGGAGAGAACAGATTGTATATGTGTTTAAAGCACCACGTTGTGGAGCCAATTTGCAATAGCAATTTTACGTGTTTATAGCACCACATTGTGGAAGCCAATTTACGAGAGCAAATATGTGTTTACTTCACGCGAAGCCATCTTGTGTGACGTCATTCGTTGGTCTGGTCCATAGTTCCCTCTGGCGTAGCAATTTGTATCAGTTTTTGAAATAATTTATTTTAAATGTCCGCCGGCTAGCTGTTTGGGATCGAACATGTTTCTCTTGCAGGGTGTGAAGCGGAAAGGAATCTTTTGTCTAGAAATGATATTGACGAAGAAGTTGGTTTTATAATCTTTATTGCAGAACACGTTCACGAACACTTTCACAGATTTATCTAGATAATCGCCATACTGAAACTGTTTGTAATAACTTCTCACTTTTAAATCACGTACTTCGACTTTGTGTGTATTTAACTGTATAATATTTTAGATTCTCGTAATTCTGCTGCGTGTAACTTATGACGAAATGAAGAACTTACAGACGACGTGTATAGTACTGAGAATTCTGTTGAACTGGGGGTCGACGTGTAGTGTACTGAGAATCTTGTTGAACTGCGGGGCGACCGACTTCGAGCCTGGCTATTTATGCGCTTACCTCAAGATACGCCTAAAGATTATAAATGAACTGCTATTGGCTAATAAAACGCGCCAACATTAGCGTCTATTTTAACATCCAATGAAAACCACTAATACATATTTCTTTTAGAGAACATTCTGGAAGCTTTTTTACCGAAAAGGCGCGAAACATTACGTAACTTCCTGGTTCCCGGTAACGATAAACAACTCATCCCCTTGCTGCAGTATTGCGTTATTGTTAACAGTTTCAGTAGAGCCGTATATTATTATTTACCAATAATAATTACAATTATTAAACCTCTGAAATCAATGTTACATAAAAATACATATTCATATTAAAATAATTATTTACATTAGAGTAATTTGTGATACAAATTACCGTATCAAACGCGATCTACATCTTTTGTGCAGTAAAATTTTGTCTATCTCTTATGGTTTACCAGTTATGCAAAAGTCGTTCACAATGAAGAATACTTTTGGAGGCATTCCCAGAAAATTCAAGATATACATTTTATTTGTCATGAAAATATGTTAAACATATGATATTTTAATCAAAATCATTAGAGCCATTTTTGAGAAAATTAAAATGTCCCATGTAAAGGATAATCTGGGGTGGGGGGATTTTCCTGAAAACCTTCGTGTCACATCTCTGTAAGATACTGAACTTAAATACCAAGTTTGGTGTTTATCTGACTGTTCGTTTCTGAGTCACACACACATACGGACATGTTTCCAAAAAGGCTTTTTTTGGATTCAGGGGATCTCAAAACATGTATTTCTGCTGAAATCTCGGTATTGAATCTTTGGGTGGAATACATACTTCCCCTACTCACTATACGTAGTAGAGAAAGTAATAAGTGTATTTGAAAACTCAAAACAATCACAAGGAATATCTTGCAAATGGTTAACTCCATAAAAATAATTGACATATATTTTGTACTTTATGATACCTACATTTTTTGTGTAGTAAGGTTTTGTCTATCTCTTACGTTTACCAGTTATACAATAATTCAGAATGAAGAGGACTTCACAGAGCCTATTCTTTAGCATTGGCATGAAGATACTTTCATAACAAATAAAATGTATATCTTGAATTTTCTGGGAACAGCCTGTGAAGTACTCTTCATTCTTAATGACTTTTTTATAATTGGTAAACCATAAGAGATGATAATGTGTTACTACACAAAAAACTGTACATTTTGTTAAGGGTACAGTTATGTTAAATAAAATTTATGTGCCATCAACCATTTCCAAAACATTCTGTTGTTATTCGTTTGAATTTTTAATTCAATTTTTTTGTAGTGGTTTGCCGCTATTCGTATTCTCTTGTAGTAATACAAAGAGCATGGTTTGTTTTCAAAGCCATCGTGCAGCGACCTTCCTTTTAAAGTCTGCCATATTCTTCTTATATCTACAACAAAATATGTAAACGTGCAATGAAAGTTTATATCAATTAACAAAAAGTGAATAGATGAATAACTGTGTGTAAGAAAGTATGTAGAGAAAGTCATGTGAATTAAATCAGATTTTGTATCTGAGTACCTATTAAGTTGTGCCAGAAGTTTCAGTACCAAACACTTGTTGAACATTCTAGTTTCCATGAAATCACTTCCTTTTGCATCTTTTATTGCAGAAAAATATAGCAAATTAAGTTTTTATTCTCTCTCTTCAACTTGGCAATACAATGAAGTTAGAATTTCTGGTTACAATCATAGTTATGTTTATTTCAGGATTCTCAGAAGAAGAACATATCAGCATCTCAGGGAAGCAGTAGTAATCCTGTGAAGAACTACGTTCTTACACAGTTAGCAAAGCTGATGACCACTTGTGTGATACTTAGGATACAAGACTTCACACTTTATCAAGTTACCACTTCGAAACGCAAGCAAATCCCTAAGGAGTTCATTACAGGTGAGTTGACACAATTTGGATTCTTCTGAAAGCTTACTCCTCTGTGTATTAGAACAAAAACTCAAAGTGTCACAGAAGAGGCAAGTTTGCAAAACTAATAAAATATGTGCATTTCATCAAGAACTATACTTATTTATTTATTTATTTGTGCTAGCAATCTTTCTTAGAATATGGCTATACATCAGTCCAAACTGTTATCTTGCCATATTCTACCCATATTACTTTCTTTAATTATAACAAAAATGATGATATAATAATAATAATAATAATAATAATAATAATAATAATAATAATAATAAAATAGTAGTAATACCAAAATTATAATCTAATAATACTAATATTATAATAATGATAATATAATTACATAACTTAACATCACATGATAAAGCTATTTCACATCTCTTTTTGTTGTCCATAACCATTTCTTTTTTACTTTGGACAGGTACTCTCCTACCTTTTTACTGTCCTTGTTAAAAATCTTGCTTAAGGCTACTTTCCTGTCCAGTTTTAACCATTTCCCATTTATAGCTTCCTTTCTCCAATACTGTGTACCTTTACAATCAAACATGATATGTTCTAAATCTTCTCTTTCCCCACATATTGGACACTGGTTCTGTGGGAACCCATTTCTCATTCCTATTAGTCTCCATACACCTGCTCGTACCCAGGCTATACTTTCTCTTTGTTCCTTATTTGAGTTATCCACATACTGTTCTCTAGCCAATACATTTTTTATTAATATATATGATTCCAAGGAACTTTTCTTCCCAATGTTACTAAATAAATTTTGTATCTCTATATCTTCAAACCTCTGCCTAGCTTCTTTCCAAAAACCCTTAACATTATTTTCCCTCCTTCTCCAAAATTCTCCCAGACCGCTATTTTCCAAATTAGTTTGTATACTATAATTCCACCCATTTTTCTTTAAGCCCCTTTCTTGAAATTCCAAACACTGCCTCAACAAATTGTTCTCCTCTAAATTTAAGTCTATACCAATATTTAAGAGCTCTCTCCATTATTATCCCTTTTTCCCCCCACTCTGCATTTAAATTAGAGCAAATTCCTTAACTGTAGCATTTGGCAGGCCTAAAACTTCTCTACAAAAACTCCTGTGTACCATATCTATCTCTTCCCAGCCTCCTCCTACTCCCGTTATTTCACTTCCATATAACATTTTTGCTTCAACTACTGTGTTATATATTTTCTCTAGCCATTTAACATTTATATCTGGTATTCTATATTTGCACCCTCTAATCACTGACATTGCCCCTTTCCTCTTCGCCAATACCAGTTTCTCCCATTTTCCACCCTCATCCATTTTAACCCCTAAGTATATACAATCTGTGACTACTTTATATTCCTTCTCTCCATTCTTCCACTTATCATACTTGCCCAGTTTGTCACTATATAATAATATGCTTTTATAAGGTTGAATAGGAGGGAGGGTGGAATAAATAAAAGAAAGGAAAAAAAAATTGCTGGAAATAAGGTAAAAGGAAACCAAGAGCATTATGAAGATTTCTGAGAATGTTGTTTTCTTCATGTACCATTAGGATTATTTATACCTCGTACCCTATTTGAAACAGAATGTAAGGTATAGCAAAGAAGGTTCTTTGAACATGTGATGATGTCCTGTAGGCTTATATGTTCCCTGACTTGTTTCCACGACATGGATGTGCACTCACTCAATTTAAAACTGGCTGGCATCTGAGAGACTGAACTTGAATCACATACGTTCATGAGCTATGGGAATAGCCAGGCTTTGTTCACAAGACTACGTATATTCTTGTTGTAGTTATAATGGGGAACACAACTATAATCACAAAAGTCTTCTGAGAAAATAATTCATATACAAAATTTCAAACAAACAGGTGTTTCAACATCTGTATTTGTAACCAAAACACACTTTATTGATTTATGGTTCTCAGGTGGAGTATGACTAAAGCAAATTAACATTTTTCTCCCTTTCATTTTAAATATATCAGCAAAAACATTACATTTTTTAATTTATTTATTTGTATGTGGGGTTTATTTACTAGTCCATCATTCCGGTAGATGGCAACCATGACATTAATTTATCTGTCTGAAAGAGGTTTCATACTCAGTCAGTTTAATTTTATTTATAAGCACAAATTTCACCAGTTATTGTAATTATATTTGTAAGTAAAATGAGGTATGCAAGCAAAACTATATTACACTAAAACGACTTGTAAAATATAAAAGATAACAGTCCACTATGGAGAATCGAACTCGAGCTGCTTGCATAGAAGTTAAGTAGCTGAACCATTGGTCCACGGCAAGCATGGTGTGGAGGTAGTTCAAACACTTGCTTGTATTATAGTTAACCAAAGTATCACACACAAGTTGACAGTTGTGAACCATGGGACCTAGAATGAATTTAACTGCTCAATAGACCAGCCACTTTTAGTTTACTCAGTGTACATCATCCATGGGTCTCGCTTTTTGCTGAAAATAGTTCATCACAGCAGAGTTATAATAAGTTTTTCATCATTGTTATTTTGGCTACATGCAAAATGTTAATCACAGCATCAAATTAATCACGATGTAAATTTGACACAGTTCAGAAGAAGTAAAGCGATATTATCAGTGAATAAGGGTAACATTTTAATGGAAAAGTAATTGTATAATTGTCAAGTAAAACTCAAGTAGTTCTGACCTATTGTGTTCAAATCCCCTGAAGAGAATAAGTAAGTGACTAGCACAGAAAACATTTGAAATGGAAAAATAAAGAAATTGTCAATATTGCTATTGAGTTTTAGCTATACTTCACTTGCTTTGCTTACCTAGTTTTAGCTAGAACATGTTGGGCTTCCCCACATCATCAGCTTATGTCCACTGACGGATCCAAAGAGTTAACCTAAAACTAGCACCAGCTAGCTCTTTACCCCCGCCATTGAAATGTTGCACTTGACAGCTAGCGATTAAGTTGATACACCTGTAAAAACAGATGAAAAGCTTTAACCATTACACTTCCTAAACCAATCACAAGGCAGCATTTCAGGTGGTCTATGACAAAGCGGAACTGGAAGCGGCTCTGTTGCCAGATGTAGCTATTTCCAACCACATGTTTCAGTTTGTGAATCTCTAGCACGTGCATAGAGTTGTTCTTTGCAAGCTAGTATTGTTCATTGTTATTTATATTTATGGTCATTGTTGGTGTTGGTTTATACATATATTTATTTATATATATTGTCTTATATATATTTCATTCATATTATTTATACAAGATTTGAAATGCGACAGTGTCTCAAAAACAACGCCAATCATCGAGTGATGATTCACGAAGTGAAAATCCTTTGCGTCAAGATGTGCCACTTAATAGTCAGGCGTTAGAACTGTTAAGAAGGACCCAGGAATTCTTTGAGCAGGAGGAGTATGTGGAGGTTCATGGACATCCCTCTATTCCTGCTGATAAAGCTGTACAACGAACTGCAGCAGCTCTTGAACTAATCATGAGAACTGTTATTTACAAGGGAGTGAAACTCCAAGAGAAAGAGGACAAAATTCCTGAACAATGAGTGAAAATAACTTATCACAGCTTATAATTTGTTTTGTTTCACCTCATTGTAGCAGGCACGTTTGCATTATTTTGTTTGTGTATTGTCAAAAAGGCTAATTTGTTCTACATATTGTCGTATGCCTCACTTTATATTATTATTCAACTACAGAGGGGAGCTACTCACTTGCGAGAGGGATCGTTAAATCAAACAAAGAACTTTAAATTACAAGGCAACGACGAGGACGCAGCTAAAGTTAAATCCCCAAAATAATTGCTACACCAACACAATGCCTGGCTTAAGGGAGAGGAAAGATTCTATTCTACCATAATTAAGATTTCAAAGCGTGGATGGAACACCGTTTATTAAATGAAATTAAATACTCACATATCTTTGCCCATTGCCTGCCGACGAGGACATCGTGCTTAAGCAGTTTCCCGTCTGTCTCACTCGAAGCCTACTCACTGAATGATACAAGAAGCCACGCCAACTCGGCGTCAGTAACGCTATCCCCTCCTTGACACTGTTTCCCCTGATTCGCCCCTACTCACAGACAAACTGCCGTGCTTCGGTGTCCAGAGAACGTCTTATTGTCGTATGCCTCACTTTATATTATTATTCAACTACAGAGGGGAGCTACTCGCTTGCGAGAGGGATCGTTAAATCAAACAAAGAACTTTAAATTACGAGGCAACGACGAAGGACGCAGCTAAGTTAAATCACAAAATAATTGCTATACCAATACAATGCCTGGCTTAAGGGAGAGGAAAGGATTCTATTCTACCATAATTAAGACTTCCAGATATGGATGGAACACCATTTATTAAATGAAATTAAATACTCACATATCTTTGCCCATTGCCTGCCGACGAGGACATCGTGCTTAAGCAGTTTCCCGTCTGTCTCACCCGAAGCCTACTCACTGTATGATCCAAGAAGCCACGCCAACTCGGGCGTCAGTAACGCTATCCCCTCCTTGACACTGTTTCCCCTGATTCGCCCCTACTCACAGACAAACTGCCCTGCTTCGGTGTCCAGAGAGCGTCTTAACATTATTATCATCTGTGCACATGCCACATCTCCCCCTGGCCACCGAAGTCGACGCCCTCGTCGACACAAGGAAAATAAGTATAATAAGAAACATGAAAAGAACAAAAAAAATGACATACAAAAATAAAATACACATGTGTGATGAACCAAAATATAACAGAATAATATACATGTGTGATGAGCACCCAGATGACGACACAATGTTACTGGGCGATGTGGAGTCACGAGAAACTTAAGTGCTATCGACGAATATTGTTAATGCACTTATACTTGAGCACCCCGCACACGCACACACCACGCTGCCTCAGTTCACAGGCACACTACACTGCGCAAAATATCGATGGTCTGCTGTAACTGTTTGTGGGTGATTTTATACAGTGCCCACGACGACGATTTGTCCTGGTGTAGAATTATCACTGCAGGTCTCTGGTGATGACAACAGGGTGGGCAGTCGCTGGCTTGGACTGCCCCCCAAAATAGTGGCTCCTCATGCCACGGCAGTGTAGTGGCTGCCCGACAGCTTCCCTGTGGTGTTTCTTGACTTCTGGTGTGCCACGGCGATGCTCCTGGAGTCTCTCGAGCTCCGCCACAGCAAAATACTAGAACAAAACCACCAAACAATAAAAAGGGTGCTCCAACAAACAATCACACATAAAAAGAACGGTATGTCATGTACAATTAAATATTTTAAAGGTTGAAAAGTTTGCACTAAAAATTCTTTTGACATTGCGACGGAAGATGCTTACGTAATTTGTGTTTTTTTTGTATTTGTTAGCCCCACGTTGTGGAAGCCAATTTGCTAGGGAAATTGCTTTACGTAATGTTTACATCAGTGTTGAAGCCATCTTGTGACGTCATTCATTTGTTTGGTTTGTAGCTCCATCTGGCGTAGCAATTTGCATCAATTAGTGTTCGAAAGAATTTAAGTTTCGTATATTGTCCTCCGGCTAGCTATCATCTTATCTTGGTAAAACATATCTCTCTTTGCAGGTTGTGAAGCGGAAAGGAATCTTTTATCCAGAAATTATACTGATGAAGAAAATTAGTTTTATAATTTTTATTGCCGAACACGTTCACTAACACTTTTACAGATTGATTTAGATACTCGCCAAACTGAAACTGTTTGTAATAACTTCTTACTTATCACTTTTAACTATGTATTTCAACTTTGTGTAGAATTAACTTTATAATAATTCTCGTAATTCTGCTGCGCGTAACTTGACGAACTGGAGACAGCGTGCTAGAAATTTTGATGAACTGGGCGACCGACGTGTAATGTATTGAGAATTTTGTTGAACTGAGGGCGATCTACCACGGACTCGACTTTATATACTCCCACTCCTCGACATGCCTAAAGATTATAAATGAACTACTATTGGCTAATAAAACGCGCCAACATTAGCGTCAATTTTAATATCCAATGAAAACCACGAATACATATTGCTTTAGGAAATATTCTAGAATGTTCTACCGAAAAGGCGCGAAACATTACGTAACTTGCTTGTTCCCAGTAATGATAAACAGCTCATCCCCCTCGCTGCATTATTGCGCTATTATTGACAGTTTCAGTAAAGCCGTATACACTTATTTCCCAATAATAATTACAATTAATAAACATCTGAAATCAATGTCACATAAAAATACATATTCATATTACAATCAATATTTACATTTAAGTAATTTGTGATACAAATTACCGCATCAACATGGGCAAAGAAAGAGAAAAAAAAGTACAAATTGGCATAAGAACTAAATTTTATAGAGAGTTGCCATCCAAAATTTAACTCACAATGCTTCACAATCCAAATAAAACAGTAAAACAGACTCAGAATACATTAACATGACAGAAAAACATAACCTTATTTGGGATCCCAATATTAAATCTTAATAACCAGCTGGTACCACTAACAAAAGAAAATAAGTGCACTTACAAGACAATCACACATGACAATGAAATGAACTCATTCACACTGACCATGGGCCAAATTACACACAACACTCACTTAACTATCTACTCAAACTAGTGTATGCATCACTACAAACTACATCCACAATACATCTCCAAACTACGCCACGTGACATGCTTTCAACTACTATTGTCCTACTCTTGTCACTAATTCAGTTTCTCGTCCACAGTACTATCTTCCTCATCTCATTATGATCATCAACTCAATCTCAATCATAATCATCAGTATTTCAATCATCATCATTACTTCAGTCATTAACATCTTTGTCTCAACTTTCAATTTTCTCTTCAAAAACAAAACATCTTCACTGACGTGTCTCATTTAACATGCTGTAAATTCAAAACATCTAACATAGGCATAACCTTCAAGAAATCACATTAAAATTTCAGGAATGACACAAATAACATGACATTATACTGTTGCATCCACATCCTCCAAATGAAAATTAAGCTGGAAAACAGGTGGTATTAAAATTTGCTATCTAAGATGGTAATAAACTTGTTGCATAAACAGAAAAAAAAAATTATTCACATTACATTCACTCCCATCCATTTAATCTCTCGTGTGAATTCATCACACGCTATACTGGGCACGTTACAGCAACACCAATAAGCCAAAATGTCTGAAATCATCACATCACATCAACTTTCCAGGTACATGTAGCCCTCCTGAAAAATCAACACATTCATACACTTCAACTGTCGGGGTTACACTGTGGCACTTCCACCGAAGCTGACATCATCTCGTCTCTTCTTATCTCATCTCTCACATTAGCACCGTCGGGGTTACTCTTACGCACTCCACCGAGGCAAATCTCAACTCATATTTCTTACATAACCTCACACTACGCCATCGGGGTTACTCTTTGGCACTCCCACCGAGGCAAATCTCACATATATCACATAACCTCAAATACACACATACATACACACACTATTCATGCAACAATTTTCTGCAAATAAAAATCACAGCATCATTATGAAACCCAAAATCAAATCGAGTCAAATCAAATCAAATCATATCAAATCAAATCGAATGCAACAAAACAACATCACATCATTACTCAAAACAATATTGTCACATAACATTCCTGAAAATGAAAGCTCAATTAAGCACATAGTACACATGAAACACATTCCTGCAGCATAACACAACAACCAAATGATTTGCAGTTCCCAAAACATAATTTAAAATTTAAGTTACACCCACAATAATAATATACTTTTAATTTAGCAGAGACATTCATATCACACAATCCTAAAAAGCAAAGCTTAATTAAGCATCAGTCAGTGAAACAATAAATTTAGCATACCTGTGTGAGTTGTAAAACTGTTTCATTCGTCCAAACTTTAGCACTCACAATGTTTACATACTTACAAGTTATGGTTTTTTTCTTTCTTTTCTCTTACTCGTTTACCACAAGATTCCAGTGCAAATTTTCCAAAATCTGGTAACACACGTACAGCTGGTTCATCAACATCCACATCGTACTGGTCCATATTAAAGGCACATCAAACCTAATTAGGTGAAGATACTAGCAAGGCTGGTAGTAGCTCCTGAAACTTTTACTTACATGAGTAACTGCGAAAGATTTTCCCCTAAAAATATGCATTGCGGAATTAAATAAACCAAACTTGGCAACGGTGAAGCAAAATTATCATCATCATTTTCTCAGAGCGGCCATTAGCAGTAGTAGCGAACATTTCAAAACTCTAAAGTAACTCATACGCCGACAACTTGCTGGAATTCTCAAAGTAATAGGGGTCAATGACCGGGCGACAGACAGCTGACTGCGTTGCACTGGCCACGCCGGGCGGATTAGACATCGCTGGTAACTGAGTAACAACAGGCGTACTAACACTGGACATAGATTCTACTTCACTGTGCTCACTAACTGGAGCAATTGCCATATCAGATGTCTGCGTAGTACGTCGCTTAGGCATGATTGCAGCACAAAAGATAATGCAACCAATAAACAAACAGTAGGACAGAGCGATACAGATTACACCAAACTAAACACTTATAGCATCACATGAATGTAAGTAGCAAGATCAGAACATAGCCAAATAAAACAGTTCCAGAAAGAATACAATTAGGCGCCCGCGGCGAAATATCAGAAAATTATACTAACACACGTCTACACAAGCCACTTGGACTCAATACCAAGATTTTTAATCAGAATGAACACATGGAAGAAAACAAAATGATAGCTTCAGTGAGAAACCTCGAACTGAAAGTTAAAAAAACCACGTCACACCTACTGTGACCACCGCTAACATTATCTCAAAAGGAGCAGAATACAGACTTGCAATTTAGACGTAGCACAAAAAAAATTCCTTCTCTCTTTTTTTTTCTTAAAACAAATGTATCTGACCTGATATACACACGCAAATAAACGCGCCAAAACACGTGCTGAGGAAGACTGGTTTCACAAGCTAAAATTATTGCTGAAATGCATAACCACGCGGGAATTACATAACACACGTGCGTACATAAAAGTTACACGAAAAATGTCCCAAAAAGTATAGTAAACAGCTAGAAATCACAATCACTGGAATATAAAGTTATAAGTTTCCAGAACCACTGCTAATAAGCACAGAAAACAAGATTTTCACCTAAATGGCCAACACGTGACGAGCACATTTTCAAAGCTACAACTATCCCGCTCGTTATCTTACTCGTTTCACAACTCTACTTTCACAAAAACATTTTTGAAAATAACCAGCATGAACCACTTAGCACAGCAATACAATTTAAAGGAAATGAAGCCAAAACAAGGGGAAAATGAAGTCAGAAGTTTTAGCGTCACGCCGGCAGACAATGGGAAAATGCAAAAATGAGCTCAAAATTAAAATTTAGAAACCAGACTTTCAGATATGATAGTAACAAAATTTAGAATAAGAGAATCACAAATTAAAGCATACAAATCCTTACCCTTAAGCCAGAAACAAATTTTGATTTTTCGCGACCACGTGGAGGACCACAAACCGTTACATTTCAGAGGGGAAAAAAAAAATTTTACACTTAAAAATCTCACAACAAATTCAATTATGCCAGCCAAAATGCTCGGTGCCTCACACCAATTACCCGGCGACTCACGCCAATTGTCGTATGCCTCACTTTATATTATTATTCAACTACAGAGGGGAGCTACTCGCTTGCGAGAGGGATCGTTAAATCAAACAAAGAACTTTAAATTACGAGGCAACGACGAGGACGCAGCTAAAGTTAAATCCCCAAAATAATTGCTACACCAACACAATGCCTGGCTTAAGGGAGAGGAAAGATTCTATTCTACCATAATTAAGATTTCAAAGCGTGGATGGAACACCGTTTATTAAATGAAATTAAATACTCGCATATCTTTGCCCATTGCCTGCCGACGAGGACATCGTGCTTAAGCAGTTTCCCGTCTGTCTCACTCGAAGCCTACTCACTGAATGATACAAGAAGCCACGCCAACTCGGCGTCAGTAACGCTATCCCCTCCTTGACACTGTTTCCCCTGATTCGCCCCTACTCACAGACAAACTGCCGTGCTTCGGTGTCCAGAGAGCGTCTTAACATTATTATCATCTGTGCACATGCCACAATATGTTGCAATGATTATGTTACATTATTTTCAATTAACAATAATAATATGAAATAGTTATTACTCATCGACGGTTGCTACTTACATACACTTTTTGTATGTGGCTTAGACACCATAGTAAGGAGAACAATCAGTTGTTGTTTACTAACCACTCTGGCAACGTTGCAACCACAACATAGTCAATGTTGCGCAACACGAACTGTCAAGTGCAAAGAATCAACGGCAGGGGTATAGTGCTGGTTTTAGAAACTTGAAGGTTGGAATATCTTCTGGGATGTCAAAATGCACGAGTTGTTTTCATGTTTCTTAGTTTAAATTTTACCCCAAAAGCTCAACTCGGTCAGATTATTTCTTTCACCAATAGTATTTACCTTTTTATGTTGTTTTGTTCTACCCAAAAATGATGAGCAGTGTCCGATTTATCCACTTGTTAATTTTAAGTTCCTTAGATGTTCCTTCAATCTTGCAATTAAATTTCATTTCACTTTACCAATGCAAGTCTTATTGTAAATTGTTGCTTTCAAGAGAAAACTGATAAATCAGAAGTGACACTTAAGGATATTGATGAACTCAAGAATCAGATAGAAAGCTGTATGCATTTAACAGCAGCAGAAGAAGAAACAATCTTTAATTTTAATAATAATAATAATAATAATAATAATAATAATAATAATAATAATAATAATAATAATAATAAATATGTATGGTTTACAATTTATACATAGCAGATTTTCACAACATTAAACACATACCATGAGTAAACTCTCTTGTTTATGTAAACAGATTTGTTTATCATGATATGACTAAGATGTTAAAGCGACTATAAACTTTCAAAAAAGAATTGCTTACATTTGGGTTTCCTCTGACGTAAATCTTACGCTGTGGTTGTTGACATATATGCCAGATTCACTATCTACCTGGTTATCACACCCAACCTATATATTAACTATGTCACTTTTTAGATAGGTATACTTGACAAATGCATAATTTTATAATTTTAAACTTCACCTCCATTTTTGTTTGATTTTTCCCAATAATTCACCTATCCTTCTAATCTCCACTGATTTCAAAAGTTTTATTTTAATTATTTCTCTTGGTGATTGCAACCATTTCGCTGGTACAAATTGATCCTTCCATAGTTTAGTCTTCACATTGTAGAATAAAGTGGAGGTTATTTTTGTATCCCCACATAATGAACACTTCTGTATGCCCATTTCACCCTTCATACTCTTTAATTTTGTTACCCCTGTTCTAAATCATACCAAACCTCTCTCAATTTATTACATATTTCTATACATTTTCCTTCCCCCAATTTTGTTTAATTTCTCTATATAACAGTAAGTTTTATTTATCCCTGGTACTGCTAAAGCTGTCTTGTTTATCACAGTATCCTCTATACATTGCCTGAGCTCTTTCCAGAACCCTTTTTCTAATAATTCTCTCTCCCTCCATAAATTATCCATGCCAATTTCCTCAAGGATATCCTGTAATATCATTTCCACTTATCAATCATTTTTTGTTTCTCTTACAAAATCATAACTGCATTACAATATTTTGTTCTTCCATAGATCTAACTTGATACCAGCACTCTTTCATTTATTAGGCCTTTACTTCCAGCTCTGCCCAGTTGCAACAGTTGGTGATGGTAGATCCATAATTAATCTAGGGAAAGCAATAAGGAAAGATATAGCATTGCAGTTGCATAACATGGTATTGAAACCAATGCTGCTTTATGTAAGCAAAACTTGGGTTTTTAAAGAAGCAAACATAAGAAATGAGATTCTTAATATCACTCTTGGGATTCAGTCTGAGAGACTGAGTAATAAGCCACAATATAAGACAAGAATTACAACGGTTGAAGGGTTTAAATCACATCAGAAGAAATGGTAAAGCCGTGTTAGGATGCCACATGACCATCTACCGTACAAAACATTAGTTTATTCTCCTAAGGGATGAAATGGGTATGGCCAAAGAAAATATGGGTACAACTATTCTATTAAAATCCTTTGATGTTGGAACGGGCTATAAAAGCCCAATCCTTGAATTTGTAAGGAGGAGGTTCGAGAAAATAGAAGAAAATAAAAAATCTACACACAAGAGAGAAAAAGAAATTATAAGAGAAAAACAAAGAAGAGAAACTGATAGTGAAAGATGAAGCAGAAATGTGAAAAAGTCTAGGCTCTAGAGATTTTTCTGCAGTACCCATTCTTACTACATGTAGCACCACAGGTGATGAACACTGATGATACTTCAAATGGAAACGTTCCAGGCCTAAGTTTAAGGTAGCTCCCACATTTGCCAGTTATGAGGACTGAGGAAAACCAGGTAAAAACGTTGGTCAGGAAGGACATACTTGTGTGATTTGTAGTATGGGTGACTTTTTAAATAAAATAACAATTTTTTCCAAAAAAAATCAATTTTATTTTTCAACATCAATTCAATACACATTGTCCAATGTTTCTTCAATTTTTTAAACCCTTCCAAAGAATATGATTTTTCAAAGTCTGCAAAATATGAGGTTGTTTCTGCAATGTTTTCACTGGATGTGAATTTCTTCCCAGTGAGCCAATTTTCAGGTTTGTGAAGAGGAAGTTGCTCGGAGCCAAATCTGGAGAATATGGTGGGTGAGGTAACAGTTCATAGCCCAATTCTGCAAATTTTGAGATGTCAATGGATGACCTGTATGCAGGTGCATTATCCTGTTGAAACAGAACGTTTTTCTTCACCAATTGTGGTTTTTTCTTTAACAACTGATCCAGCATTGCAGCATAATACGAACCTGTGATTGTTTTGCCCTTTTCCAGGTAGTGCCATGATTTTTCCTGCCAACGGAATGGTTTTGAATTTCTTTTGAGCAGGTTCGCTGAAGGAAACCCACTTTCTTGAATAAACTTTCACCTTTGAGAAACACAACTCTCCTTACAGCACAAAAAACAAAGCAGCAACTGAAGCACTGTGTCATGCGCCACCAGTTGCATATTGCAAAAGTACCAAAGTCACTGCAGCACATAGCTGGTCTGTGACCTCACGTTAAAACACGGTATAAAACATATAAATAAAGACTTTTGGTTTCTTGTTCTTTTAATTCAAATCAAACCTTGTATTCTCATGGTACATTACTGTATTCTTATTGTAGTTTGTTGCTGTGTGTCTGATGAAATGCCATAGCTATCATCTGGTTTAACAAAACATGCAAATAATTCATCCCATCCTCTAGAATTATGTTGTATTGGTTTAGCCTTCTCTATTTTAAATTATGACACATCACTGTTACCAGCTTCTAAATCTTCAAAAGTAGTCAAGACAGTAGTTTTCTATTTCTCACAGAGGAGGTTAGTTATTTGTAAATAAGGGAAAATGAATCAATGTTAGTTTCACTCATACTGCTCCACTTCCCAAATTACTTACAGGACATGTTTTGAGGACCTATTGTTGCCATTCTTGGCTGCTGGTTGACTAACCAGTGATTCCCCGATCTTCTTCATCCCTGGGTATCTGTAGTATCATCTGGTGTGTGGTTGGAGAATTTGGGATTATTCTATCATTTACTGGAATCTCAAAGTTCATAATTTGATGTTTGAAACTTTTAATGTGTTGTTTCCCATAAGTCCAGTTCTATGTGGTTATGTACTGATTTTAGCAGTTTGTCTCTTTGTTGTATATTGTGATTTTCTTCCAGAAGTGATTGGCTACGGCTGAATTAACTGCTTGTATTTGATATTTTTAAGCATTCTTTTAGTCTTCAGCTACTGTTTCTTTTGGTTTTTCTATTGCTTTGTTGCAATGTAAACAGTCTGTTTTATGTATGCATGATTTTTTGTCTAATAGGATTCTGTCTGTGTGTTCTGATTTCAGCATATTTTTACTTTCTCCACCATGTACATAGTAGGTAGAGAAGGTATTGTACTACACCCAAAAATTTGATACCAAGATTTCATCGGAAATACATGTTTTGAAGCCTCTTGAATAAATAAATAAATAAATAAATAATAAAAAAAAAGCATTTTTAGAAAAGGTTCTATGCATGCATGTGTATGTGTGTGCGTGCCTGCATGCAGCATAACTCAAAAATGAAAACTCAGATAAATACCAAACTCCGTATTCAAGTCCATTATCTTCCAAAGATGTGACAAAGATTTTTAAGAAACGTCCCACCCCAACTACCCTCTACATGAAACATTTTTTAAAATTTTTTATTTTCGCAAAAATGGCTCTGACAATTTTGGTAAAAATGCCAATTTACAAGACAAATAAAATGTATATCTTGAATTTTCTGGGAATAGCCTGTGGAGTTGTCTTCATTCAGAAGGAATTTTATATTATGTTGTATAACTGGTTAAGCAATAGATGAAAACGTACTCACAAAAAATGTAGATCTCTTTAAAACATGCAATTTATTACAAATTGTTTTGTGGAATAAGCCATTTCCAAGATATCTGTTATTAATGGTTCAAATTGTTCAGTACTTAGCCATTCTTTTAAAGCCCTGTCGATTTTCAGTTGTTTCCCACGATGTCGTGTAAACAGTATAGAATTTTAAGGCAGCATATAGTGTCCAGTTGTTAAACATTTGACTGTCGTTGATCCCTTTATGTCTCTAACAAAATGTGTAATACAGCTATTTCTGGAAAGGCATATCTCGATTAAAATGAAGAAGATGGAAAAATAAGCTTTCGTAAGAATAGTTTGTAAACGTATCAATAAAAGATAGATAATAAAGA
Organism: Deroplatys truncata; assembly: GCA_030765065.1. Taxonomy (NCBI): domain Eukaryota; kingdom Metazoa; phylum Arthropoda; class Insecta; order Mantodea; family Mantidae; genus Deroplatys; species Deroplatys truncata. The sequence goes on from CM060987.1 coordinate 11,316,579, forward strand.
AAGTTGTATAAATGTAACATATCAGATTTTTTAACTTGTACTTACTTTATGGTGGTAGGATTATGTTTAACTAGTTAAAGATCTTTTGGAATTTGCGAAATATCTGGGGATGTTGTGAAAACGTCTTAAGTTAGATTTATCCTTGTTTGGATAAAAGAGTTCTAAAAGATCTTTAAAGAATTTAACACAGTCTTAACTTCACAAAATAAATGCAACTTAAAAAACATACTGAAATCAGAACACACAGAATCCTATCAGAAAAGGCACCATGTATAAAATGAACCGTTTAGAATGCATAAATTGGAAAACCAAGAGAAACATCAACATTAGACTGAAAGAACACTTCGGAAATATCAGATACAAACAGATAAATCAGCCATAGCCAACCACTGCTGGGGAGAAAATCACAACATAGAGCAAAGAGTCAAGCTGCTAAAATCAGTACAGTTATGGGAAAGAACATCAAAAGTTTGAAGTATCGCATTATAAACTTTGAAATTCCAGCAGACAGCAATTTAATCTCTAAATTCACCAACCCCATAACAAATGACACTCATAGCTAAGGTACTTTCAATTACAATAGATATAAAACTGTGATTTGCCCCACAAATTTCTGAACATTGACCATAAAATACTCCAGTGATGCCCAGAGAAGATACCTAGCCACCAGCAGCCGAGAATAGAAATAATAGGTCCTCATAACATATCCTGCCAGCAATATGAGTGCTTAATTTTGATTTATTTTCAATAATTTAATTATATGTTTCACTGTGTGCAAGTTCTAATGATTTATAAATTTACTTATTTGTATTTATCCAAGACAGAATGAATTGCTTTGATAGTTTTGCTATTGCATACCCTACTGTTATATATATATAAATAAATTTATAAAGAAGGTGCTTTAGTGCAAGGCATATGCTTGAACCCAGACAAGCATAATTGTGATGTTTCAGAGGCTACTCGTTCAATCTGTGATGTTCTGTGAACGTTGATTTCAGGGGGTAATGGGTGAAAACTTGGGGAGTGCACTGCACTCTTCAAAATATTTATATGCAAAGCTTTAACACACTATAAAAACTACAGGTTGATCTAATTACATCACAGTGAAAGTCTGTACATATTTTCTGTTTAACTAAAGGAAAACTCTTAAAACTATTTTCCTGTGGTTTAATTTATATTGATTTTTACACACTCAAAATAAAATAAATCAAGAAATATGATGCAAGAAGGCTGGAATGTTTACTGCATAAACCATGAGCAGTTTTGGTTTGAAAAATGCAATTTTTGAACAAAGAAATTGTAATAACTCAAAAATAAAGTTATGCCAAACAAGTGTGTATTATATCCAAAATAGTTACACAAAACTGAAGCATGTAGCTACAAAAATGTAGAAATTTCATCCATTCCACCCCCTGGATGAATTTTACAGGGTGAACCAGACCATGCACAACAGTAATTTATTTCAGAAAATATGGCATTAAAATGTTTGAGACAAAGATGTTTATAACTAAAGAACGTGTGAAGTTTCATTTAAGCTTAATCAGATAATCATAAGTAGAGTCAGTGGCATATCACTTTAAAGTTCCAAATGAAAGCGAGGGTCTAATAGGGTACCATTCAAAACAAACAACTTTTATAGGAAACTTTTGTATTAATTCATATGTATGTCTTTACTTACCGTAAGAATTATTTTATATAATTTCATGGTTTCGTTAAATTCTTTAAAACTAGTAAACTATACAAAAAGCATTAAGTATGCAACATGCACTATTTACAATATAATTATGAGTAAATGTAATAATGTATACAACATAACAAAGTTGGGCAGAAATAGTCATAAACTTCTTGTAAATTGTAAAAACATTGCTCAATTAAAAGCTTCATAGTGTACTTCCTTGTTATTTTCACATATTTTATTAGTAATTAAATTATACATATTTATACCTTTGTGCAATATGGAGTGAACCTTTTTTTCTGTTCTGGCAGCATTTAGATGTAGTTTGTTACAATTTCTAGTAGTGTGATCATGTACTCTTTCAAGGGGAAAAGCATATGGAAAGAGAGTACACCTGAAACCCAGATATGCAGATAGCAATGCCATTTATTTTAAGAAATGTTACAAAAAGAAAATTAAAATTAATGTTGCCCAAAGCTCAGATGGCCTTGCAAAGAACAATGACAGTCGAGTGTTTGCGGTTAATGAAATAAGTGTAAACGTTAATAATAATTACAAATATCTTACTTTTGCTACAGATAGTGATGGTTTTGACCTATTGATGGTATTGGATGCCAAGCGTGTGTACAAACAACTGGACAACTCTGGCCTAACTGCAGATTATAATAAATTAAAAGCAATATATATTTAGTTTACCCAACAAAATTACAGATGAATTGCCTTTTGTTAAACTCTTGGGATACTACCTTGATTCCAAAGTAGGCTGGATGTTAACAATATTTGCACTAAATTATCTGTAGTAACTTCAGGTGGTGAAACGGGCTCAATATTTTTGTTGTTATCCCCCCCCCCCTCCTTGAAAGAGTGTGAATTAATACAAAAGTTGTTTGGTTTGAAGAGCTCTATCTAATGGTGCCCTATTTGACCCCCACTTCTATTTGACATTTTAAAGTGATATGCCACTGACCCCACTTCTAGTTAGGGCTCAGTGATGAAATCAACTACAAGTGAAAGTTTATATGTGCTTTAGCTATAAATGTTTTTGTTTCGCAAATTCTAATGTTGTATTTTCCAAAATAAATTATTGTTACTTGGTCTGTTTCACTCTGTATTTAAGTTAAGAATATAGATTTAAATCCAACACATGTGTGTTAAAAGTGGTGTTTAAACTTTGTTTTTATTTCTGATTCTCTAGCTCAACATAAGAGGAAAGCTAAACTTAGCACAGGTACAGAAATACTCTCTGTAGTATGTCCAGTAGATAGAGCATGGTTGTTTTACTGTTATTAAATGTTATTCTTTGAGTTAGTTTGCTATAAATCCTTCATAGCCTAAAGAGTATACAAAAAGTATGATAAATTATTATAAACTTATCCTGGTACATAATTATGCCACAAGGTGAAGTGAAATCTTGTGGTGTAATTTGTAGTTTCAAAAATCAAATGGAATTTACTTCCCTCATAACCTGAAATACAGGATTTAACAATAAGGTTTGGCCAAACTTTCAAGGTGCATTCGTCACATGTAGAAGAGGAAAATGTTATATGGACAGGGTCTGGAAACACTATTTCCATATGAGAACTTATTTTCTACAACCCATGATGGGAAACACACAAGAAGAGAACATACTAACATCTAACATCAAACTCTAAATGTCGTCTTTGTTACATCTGGCTAAGTTGTAATCCTTAGGTTCACATTTGAACACAGGTAATGTTGACATGCTACTCACTTCATTGCCTTACTACATGTAGCATCACTGCTGAGTGTAATAAGCTTGGCAAACACACAGCTGCTTGCTAGTGTTCATCAAGGACTTGGTTTCTGGTACAGTGCAATGGAAGTGTACACAAACGTAAAGTTGGCAGATGGTCATTTGATGTACACCCATGGACAAAAAAAAAAGTCATTCCCAGATTCCATGTGACAATTGGAGGGCTTGTGTACCTTAGTAACAGCTGTGTTCACAACACATATTCAGGAACTATAGAATGGTCTCTCCCTTTGAGCTCAATGCAATGGTGTAGCGTAGGGGTAAATTTTGAGACTGAGTCTATATAAATAAATTGCCAAGAAGGTTTTAAACATATGAATAAAGCCAGCCTCAAACAAGTGAGGAAAAACTAATTAATGCAACCACCTTCACCACTGCTTACCCCAACGCCCCAAACCCTCCTGCTAAGTGTCAGATTGTAGTGTTGCATACTTAGACATCTTCGATATCTCATGATGCGGCAGCAAAGTCGAGTAGAGACTGGGATGGCTGAGCGAGTGCAAGTCTCATCAAGAGTGGACTTATATTAGCTTTTCCCACTAAATTTCGACCTCTCATTGTAGGAAGACATGCCTATATTTTGTTGTGCATTAAGGACACAAAGGCAGCAGCAGAGACTTAACACGTTTAATGAGGTGTTTAGTCTCTGTGTACCTGCTCTCTCCAAGGTCTGAAAACAAAACAGTAGGAGTTGGAGGCAAGGGTAGGGCAAGGCAGTGTAACAAACATTTCATTCCTCAGTTATTGGTGAACCAGCACTATGTGCGTGCAGCTGTGCAGTGCAGTAAACTGTCAATTTTACTTAAACCTGTGTATTGTTTTCATTGTGCGTGTTTTATGTATTATTTTGGAAATATGGACAATTCTATCAATTTAGTGGATTACTTATTAAGAACTCAGTTTTTGACTCTATCTTATGAGAAAAAGTGTGAACTTAAAGGCAAAAGACCAATACCTAAGCTTGACATTGTCTTCCAGGAAAAGAACCAAAGACAGACATTTCAAACATCCTGGTACACTAAATTTAATTGGTTAACTGGCAGTTATATTCATAACAAAGTGTATTCCTTTTTGGCAGGGAAAAGGAATGGAGTGTTGAAGGAATATCAAATATTAAAAACATTGAAAGAAAAGCTTGCAATCAAAATCGCCAACTGGAGCTTGTATACAAGAAAATCTAAGTGAATAGCTACATTGTTTTCATGATTTACAATCACACAATGGTTTGTTAGCATTTTGTAAAGTTACACTTAATGCTATATTTTTATAATCTAGTATAGTTTAAAATGTATGTTTAGTCAGTTTCGGCAATTAGTATTTATGCTAATGACTAGTAAAACAACAAATAATAATGATAATAACAATAATTGAATCGGTATAGAGAATTTACACTATTTTATGAAACATTAATGTATGGGAATTTGTGCATCATTTAAAAAAATTGTAAATTCAATTTTTAAAATCTAGTATACCCAGAACACAGTATCAAGCTATGCCATTGACACAACGGTCACCTTATAACAGTGTTTCTCTGTGGTGATTCTTATAAGCTACTGGAAACAGAGCACAGAGAAACGTTTCATTGGCTGAGAGGTTAAGAAAGTACTGCTTGCACTCATAAGCCCCTCAGTTCAAATCTTGCAGTAGTTATTGTGTTAATATAACTTAAGCATTTTAGTTTTAGGCGTATCTATGTGCCCAAAAGATAATCGTACTAAAATACTTGTTTTAAATAACTAAAGAAATAAATGGAAATAAACTATAATCTTCTAAAACTAAAACATACAAAACATAAACAAAATTACTAACAGGTGCATGAATCCTGAGCACCTATAACTACCCTCATTTTTGGGTTATAGATGAAATTAAATTCCTGTAGTAACATGGGCAAGAACCTACAACATCCCAGGTTTCTTGAATTTGTGCCTAGAATTCTGTACGAATTCAAAAATTCAATCAGGATATCTTATCCTCACAGAGTGAATAAAAATTTTGTGAAATATTACTGTGTATTGTGCACTGTTCAATGTATTGTATGATGAAATTCTGAAGCCATGTATTTTGCATCGTAGTAACCATTCTATTATGAACTTTACCAAATACCACGTATGAAATGGAGTATATCGAAAATAGTAGTCACTATGTGTTGATTAAACATTAGTAACAGAAGAAGAAGTAGTGATTGCTACATGTGAGAAGTGAAACTGCAGTCTTAACTACAGAAGTACCCTACGCTTTGCCACAATGCTACAGAGAAGGAAGTATATTTAATAATGCTGTACAACAACTTGCTGCAGCTGTATTGCATATGGTGTGAACAAGGCACTGTGCAGTGTAGGACTTGAAATTGAGTTTTATTTATGGATGCTCTTTAACTGCTGTGATCCTTAGCATCCCATTCTATATTGGGCGTGAAATACTGGTAATTTTGCTCAGAGGCCTCTTTATCAGGCTTGAGGTTCTTTTACGTGCTGTAAATCTATGAGACACAATCACTGGTTTTACTTCCTTCCCTTCCGAAGGAAGCCATGCTAAGGATTTTTACGCCCGAAGAAATCCATCACTACCTCCGCAGGGTTTGAACCCGCGACCTCAGAAACTAGAGGCTAGCATGGTAACCACTACAGCATGGAGGACAACAAATGTAGGACTTAGAAACATTTGGTGTTATTATTTTGTTGTCCATGGGTATACAAAATGCAGAGAATCTTCGTGGAAGCAATATGCAATTCTGCAGGGATACATCAGCACATCTGGCATTAAATGCAACAGCGGGTTGATGCGTGTATCAATGCTAAAGAAAGGTATTTTGAACATTTCATATAAGAAAGAATTTTCATGTGATGTGTTGGTACATTGTGTTTCCCATGACTGAATGAAGGGGGACACGTTGACCCAATGCGGATGTTTTGTGGTTACCACCCCCGGGAGAAACGGATGAGATGAAGGAACTGCAGGAGACTATAGGCTGGCCAAAAGAGCTCCCTAATGATTCCAAGCTTGGTACCAGAGAAGGCTTCCCTCTGGTGGAAGTGGGGAGAACTCGAGAAGGCTGCCATCTGACAGGGCCGAGAAAAACTTTCCAATGAGCAAGCGTCTGCACAGCCCCTAAGCCCACCTGAAATATGAAAGACGAAGCAAAATAATAGAAAATGAGAGAAAGGAAATTCATGGTATAAGGGAAACCACCCCAGCATTCGCCTTATCAACCAAGAAAAACCATGAAAAATGCATGGTTGGCCTCAGGAGTCGAACCCAGAACATCCCAAATGTGTGCCTCACATGTTACTGCAGAGCCATTTTTCTCAGTTTCCTGTGATTAATGTACTTTAAGGAGTGGTAGAAAATGAGTTCTAACATGGAAATGAAGTGATTTCAGACTGTATTTTCTTCTTTTACACGTCAGGAAGTTTGGCTGTTACATCTGCAAAATGTTCATAGTGCCATCTAGAGCAAATTACCATTCACTGTGTTTCAAGCAATTATTACTCTAGACCAGGGGTGCCCTTACACGCCAAAGTTACCAAGATCATGGGTTCAAACCCGGCGGAGGGCAATGGATTTTTTTTTGGGGGGGGGCGTAAAAATCCATAGCATGGTTTCCTTCGGAAGGGAAGTAAAGTCGGTGGTCCCGCGTCATACATTTATGGCACATAAAGGAACATCAAGCCTGATAAAGAGGCCTCTGAGTCAAATTTTCGGTATTTTACACCCGAAATAGAATTTGACACTAAGAACCATAGCAGTTAAAGAGCATCCATAAATAAAACTCAATTTAATTTTTCCCCCCTAAAGACTATGGTACATCCCCCCAAAACAATCATTCTCCCTGCCCCATTTTTGTAAGAGCTTAGTTTAAACTATTTAGTTGCTTTTCTAAGTTACTGGAAAGCTTCACAAAGGAGCTGTCATATAGCTAATATAGTAGCTATTGTGATACCATACACAAACAAATAGTTGGAAAGTTAAAAATCATAATATTTACACCAAAAACTACAAACAAAAACATTTGGCAGGTGGTGTATTTTATTACTTGCTACTTCAAGTGTGTCCTATTGTATCTATCTAAATAGACCAATATAGTAAGTGTAATAACACTATACGTTCTGAACAACTGCATACCTACCTATAATGTTATAGTTCCTTTTATACATTTCCAAAAACTTTCATTTGATAGGCCACATTATACCATATGGTATGAATTGTACTTAATATACTTTGGGGGGGATACAGTACATTTATATTAACAAACTGAGTTAACAATTGCAGTAGTCAATTAAAAATTGTAATAATGTGTGTATATTACCTGCATTAATTTACTTCAATACTTTTGTATTCCACAAAATTCTGGACCCACCCAAAATGTTCATAATGTGCAACTTAAGCTATCTTTCCCCCTGTGGGCAGCGCTGCTCATGGTGAGGTAAATAATTTTAGAAAACTCCAATTGACTACTGATGAGAAGTTTAGTAAGATGCACTGATGCAATATTTCCTAGTAAGAGTACCAAGCTTTTTCATCTTGTCCTTGAATAGCAACTGGTTAGAGGAAGTATTGCATTCCACCCAAAAATTTTATATTGGCATTTCACTGCAAATACAATTTGTGAGGCTCCCTAAAAATAATAATAATAATAATAATAATAATAATAATAATAAAGCATTGTTATAAAAGTATCCGTATGTGTGTTTGTGAACAGCATCACTCAAAAATGAAATGTTGTATAAATACCAAACTTGGTATTTAAGTTCAGTGTCCTCCAAAGATGCGAGACAAAGATTTTTAAAAAATCTCCCCACTCCAAACTACCCTTCTTTGCATGTAATTTTTTTCCCCTCAAAAAATGGCTAATGATTTTTATTAAAATATCGTATATTTGCATGAAAAATAAAATGTATGTCTTGAATTTTCTGGGAATAGCTTCTGAAGTCTCCTTCATTTTGTATAGCTGGTAAACCACAAGTGATAGACAAAACGTCACTACACAAAAAAATTGTAGATATCTTTAAAACACAATTTATTTCATGTAAATTTTATTGTGGCATCAGCAGTTTTTCAAAATATCTATTATTGGTTTGACGTTTTGAATACTTTATCATTTCTTGAAGTGCTGTTACCACTCAGCTGTTTGTTGCAATGTTAATGAAAGAATGATGCACTTTTAAACATTTGGCTATCATCTTTGGTTTTCTGCATCCCCTTTATACCTACAACAAAATTGTTATGAAACTAATTCTCCAAACATGTCAATAATAGGAAGTAGATAACAAAAAAAATAGGTTTTGTAAGAATAGTTTGTAGAAACTGTATAAAAATAAGTGATAGTGAATAGAGAGTCATGTGAATGTGATAGTAGTGCATGCATAACCAGTTAAAGTTGCTCCTATAATGGACAAAAATATGTTAACACTAGGAGAATCTGTGAGGCGACCATTCATTGTGAAGATGAATGTATAGAACAGACACAGTCTGTCTACCAGTTCATGTGTTTGTCATGCTAGTGTCATTAATCATGTTATTGATATCTGATGTCCAGCTACTGTCCATTCCAAACCAGAGTGCCTTTCACTGAAAACAAACTCTTTGTATTATCCGCGCGAAAGTAGTTCACAATCCCCACCCATAATGGCTGCTTGTTCCCCTCTCACGTGCTTGTTGAACACTATTTAAATCTATAAAAAGGCGCCCTGCGTGAGAATCATAGTTCAAAATGCAACCTGAGGTAACAATCTATTTTATAAGTCTGCGAAAATGAACATTTTAGTTACGTTAATCACAATCCTCGGGCAAAAGTGCAACACCCAAATCTGAATCCCCTGAAGATGATTCAGCTGCCATATCAGAATCAGAACTACTCTCCAAAATAATGACAAGCTTATCCACAATTCCACATCACTGTCGCACTTAAAACAAGTTCCCACATTTTATCCTCCTCTATGTTCTATTATGTCTGTTTATATTCCCTGCTCGCTTTGGTTACACTTCTCACTGAAACGCCTGTAAAATCCGATATTAGTTTTGCAATATGCACTAATGCAAGTGTTGGGTATTTTTCTAATAGTGAGTTGAATATATGAAGAGCTGTTTGTTTTTCGCCACTTTTTTAACTTTTTCCTGCTTTTGTGTTTGAACAGTTTATTTGCACTACACGCACCTTCCTCTGCCATGTGAAATCAAATACTGACTAACTAAATCAGAAGATTTGGCCTGAGCTGAGCATATGCGTGCCTACGTATTATGAATGACTGTTCGTTTATCATATTTCATGTGTTACGCAAAGTGTTTATTTGGTACTCAGATAGCACCTCTGGGAATTCATTACTGCATTTATTGTATATGTAAGAGAGTGGCAGTCATGCATGCAGTTGGTATTAACAAGCAAGATACTCTCGGCGTTAGCGCAATAGCAGACGAAAATCATATTTTGTAATCTCTTAACAGCTAGTATATATCCATTACCTTTAACGACGAGTTCTTATGATAACAGCAATAAAATGTGCAGCTCTGTACCTTTCCTGCTTTAATATTTCATAATAAAATACATGTATTAAGGAACTATTTACGTTGGCATAAGAGTTGGGTTAGTAACAAGCAGAAGCATGTGCTTCTGTTTACATCAGAGGGAACTCTGGTTTGGAATGGACAATAGCTTTATTTTTGTTGACATGGAGAGATGGTTGAGTTTCATAAGTAGAAGTGTAAAGTAGTTACAGAGTTATATCTGTCAGGAAATGTCTTTCTCAGGGTGGGAGTCTAATGAAGAAGACGTGTGTATAGTGTTTCATTAAAAGTGTGTTATATACGTAAAAGCAAAATCACACTTCTGAATGATTGCTAGTTGGGCAGTATTATGGGAATGAGCTGGTTTAACACAACAAACACTAACACACTTTGTTCTTAAATTCTTAGCATTGATAATTTAATACAACAATATCTTAACACTTGTTAATCTGATGTTGCTGACTAAGAAAGTAGCAAATGGGCAGTGCTTGTTGCTCTAAGTGAACTGTAATTAAAAACTGAAAATGATTTTTACACACTCTGCTACTTACCAATAGTAAGTAAATGAAATATTGCATTACACCCAAAAATTTCATTTTAAGATTTCACTGGAGATAACGCTTTGAGTCTCCTTGAATAAAAAAATAAATAAATAAATTTAAAAAAAGGTTCATCTGCATTTGTGCCTATAACTCAAAAACGAAAGCACCTTTAAATACCAAACTTGGTATCTAAGTTCAGCATCTTTAAAGGATGCAACATGAAGTGTTTTAAGAAAATCCCTGTATTCAAACTACCTTTTTTATGGAAAATTCTTAGTTGTTTTTGAGTTTTTCAAAAATGGCTCTTAACAATTTTGATTAAAATACCATATGTTTAAGATATTCACATGAAAATAAAATGTGTATCTTGAATTTTCTGCAAATAGCCTCTGAAGTCCTCTTCATTTTGATTGACTTGTTTAATTGGCAAATCATAATGGCTGGTTCACTATAGCCCGAGAATGGTAACCAAAGCTGAAACAAGAACAGGAATGCATATCAATAATCATATTGATCACAAAGTGAAAAGTCAATTTTGCGCATTGGAATTTCATTGATTTTTAACTGACCAGTGATATGTTTCCAATACAGCCAACATAATGTGGGTTGAAAATTATGTAAATCAGATCCATTGCATCTCTAATCTCTCTAGTTGTACCAAGCTTACATTCCTTTATTTATTGGCATACATTAAAGTGGTTTATTGTTCTTTGTTAGTTGCTGCTGATTTTTGCTGTTATTTGTAGTTTTTGAGGCAATAGCTGGTTCTGAGTTGCAACCAATGCTCAATGGATCTGAGGGAGTCAAGATCTGAGTTTAGGATGTACATATGCTAGAATTCCTTCCAGTTTCATGTTTGCAGCTTGCAACTAGAGAGAGCACTAGTGGCTCTTTCATGTCACGGCTGCCTAGAATAATCTCTACAGTGAAGAGTAATGTTCTCGAGGTCCAAATCCAGTGGAGGGCGATGGATTTTTTCAGCCATAAAAATCCTTACCATGGCTTCTTTTGGAAGGAAAGTAAAACCAGTGGTTCTGTGTCATAGATTTATGGCACGTAAAAAAACCTCAAGCATGATAGAGGCCACTGAGCAAAAGCTACAATCTTTCACGCTCAATATGGAATGGGACACTAAGAACCATAGCAGTTAAAGAACATCCATAAATAAAACTCAATTTAAATAAAGATCTAATATACCATGCCCAGGAATGAGAATGTGAAAATTAAACCTTGGCCAAGTCTTCTTTCCTGTTCCCAGGGCCCAGGAAAGCTTTCTGTCAATTGTGAACACTTCCATTAAAATACATATATTTCAACTTCGCCATTCTCATTCTGGTTACCGTTCTCAGTTGTTGTGAAGCAGCCTTAAAGAGAGAGAACAAAATCTTACTTCACAAACAAAATGTAGATCTCGTAAAAGCACGTAATTTATATTACATAATTTTTTTGTGGCATTAACCATTTCTGAGATATTCTTTGTTATTGGTTTGAGTTTTCAAATACTTTGTTTGCGTAGCCTTTCCCAGTTGTTGTCAAAGTACTTCCTTGTAGACTGTGTCCAGAGTCTTGGTTTAAGATATTTATCTCAGAACCCCTGAAGAATTTGATTTTGTGTAATTCAGTTTTGCTAGTTTGTAAGGTTACTCAGTAAGTGGCATGCTAACATGATTTTGTAGGAAACATTATGTATTTACTATACTTTATATCACACTGAACATTGTCACTATGAAGAAAAGAGAAAGTTTGAAATAAAGTGTAATGTTTTGTAGAATAAGAAGTTCTTTATCAGTATCTTCGATAATATGTGGCCTATACAGGATGTACACAAATGATTTTGTTTTGCGGTACACATAATTTTGGATCATAACTTGAATTGAAGAGTAACTTGGAAGTTTCAACTTTACATGCACAGATTTTTTGGGTTTGTGGCCTTAAAAGTAGTTTTGTTGGTGAAATAAACAAAACATGGTAACTTACGTGTGCAAAAAGCTTTTTATGTCTAGGAATAAGCAAAGGTTTTGTCTTAATATCCCTTCTGTAACAACATTCGCAGTTGGTACAATTACATCCAAACAACAGGGTGTGTCAGATAGTCAGAACGGTGGGTGAGTAGAGAACCAACAATTCCAACAATGGCATTGTGGAAGGTGTTAAGAAAGCATGCCAGGCCTACCAAGGTTGGGACAGAGGACCAGTTACAAAAGATACGCTAATGTCTGTGTGGCAAGAAATGGATCTATGCTGTGTCACAAATTGACCCCATATTGAATATTTGTAATTTGTGTACAGTTACTCTTTAAGCTATAATTCAGAATTATATTGTACACCGCTGAAAAAACATGTTTGAAACCCGTATAATTGTTTGTGTACATCCCGTATTTCTTGAGATGATATAGTAAATACATTGCAGGATGTCTCTCTCAGATTTCTTAAGTGTGTTAGCTACACAGAACAAGTATTACTATAGATTCTGATTTTAACAATATTTGTTAATACTTATTGTTAGATCGCAACACTACAAATCATATTTTATGCTAGTGGCCTGGCTTTTATTATGTCAGTATAGGTTATGAAATAAGGTAGAATTGTTTATTTTCCTCTTACATGCAGCTTCTGCATCATTAGGGAAGGTAAAATAAATTTACTTGTCATGGTAGCAAATAAATTAGTTACAACATGGCACGGCACTCAGAATCTTATCCTTTGCTTTATTGCATGTGTAAAGAAAAGAACAGTAGTCGTTACAAGTTTCATTGCGAGATTTGTTGTATTTGAAATGTTACTGCATATTTTGAAATCGTTGTGTGTAATATTGGCTTGCACAGATTATAAGTAACCTCACAATAACACGTATTTATAGCACTGCTTTGGCTGAATAGATGGGAGTTCTTCCTTTTGGTATAAAGTACTAGCTGTCTTATCCGGAAATGTATTGGTGCATTCTATAGAGCAGTTGTTTTATGGCCCAGTCTGGATTGCGTGTGTGCATGCCCCATGCGCTGAGGGCTTTCCATTCTAAAGCTCTCATGTTACATACCCTTGAGTAATAGTAACATTCACTATAATGAGAACTAACAAGAACATTCTAGCTCTGACCAGTAAATGGATCACCATGAATATACCAAATGCAGTCCCTGGCAAAATGTCGGGACCACGGCCTACAAGCCTGGGAAATAATTGTATTCTATTAGAACTAACCTTGTTACGAGGGTGACACTGAAAATTATTAGAAAATCAAAGAAGGATCAGTTTTAAAAAATTAAATAATTTTATTGTTTTTCAAAATATTCCTCTTTAACATCAATACATCTCTGCATTTGATGAAACCAGACCTTAAAACAGTAATGCCACTCTTCCTGAGACACTTCAGAAACAGGTTTTTATAATGTTCCACTGCTTCATCTGATGACGAAAAAGTGATTCCACACGTTTTATCTTTAATTTTTGGAAACAAGAAGCAATCACAAGGTGCTAGGTCAGGGCTATATGGTGGAGGGTCCATGGTGCTGACCTTTAGTGCATCCAGATACTCATTAGTTTTGCTGTATGCGATGATGTAATATTATTTCTCCTTTAGAGCGTTTTCCATGAACTTTTTCAAAAATTTGCAGTAAACAGACATCTGTGTACCAATCGGCAGTAACAGTACATCTATCTTCTAATGCTATTGTAACAATATGGCCTGTTTTAGGGGGAGAAAAAAACTAGCAACCATCTTCTTTCCAGCACTGTGAATTTGTTGGACTAAGACCCATTGAACCGATTACTTTTCTTTTCAGGATCATGAACAACAAATCCAAGTTTCATCACCAGTAACGATATTCCAAACCAAATTTGAAGTGCCACTTTGGAATTTTTCCAGGTTTTCCTGCACCAATCAATGCATTGCTGTTTTTGATCGGGAGTCAGTTTATGTGCAATCCATCGACAATAGAGTTTTCTCACGTCTAACTGTTGATGTAAAATGTTTTGTATTTGGCTCATACCAATGCCCAATGATGCCCGAATAAATTCATAAGATGTCTGTCAATCTTCTTCAAGCATTGCTCGAAGAGATGTAATATTTTCATCAGTAACAGCAGTTCTTGGGCATGTCAGAAATTCATCACATAGAAAAAACTGATATCTTTTGAATTCTCTGTACCAATTATAAAATGTTGTCTTAGGTGGGGCTTCTTCACCAAATACATTTTTAAGGCAATTTTCATATTGTGTAGGCATTAATGACAATTTAAAATCATAGCCCGGAAATGTTCTCTAGTCAAATTCATTTTTAGGTGAATGCAAAATCTTTAAAATATGATAATTAACAACCTATTAGAACAAATCGAATAAACTACATGGCAATCGACTCTCAAAACATAAGAAAGTAGCTGTTAAATATAAACAATTTCATTTGTTTTTGGAAACAGCATTCTAGAAATGTTCAGTATCACCCTCGTGTAAGTGGTTTCCATTTGCAGTCGTCCTCCGTGGTGTAGTGGTTACCATGCTAGCCTCTAGTTCCCGAGGTCGCACGTTCAAACCTGGCAGAGGGCGATGGATTTTTTTGGGCGTAAAAATCCTTAGCATGGCTTCCTTTGGAAGGGAAGTAAAGCCGGTGGTCCCGTGTTGTAGATTTGACACATAAAAGAACCTCAAGCCTGATAAAGAGGCCTCTGGGCAAAATTTCCATTCTTTCATGCCCAATATAGAATGGGACGCTAAGAAACATAGTAGTTAAAGAGCGTCCATAAATAAAACTCAATTTAATTTCCATCTGCATTGAGACATTCCTCATCATTATGAGGTTGTAATTCATGAACAATAATCACTACAGGATTTCAGTTTTAAAAGTTTTGCAGCTAAATGAAGAGAAGTTTTTGAAACACCCATTTGCTGTGTAACATGTTCTTAAATACTTCTTTGGAGAGCGTAAGAATGATGCACCAATTTTGCCTCTTAGGATTAGTGATCCCATTGTGCTAAACTTATTAACCAGACATCTGACAGTATCTCTATTTGGAACTGGAATACGAGGAAATGTTTCCTGAAATTGCCTACACACCTGTGTACATAATTTGGTTTTTACATATGTATCGTACATAAAAAATTCTTTGTTCAAGCGTGAATTTTTCAGTAGACATTTCAGAGGACTAATAACCAGACAAGAGCAGCAAAAATAATAAGAATACTCTAAATAATTCACACACAACACAGATGTTTAAATAAGCTTTCACTTTTGAGATGCACAATGAACAACCTCTAGTCTTTACAGCACAAACAGAAGCCAGCAACTGACAGTTGACATTTATGCAAATGGTGCATACTCGCAATCATGACCAAACCATAAAGCGACTGCTCAGTATAATTACGGGGTTAAAAATAAGGATAGGGGTGATTTTTGAAACTCGTAAACAGCCTGTAATTTGTACTTGTGCCCATAGTGTAAGTATCCAAAGTTGTCCAGATTGGTCAAATAGTGACAATTTGTACATAACGGGTTGAAAAACATGGGTATGGGTAGCTTTTAGAAGTTGTATGATATCCTATAGATTTCGTCAAGTGCACAAATTTATACCCTGGTTCACCAAGCAGTATAGCTTTAACTATATGGGGTTGAAAATAAAGTAAGGGTAGTTTTTAACAATTTTAAGTACTATATAATTCAAAATAAGGATAAGGTAGTTTCTGGAAGTTGTAATATAATCTACGATTTTTGCCACCTATTGTATAAATGTGCAATATTTTGACCATATGGTTTAAGCAGTGCAGATTTCTAAATAAGGGGCTGAAAATATGCTGTGGGGTAGTTTTTCAGAGTAATAAGGTAGCTTATAATTTTTGTTGGGTCCTATAGTATAAGCATACAATGTTTCATGTAGAAAGCCCAAAGAACCCAGATTTCTTGTTTATATCTTCTATGCTGTTTCTCACTACTTTCCAAAATCACTTTTTTTCCTTCTAGTTACCCCATTCCTGTCTTCTCCAACTCTCTTCCCATCCGTGCGCACCAGCCATTCTTATTTGAACTTCTCTTCTGTTGATTCACACAAATTTTTAATAGATCTTAATTTTCTCTTTCAAGGCACGTGTACCAATATTTCAAAATTGTTTCCGTAATTATTTCTTTCCTCCCTGTTTTTCCTAATTCTACCAATGTGAGGATCGTAGGTTCAAACCCATTGGAGTGCGATGGAGCTTTTTGGACATAAAAATCCTTAGCATTGCTTTCTTCAGAAGGGAAGTAAAGCCAGTAGACCTGTGTCGTAAATTTACGGCACATAAAGGAACCTCAAGGCTGATAAAGAGGCCTCTGAGCAAAATTTCGAGTTTTTCATGCCCAATATAGAATGGAGCTCTAAGAACCATAGCAGTTAAAGATCGTGCATAAATAAAACTCAATTCAATTTTAATGCTACTTCCCTTGGTGCTGATTTGATTACTCCCAAAAGTACTTTGCAAAATAATCTGTATATTTGATCTACTTTTTTGTCTAATTATGAAGCCCCCATATTTCTATTGCATACATTTTTTATTCTACCAATGCTTCACACATCATTTCCAACCATTTAGCAAACATTTTCAATTTCTAATTACTTATTCTTTAGGTTGAGAAATAATGACGGTTACAGGATGTACTGTAAGTGTTTTCCCTCATCCTGGACACACATTGTTGTCCTTTTCCCATATTGTTAGATACAGGGCTCAACATATTCTACATCAAAACTGTTTATTTCAACTGTTATGTTTTCCCTGAGAGCCTCAATGGTTCATGTTGCTCTAAGCCTTGCCTTCAGATAATCTTGTGATGCTAGATCTGCTGATCTTGGTGGCCACAAATCCCTAAAGATAACACCGTCCTCAAAGAAGTGGCTGATACGTATTGGTTATAGTACCATCATGTTGAAAATATTCCTGCATAAGTTACATGTCATCTAACTGCTACATGAAGTTTGAAGTTTTTTATAAAAATTGGTATTTACAGTTTCTTCAAAGAAAATTTGTCCAGTGATACTCTGGCAGAAAATGGCACACCGTTCTCCAGTTTTTTTCTGGATGAAGAGATGACTTGGTACACATGAGGATTGTGTTTTGAGAATTTAAACAGCCCGAGACATGAAACCAGTGTTTCATTGGTAAACGACATCCTTTCAATACACCTGGGGTCTCTTTCCAGATGTTCAGGAACCAACTCTAGTATTGCAAGCTTGACATTATTTCAGTTCATGTACTGATGCCATCCTTTATGACCGGAGTTTTGAATGTTTTGTTGCTCTTTAACACATTATCACTGAGTAGCTGTCGCTTGTGACTCAATGGCTGGTTTCACCAACTGATGCTAAATTTTAATACAATGCTAAACTGATCTAACACAGAAGTTAATGCAAATTCTGTTTCATCAAACAATGTTAGCTTTAACAGTTTGCTAAAATCAGTGTTAAGTTAACATTTCCATACTCCTGTGTTAAGGTATTTAGAAGTTGGAAAATGCCTTCTGCAAACCAAGCTGTTGGTGTGAGTTTGCTGCATTTGGAATTTTTGAATGCCATTCCTAATTAAAGGGGGAAATTTCGAAGCAATAGAGATTGCCCAAAGGGGCCATGAACATGGTTATATGGGAAATACAAGAGGCTAGAATACTACAAACAGAAGTGTGCCTCTTTCTCCTATGCTATAAGCTTTAATTACTTTGAGATTTTATGCTACTGGCACTTTTCATTTAATGGTAGGTGATAATGTTGGTATATCCAAATCTACCATCTGTGAGTTTGTCCAGAAGGTTTTTGAAACAATTGCTTCAAGAAGTGAACATATTTTTTTCCAGATCTGCTGGATCGTTAATTAGCAATAACACATTTTTGTCCACTTTAGTTTCTATGTAAAGCCCACCACCAGTTTTAAAGCATTCTAAAAGCTCTTCACACATGATATTTTTGGTGCTGCACTTTGTTAGCATAAAGTTGTCGTCGTTGGTTATGGACCTGGGAGAAACATGTTCATTCCCATTTAATTACTCATGTTTTTCTCCCAGGCTGCATCCTTATCCTTTAATGTAAGACCGTTGGCTTTTTTGCACTTGATAATGTGTATACTTAGTAACCAGTTCTGTAATTAACACTTTTCAACTGGTGAAACACGTAGTTCCTCTGCATCTAGATTTTTCAGTTGGTATTGCGAGTGTAGCCCCAAGCATTGGGGAACATCCCATGGCAATTGCCTATGAATTTAACTAGTTGTCTGCTACTGACAGAGAGAGCGCTGTAATATGCGAACAAAAGTGCATTGGAGTGCATTCAGAAGCTGTGTAATTTGATCAGTGGCTTCTCAAAAGCTATTGTTTGCCGTTATCTTTGACATTAACAAGTTGTAACAATTTGCTGTAAAACTGCAAAAGTTTTAACATTATGTTAAACTTTGAAATAATGTTAACAAACAAGATGTTAGAGTATTTTTAACATCAGTTGGTGAAAATGGCCCTCAGTGTGATGACTTTCATAGGGAGCAAAGCAGTTGCTCACAAACATCTACTGAGCACTCACTGTGCCACTGTGAATTATGATTTCCCTTTTTCACTGACTAATGAACCAGTTTGTTCAAGCTTCCCCTTAGAAATGTCTTTGTCTGATGGTAACAAAACTGGAAATCCAAGAATCTTACAATAAATCCCTGCTCCATTTTAGTGGTAATGTGAATCTCTCTCTCTAACTTCTGGTGGCATCCACTGAAACTCGTGATTCATTTGAATGTACTTGCAATTTGAATGTACTCCTTTATGGATGCAGAATAAAGGCTAGTTCACAATAACCAAGAATGGTGATCAGAACAAGAATGCCAGGGTTATTACAATGCAAGCATTCATGTTCAATAAGCTTCCCTGGGGACAGCATGTTAGATTCATATTGTGCAACAGGTCCTGACTCCTTCAGATATATCGAGCATTGATTCTTCTAGTGAAAACACCATCTCTAGTTTCTTTATATGCAACTCAAAACTGACTATTGCCTCAAAAACTACAAAGAACAAAAAAACGTGAATGTACACTATTAATAAAGGAATGAAGCTTGGTACAACTATAGGAATTAGAAATAGTAATCGGTCTGCATTTAGAAAATGTTTACCCTATCAAATTTGGACACTTGACTAACCTGCATTGAGTTGGCTATATTGAAAGGAGGTGAAAAAATGTTATTGGTGAGTTACAAACAAATGACATCCGAATGCACAAAA
The DNA here is from genome assembly GCA_030765065.1 of Deroplatys truncata. Taxonomy (NCBI): domain Eukaryota; kingdom Metazoa; phylum Arthropoda; class Insecta; order Mantodea; family Mantidae; genus Deroplatys; species Deroplatys truncata. The sequence goes on from CM060987.1 coordinate 11,336,281, forward strand.
TCAACTTTCCATTTTGCTATCAATATGGTCATTGATATGCTTTCCCATTCTCATTCTCAGGGCATCGTCAATCAAAATATTGTATGCTGCTTTGCTTCCTGTTGTTTCTATTCTTGGGTTATTGTGAACCAGCCTTAAAGTGCGACATCCCTTTGAAACACTCTATATGTAGTTGGAAACAAATTCCCCTACATTTTACTCAAAAAGCCTTCTTTATAATGTCGTCCTCCATGGGTTAGTGGTTACCATGCTAGTCTCTAGTTCCAGAGGTACATGGGTTCGATCCCGGTGGAGGGCAATGGATTTTTTTTGGGTGTAAAATTCCTTAACATGGCTTCCTTTGGAAGGGAAGTAAACTTGGTGGTTCTGTGTCCTAGATTTACGGCACTTAAAAGAACCTCAAGTCTGATAAAGAAGCCTCTGAGCAAAATTACCGATCTTTCACGCCCAATATAGAATAGGACGCTAAGGACAAATAAAACTCAATTTCATTTTTTCTTTCTTAATATTTTTTTTTCTCAGTTAAATAACCCAAAATATGTTTGAAGTATTCATGCAAAAACTGAAAAAGTGGAAATCTTAGAACTATGTAGCAACCAAGAGAAGAGTGCTTTAAAAAAGTATTGCCAATTACATTAAGTGATTTGGTATTCCATCGATGATTGTTATGTAAAGCACATGGTGATGATATCTTGACAAATTGAGGATATTAGTAATAAAGAGCAAATTACACCCAAAGGTGAACAAAATAAGATACAGAATAGTATATTCCACATTAAAGGAGAAAAACAAATGATTTTCCAAAAGTAAAATGTACTGAGTGGAAAATCTGTTTTGATCCCGTGGTGTACGTACTATTTTTTACATGATCAGAGGTAAATTGTTGCAATTTATGTATTTTTATTGAATTTCGCTGGAACTATTTGAAGTGCTTTGGAATGATTGAAAGGATATGCTTAGCAATACATTGTTTAGATTGTGAATTTAAATACCAAATGGATAATTTTGAAGAACCAAAAGATATAACATGTGCTGCTAGTGAGGTACATAATAATTTGTTACCAAAAAATCCAGAAGATTATATACAAAGGGGCATACACTTGTTTTAAAAAATGTATACTGAAGAATGTATTCAGAAAAATGTTCTGTTAGTTTATTTCATGGAAATAGGGAAGAAATAAAGGTTTTCTATGATATGGGGCAAATACTCTATGTTAATGGAATAATTATATATTATACAATTATATTGTTTAATGGAAATGATAACATTGATATTAGCAAATATTGAAAACTACTTGCATTGTTAAAGAGGAAAGCAAGTTGCATATCATCCAAACAAATTTTGAATAGTCGAGGGATGATGTTGATGCTATCTTGTCAAAAGAGGATAATATGTATTTGTTGATTAAGCTAATTGGTATATTATTCATTAAGGTTAGATCACTGTAAAACATGAGATAGAGTTGTTAGTATTACTCTCCCATTTTTGGTAACATAAAAACAGAATTTAGCTCCAATCGTGCAAAGAATAAGTTACTTATGGGACGTGTGTCTATCTCTAAAAGGGAAATGTTTCAAACTCTTTCCTGCTTATATTACCTGCAAGCCTGATTGTCAGTAATTTAGTGGGCAATGGATAATCTAACCTTTTCCTTTTTTCTGCCGCAAGTATTAACTTTGTAAAAAAAAGGTATCGTTTCTTTTTCTCTTCTTAGCGGATAAACATTTACAATTGGATTTATTTAAACAGGTTTAAAAATACTGTCAGGTTAATGTACAGACACTTTCTGCTGAGAATAAACATTACTTGATTTTTCAAAAAAAGCTTTTTAAGGTTTATTTGGTATGTAAACATATTAAAGGAAAGAAATATGCAAATCATAATGCAGTAATGAAGGAAATTTCAACAACTGCAGTTAATTTAGATATAAACCATTCCTTTTTATGTTACTAACACAAAACTTTGTTTTTTCAGGAGACAGGGATCGCTTTTCGTTACCAGAGGAAATCACTATATTACATGCAGAATTTACTTACTACTATTATCCAGGTGACATTCCTTTTCCATGTAAGTATCAATTCTTTCTACAATATATGTAATAAGGAATATGAAGGTAACTATAACTGTCTCCAAATTGTTGGACATGAGGGTGATGTTTCACAAGGGACCATCAATCAGTGTAAGAAAACTTAAAACCAATTTATACACCATTTGAAAGAGCACACTGACAGATGTAAAACCCTCAATATACATCCTGTTGTGTGTGTGTACCATAATTAATACCTCAAACTGAAATGGTTGAAAGTATACAATAATAGAAGCAAAAAAGTTCCAGAATCAAGTGATTCCATGCATTTTATCCTTTAATTTTTGGAAAGAAAAAGAAATCACAAGGTGTTAGATCAGGGCTGTATGGTGGATGGTCCAGATATTCAGTTGTTAGTTTTGCTGTATGTGATGATGCGTTGTAATGATGTAACATTACTTTCCTTTTTGGACCTTTTTCACAACATTTTTAAAAAATTTGCTGTAAACAGACATTTGTGTGCCAGTCGGCAGTAACAGTATGTCTGTCTTCTAATGCTATAATAGCAATATGGTCTGCTTTATAAAAAAAACTAGCAACCATCTTCTTACCAGATTGCAAATTCATTGGAGTTTTGTAGGCTTGGGTTCTGTTCAAAAGATCTGTTGAACTGATTGCTTCTCTTTTCAGGATCATAACAATAGATCCATTATTCATCATCAGTAATGATATTCCAAACCAAATTTGAAGTGCTGCCTTGGAATTTTTCCACAGATATTCTGCACCAATCAGTGTGGTGGTGTTTTTGATCAGGAGTCAGTTTATTGGAATCCATCGACAACAAGTTTTCTGATGTCTAACTGTAGATCTAAAATGTTTTGGATTTGACTCATACCAATGCCCAATGTCGCCCAAATAACCTCATAAGGTGTCCATCGATCTTCTTCAAGCATTGCTCAAACAGTGGCAATATTTTCATGAGTAACGGCAGGTATTGGACATTCACAAAATTCATCACTAAGAAAAAATTTATTTCTTTTGAATTTGTTGTACCAATCATAAATTGTTGCCTTAGATGGTGATTATTTGCCAAATGCATTTCTAAGCTGATCTTCATGCAGTTTAGGCATTAATGATGATTTAAAATCGTAAAAAATTGTAGCCAGGAAATGTTCTAGTCATATCCATTTTTGGGTGAAGCTAAAATCTTTAAATGATGATAATTAATACATATTAAGGCAAATTGAACAAACTACATGGCAATCAACTTGCAAGGCATTAGAAAGTAGCTGTCAAATATAAACAAATTTCATTTTATTTTAGAAATATGGCATTCTACAAACCTTCAGTATTGTTCTCGTAAAACCTATTTTACAAATCTTGTTTTGAAAACACACTTCCCAACATTAAATATTGTGTTGTATTTACTAATATGTATTTGTGTTGTAAAACTGACAATTACAAAGTATGCAACACTTATTTAAGCACTAAAGCAATTCCATATAAATGTGTATGTAGAACACAACAGCCTCTACACAACCATTTCCACCCAACAGTTTACTTCAAGATAATGCCAGCTACAATTAACCCAACTATGGTCATATCTTTGTGGGTTCTAGGAACAATTGCTGGTATTGATGTCAAATGAACAGATGGAATGTCATCAAGTGTAACCAAAGACCATGATAATGGGAAATGTGTCGCAGTTGGCTTTTGATAAATTTCAGTAGTTCACAATCTCTGTACTCAATGTTTTTCCAGGCTCTGCGGACCTTCTGAGATTTGATGATGGTGAAGTAGATTCTTCTGATGGAGATTCGTATTTGTCAGGCACTAACACTGTTTCAGATATTGGTTTATATTCATTAATATTTAAAGTTGCACCAGCAGTTCAAGAGAACTTCACTCCAATTGGACACTGATGATCCTCATCCACGCATCCTTACCACTCTGTAACTCATATATGCTGTGCATGCGCATTCAAGGGTTTTACACATTTCAGTGTGCTCTTTTGAGTGGTGTAAAAGTTTTCTAACATTGATTGATGGTCCCTTGCAGTTGGGCTGAATACGAAGACGTTTTATCAGAAATACAACACTAAACTGAAATTAAATTTAGTACACTAACTGTTTACAACTAGTTACACATTTTATTGAGAAGCATGAAACTTACTCTTTGAATCCATAATTATAAAATGTGGCTCTGGTTTGTTTTAATTAGCAAAATGACTCACAAATATTGGTCACACCAGTTACTCTGTATTTTGATTTTATGGACTTTATCAGAGGAAAGTCCCAAATGATGGTAAATTTTATCAAGTCATTGATGTTGGGATTTCCTTCTTTGAAACTGTCCTTGATGAGCTCACTTGCAGTCATGGCTGAACATCACTTTCAAAGAGAGAGAGAGAGAGAGAGAGAGAGAGAGAGAGAGAGAGAGAGAGAGAGAGAGAGAGAGAGAGAGAGAGAGAGAGAGAGAGAGAGAGAGAGAGAGAGAGAGTTCTGGAAAATACTGGACTCCTAAAATTGTGCATTTACGAGGGTGGTCTGAAAAGTTTCCGACCTAATAAAGATACAAGACATTTTTTCAGAATTTTTTTTTTTTTTTTTTATTTTTCAACATAGTTTCCTTGTAACTCTACACACTTCTCCCAGCAATGCTCCCATCTCTGTAACCTGTCCAAATAGTACTCAGCGTTTTTACGAAGGTGAGTGCCTCTTCATTTGATGAAAATCTCTGTCCTCTGAGCGCAATTTTCAGATGAGGAAACAAAAAGAAGTCGCTTGGGGCTAGATCTGGTGAGTAAGGCGGATGGTCAACCAGTTCAAACCGTAATTCGTGGATTTTCGCCATTGCAACCGCTGAGGTGTGAGATGGTGCATTGTCTTGGTGAAACAGGATTTTCTTTTTCTGCAAATGTGGCCATTTTTCCGCAAGTTCTGCCTTCAGCTTGTCAAGTAATGATGTGTAGTATGCTCCTTTAATGGTTTTTCCTTTTTGAAGATAATCGATTAAAATAACTCCATGACTGTCCCAAAAAAGTCACCATCACTTTCCCAGCCAAAAAACAGTTTTTGCTTTTTTTGGAGCCGGTTCCCCCTTTGCAGTCCACTGTTTGGACTGTATTTTTGTTTCGGGCAAATAATGGTGTATCCAAATTTCATCTACAGTAATTAATCAGCGCCAAAACTCAGATTTATTGTGCCTAAACTGTGCCAACAGAGCGTTGGAAATGTTCATTCGAACACGTTTTTGGTCAAACGTGAGCAAACGTGGCACCCAATGCGCAGACAGCTTTCTCATGTCTAAATGTTGATTTAATATGTGACAAACACGTTCTTTTGACATGTTCATAGCCTCTGCTATCTCTCTCACTTTAATTCGGTGGTCGTCTAGCACCATTTGGTGAACTTTGGCGATGTTTTCATCGGTAGTTTGCAGTTTTTGGACGTCCCGAACGTTCGTCTCCCAAGCTCTTACGGTGATATGGTAATTTGTATCACAAATTACTTAAATGTAAATAATGATTGTAATATGAATATGCATTTTTATGTGACATTGATTTCAGATGTTTATTAATTGTAATTATTATTGGAAAGTAAGTTTATAAGGCTTTACTGAAACTGTTAATAATAGCGCAATAATGCAGCGAGGGGGGTGAGCTGTTTATCATTATTGGGAACAAGGAAGTTACGTAATGTTGGCGCGTTTTCGGTAGAACCTTCTGGAATGTTTCCCTAAAAGCAATATGTATTCGTGGTTTTCATTGGATATTAAAATAGACGCTAATGTTGGTGCGTTTTATTAGCCAATAGCTGTTCATTTATAATCTTTAGGCATATCGGGGAGTGGGAGTATATAAAGCCAAGTCCGAGGTAGATCGCCCCCAGTTCATCAAAATTCTCAATACATTACACGTCGGTCCCCCAGTTCATCAAAATTCCCAGCACATTACACGTCGTCTTAAGTTCTTCAGTTCGTCAAAATATTTGTATGAGATACGTCGACTATAAATTCGCCAGTTACGAAAATCTAAAGTATTACAACGTTAATTATACACAAAGTTGAAGTACGTGAGTTAAAAGTGATAAGTAAGAAGTTATTACAAACAGTTTCAGTTTGGCGAGTATCCAGATCAATATGTAAAAGTGATAGTGAACGTGTTCGACAATAAAAATTATAAAACAAATTTCTTCATTAAATGTAATTTTTGGATAAAAGATTCCTTTCCGCTTCACAACCTGTATAGAGATACATGTTCGACCCAAACAGCTAGCCGGAGGACATTTGAAATGAAATCAAACACAAAACTAATAATGCCGCAAATTGCTAACGCCAGATGGAGCTACAAACCAAACAAAGAATGACGTCATAAGATGGCTTCCACTCACATGAAGTAAAAAACAATATAAGATCTTCAAGTTCTAATAATTTACGTAAAACATATTACATAAGCTATATTACCGCATCAACGGCCACGTTTAAATTCAGCTGCCCAAAATTTCACTGTGGTAAATGATGGTGCAGAGTCCCCATACACAGAATCCAACTCATCTTTGATTTGCGTAGGCGTATTGCCTTTCAAAAACAAATATTTAATGACAGCTTGACACTCGATTTTGTCCATTTTCATAAAAACACTTGCATCACCTCACTCAAACGACTGTTACATAACAACTGAGTGTCCAAAATGGCTGAAACTTTGGTGAGTAACTGTCAACAGATGAACAACGAAATTCACTAGCTTTTATTTAAGAGTGCTGCTGCCATCTTCATGTTGAGGTCGGAAACTTTTCAGACCACCCTCGTAAGTGTATGTACCTGCCCAAGAACCAGTTCTTCAGATCAACAAGAGTTGTTTACATGCAAAGAAAAGTGCAAACTGTAAATCATTTTCACCCTCTATTGACTAACATTTTCTGTGTGATGTGTCATTCAACAAGTACCAGTACCCCTTGACTTGTGTATAAAGGTCACTCACAAGATTGCTCTCTCCCTGAAGCTTTTTATTTAGTTCATTTAAATGAAGAGTAACGTCAGCCACAAATGCAAGTTTCCTTAGACATCCAATAATTAAATGTTCTTCCATACAATCCATGTGTAGACTTAAGCTGGAAAGGTAGAATCAGAAAAATTCAGTGCCATAGCTAGGATTTGAACCACAGATTCTTGGCTTTCTGTGTCCTCTAACCAGCTGAGCTACCATGGCAGTATTCCAGCACAGCATTAAATTCCCCAACTGATTGTCAAAATGCCTTTTTGACATTGCCATGTGGTTTACCAGAAAAAATGTGAGTCAGTTTGAGAATTTAGTATCATGTTGCCACAATAGCTCAGTTGATAAGAGTAGCAATGCGGTAAACTAAAAATCTGTGGTCCAAATACCTGCTATGACATTGAACTTTTAGTTGATTCTACATTACGAAGAGGAACATTTTAATTTTCAATTAAAGTTGCCTGTACCTCCTTGAAGAAGCCCACCCTACAAAAATGTATTACACAAAAGATGCAGATCTCTTTTAAAACACAATTTATTTTTCTGTAGCATAAGCCATTTCTGAGATATCCATTATTAAAGGTTTGAATTGTTCATTAATTGATTATTCTCTTTAAGTCTAGTCAGCATTCAGTTGTTTCTCGTGATTGCGTGGAAAGAGTATGGAATCTTAAGGCCAGTGTATAGCACTCAGTTCTCAGATATTTAACTACCACTGCTCTCTTTGCGTCTATGCTGAAATGAATAATGTAGCTATTTCTGCAAACGTTTGTTTGGATTAAAATGCAGTAGACAGAAAAGTAAGTAAGCTTTACTAAAAATAGTTTGTATACCCAGTAATAAAGATAGAAGGTAGAGAAAGTCATGTCTACATATAAGATTTTTTGCTCTAAAAATACATCCAAAAACAGGGTGTGTCTTGTATGCTGATAGCCAATTATTTATTACCTCCAGTTCTTCATATTGGCATGTTTCAATTTGAAGAAATTACTTGTTAGCTTCCTAGTAGAGGTGAGACCTTTCCATTTGTATATAATTCAGTGGATGCACACACACTGTCATTAACGATTTGCGTAATATTTGTTCAAACTTCAATTGTTGTGATTAATGTGAAGATTCACTTGTTTCTTTAGTTGTGCTAATTTGCAGACAATGGCTGGAAAATGACATTGTTATACAATTGCATTTAAAAAGTTTAAATTGAGTTTTATTTATGGACGCTCTTTAACTGCTGTGGTCCTTAGCATCCCATTCTATATTGGGCGTGAAAGACCGGAAATTTTACTCAGAGGTCTCTTTATCAGGGTTGAGGTTCTTTTATGTGCTGTAAATTTATGGCACGGGACCACTGGCTGTACTTCCCTTCCAAAGGAAGCCATGCTAAGGACTTTTATGCCCGATAAAATCCTCTGGGTTTGAACCCACCGCCTCGGAATTAGAGGTTAGCTTAGTAACCACTACACCATGGAGGACAACAAATTGCGTTTAAGCTACAAGTAATTGCATATGCTAAAGAACACGGAAACGGCTGCAAAAAATATTTTTGGCACCTCCAACCGAGGAAATGATAAGAACTAGACGGAATCAGGAAGAGCTTTTAAATACAGCAAGTCGCAGTAAACGTAATTTAAGAAGTGGAACTATTAAATGGCCAAAACTTGAACTCCTATATGGGACATTCCATTTAAAATCTTCCAAAATAGAAGGAAAATCGAACTTGCATTTTTTAAACAAAACTTTTTGTGATGGTAGATTGAGTCACACTTTTTTACACGTTTTCGAGTGCATTCGTCCTCATCAGTGACTGGGTTGCTGATGATGAGGACAAATGCCCTCAAAAACATTTCTGTTCTATACAACTTTTAATTAGTGAAGGTGAGTGTAAAAAAGTGTGACTCAATCTACATCATGATGAATACTTCACTGTTAATAGTGCTTCTGTTCTTAATCTCTTAATCTTTGAAACTTTTTGTATTTGTAGACAAGCCCTATACAATGCTTTATGCAAACTCTTAAAATTTAGAACTTCATAGTTTTGCATTTAAAATTGTTCAAATTTATCATATCTTCCTAAAATTTCCAACTTCAAGCTGTTATAACTCTGAAACATTTAAATCTAATTATTTAAATTGAGATTTATTTTGATTCCCTAAATTTTAATTTCATACTGATAAACACATGTTCTTCTCATTTTTAATTGAAGAAATTTCCATTTTTTCAAGTGTAGGCGGTTGCGGATTAAGAAAAATAATTTTATTATGTGTGGTAAGATTCCGTAATTTAAACACAATCAAACATATAGTTTACTATAATGGTTACTGATAGAGTTTCATCTAAAATAATTGAAGAAGTAAATTGCTTTATGCACTCATGGTTACTCTCACACATTTGTTTTGAACTGAAGGTCAAGCAAGCTGCTGTGCATGGTTAAACAATGAGAATGCTTACTAGGCAGTACTTAGTATTTCCTAACAGATTCACTGAGTGCTTGGTGATCAACGACGTAAATTACTGCATTTACTCACTTTTTGTGTTATAACTAGGAACACCCCCTAGAACATTACCACTGTACCAACATTGTCGACTTCTCTTAATGACACTATGGATTATTCTCAATTTAATATTTTAGTTTTATAAAAATCCATAGATGCTAAAAATAAGTAAAAACTGTATATAGATTTTTGTGAGTATTATAAAACTAATTATATATGCTATACTGAAATGCAGACTTTTATCTACAAAATGAGATTTGGTACAATATTCTGAAATAAAGGGTTCCAAGGTGATGAGCACTTAAAATGCTACAAAAGGAATTAATACAATACATTGAGTCTAACGCGAGCAGCGGAAGCGAGCGGTCGCGTATACGTAGCGCTCCTGGAAAGATCGGAAAAAAGAAAAATGGGGGTAGATTTGGAAGTGTATAGGGCCAGAATTGGGTGCTTTACAAACGGTAAAAAGAATAAGGAAGAGAAAAGGAATCAACTATCAAAGGAATACCTATGGCTGTTTGTGATCCTGGCAGTATTATTGGTTATTGGAGGAGTAGAATTAAATCCAGGACCTGAAGGAATGACACAGATAATGACAATGTTAAAAATCATTTCAGAGGATATAGTGGATCTGAAGAAAATAGAAAAGAGAATAGAATTAAATATCGACATAAAGATAGAAGAATTGAAAGGAATGCTGTTCACTACAACGAAGGAAGTGCATGAAGAACTTCGCATCTGTAAAGAAAGATTGAACAAGATGGAACGGAATATGGAAATGGAGACAAGAAGACACAATATAGTGATATTCGGGGTGGAGGAAAACAGAGAGAAAAGCCTAGAGCAAGCAGTGGAGGAAATACTAGAAAGACGAATGGATATAAAGCTGGCAGGCTGGGAAATTATAACGTGTTTTAGAATCGGAAGAAGGGGCAACAGAGCCAGACCTATAGTAGTAAAATTTGCAACTAGTAAAATCAAATGGACAGTTTTGAATAACGGAAGAAAATTGAAAGGAACGAGAATTTTTGTTGAACGAGACTATGGAAAAGAAGAGAGAGAGATTAGAAGATTATTATTAGCGAAAATGAATCAAGCCAGGCAAGAAGGAAAAAAATCATTTGTAAGAGGACTAGAACTGTGGATAGACGGCAGGAAGCAGGATATGAGTCAGCGTTTGATTTCAGATCGAACAACAAGCAGAGGAAATTCAGCAGAGGAAGCGAATGCAGTGAAGCCGGCCGACGTAATCCAAGAACGAGAGGGACACGTGCGTAGAGGTGCAAGTGGAAGGGAGGAAACAGCTGGCGTGACGTCACCAAGGAGATGCGTCATACCCAGTGAACGAGAGAAGCAAGAGGCGATGACCCTGGTGGCTGCTGATCGAGAAAAACAGATGATCGCGAGTGGAAGCGGCCTCAAAGTGGTGTCAACCCCAGAAGGAAGTATCTTGGAATTAGAGGAGGAGAAAGAAGATCCGGCGGCACAGGAGAGGATAACTAGATATAGGGCAAAGTTAGAAAAATACAGAGAGGGAAGAAGGGATTCAAGATAGGGTCTAGATTTGAAGGTGGTGTCATTTAATGTGGAAGGGCTAAAAGCGAAAGTGATAAATGGCGAAGTATTTGAAGTGCTAAAATTAGGTGAAATAATAGTAATGGTGGAAACTTGGTTGAATGAAAGTGAGAAGATAGATGTGGTAGGATATGACTATATAGGGGATCATGGTAAAAGGAAAAGTAAAAGAGGGAGGGCCTCCGGTGGTATTGGAGCGTTCATTAACAAGAGTAGTGGAATAAATGTGTGTGAAGTGTTGAGTATAGAGAAAGGCCAAATAATGTGGATAGGGCGAAGGGGATGGAAGTTTGTATAGGATTAGGCATAGTGTATAACCCACCAGAAGTCTCGGAATTTTATAAGGACAATTTATATATAAGACTGAATGATAGTATGGAAGAATTAAGAAGCAAAAATCCTAACATAGAGTTCATTGTAGTAGGGGATTTTAATGCAAGAGTAGGGGAATATAATCCAAGAAGTCTAAATGTAGAAAGTGAATGCATCTGGGAAAAAAATGAGGAAAAGGAGAGGAGAAGTAGAGATAAAGTGAGAAATGCAGAAGGTAGAAAGTTAATAGAATTCTGCAAACAGAATAATTTAATAATATGTAATGGAAATAAAGGAGAGGACCAGTGGGGAGAGTTTACATTTGTAAGTGTAATCGGCCAAAGTGTAATAGACTATATGATATGTAGTATAGGAGTCAAAGAGGTGATGGAAGAATTCAAGATTATGAACATAATAACAAATAGTAGTCATTTTCCACTAAAGATGAAAATAAGACTAGGGTTATGTTACAAGGAAGATGAAAAATTAGCATTAAAACAAATCAGAAGTTACAAATGGAAAGAGGAGAATGCAGAACAATTTAGGTGTAATTTAACTTCCAAGTGTGGTGAATTAAGGAAACTTGGTATTAGAGAAGCATTACAATGTGGGAGGATAGAGGGAGCACTGGAAAGGCTAGAATCAATGGTTAAGTGGGCAGGTAGCAGGATGGAAGTGAAGCCTAAAGTGTATGTAAAACAGTGTGGGTGGTATGATGAAGAGTGTGGAAAGGCTAAGAAAGAAGTGATGAAAGAAATGGATAGATGGAGAAGGTCAGAAGAGGAGGAAGATAGGCAAATGTTTTTAGCAAATAAAAGGGGTTATAAATGTCTACTAGATGAGAAAAAGCAGGATTGGCAGCAAAGAATGGGAGAAAAGATTAAGGAGGCGGTCAGAGGGAAAGAAAATAAATATATATGGTCAGTTGTTAAGGAAATGTACAGAAAGAAACAGGTAGTTAATAAGATAACACCAAGGGAATGGAAATATCATTTCGAAGGTTTATTGGGGGGAGGAAGAGCTCAAAAAAGTGAAGTATATTGGGGAAATTTTGAGAACAGAGTGGAGCACTTAGACAAAGAGATTACAACCATAGAGGTAGAGTATGAAATAAAAAAAAATTAAAACAGAAGAAGGCTACAGGGGCCGATGGAATTCCGGGGGAATTTTGGAAAAATTTTGGGGAGTTAGGTGAGGGTACAAAGTTGTTGACACAGCTATTTAACAGAATCAAAGAGAAGAAAGTGATACCGGAGAGCTGGAAAGTGAGCATTATTGCACCATTGTATAAAGGAAAGGGAGATACAAATAATCCAACTAACTACAGAGGAATTAGTTTATTATCTATATTAGGCAAGATATACACTGGTATATTAGCTAGAAGATTATACGAGTGGGTAGAGAGGGAAGATAAGCTATCAGAATACCAAACAGGTTTTAGGAGAGGAAAAAGAACAATAGATAACATAATGATAATTCAAACTATAGTAAACAAATATTTAAGAAATAAAAGGGGTAGGGTATACATATTTTTTGCAGACTTCGAGAAGGCTTTTGATACTATAAACAGAGAGGCTTTGGTATATAAATTGAGGAACAAAGGAGTCAGCACTGCATTCATCGAGGGGGTTCAAAAATTGTATGAAGGAATTAAATTTTGTGTAAAATGTGGAAGAAATAGTACTACTGATTATATACAGCAAAATTTAGGTCTGAGGCAAGGTTGTAAACTCAGTCCAATATTATTTAACTTATTTATAGATGATATTTTAGGTAGAATAATGAAAAGTAATAAACACTGTCCAGTTATAGGGAAAAAGGAAATACCAGGGTTATTATTTGCAGATGATCTAGTAGCTGGGGCAGTAACAGTGATAGGGTTGCAACATGCTATTAATGAAATTGCAAAATTTTGTATGGAATGGGGGCTAAAGGTGAATACATAAAAGTCCAAGATAATAGTGTTCAAGAAAGGATCAAAATTAAAAAGAGAGGAAAGATGGTATATAAATGGAGAGCAAATAGAGGTGGTAAAAGAATTTGATTACTTGGGCATTAGATTCTCAAGCAACGGGAAGTGGGAAGCACAATCTAAATATGCACAATTGAAAGGAAAGCTAGCGATGAAAGCTGTTAGAGTTTGCTTGTGCAAAACACCCACGCTAACAGTGAACTGGTGGAAAGGCTATATGAAGCTGTAGTAGAGTCAAAAATGTTATATGGAATAGAAATATGGGGGGTGGCAAAGGGATGGATTAAGATTGATATAGTCCATAGAATGTTTTGTAAAGAAGTTTTGGGTTTACCTAAGAGTTCACCAAGGGGCGTGGCACTGGCAGAGCTAGGAAGGGTAGGGAGAAAAGGTATAATAGTGGAAAGAATTTTGAAGTATTGGTATAGATGTTTAAATTTAGAAGATAATAATATATTAAAAGAATGTATACAGTTTCAAAAAGCTGTCCTAGGAAAAGAGTGTTGGTTAGGGGGGATGGGAAATGTCCTAAAAGAAATTGGCATGAGGAATATTCTCCTATTAGATAAATATAATAACAGTGGGTTTTGGAAAGAAGTGAGATTGAGGGTGGAAGATATCGAGAAACAAGAGATATGGGCTAGTTTTGAGGATAAAAGGTCATTGATCTTGTATAAATCAGTTAAAAGAGATTGGGGAAGGGAGAAGTATGTAGATATATGTAATCAATTTGGTAGAATAGGTCTTGCGTGGATGCGCACAGGAGTAATATTTTTAAAAAGGAATGGATATAATGGTTCGGGGGGATGTATTATGTGTGATGAATCGGGTAGTACTTTTCATTGTCTAATAGAATGTGATAAGGTTAAAAGGTGGAGAGAGGTTATATGGAATGAAAAATGGGACAAGTTAAACAAAGAAGCAGTAGCATTAAGAATGTTGGGAAGCACAAAAGTAGAAATAATTAAAATGATGGGAACATTTTTAGGCAACACAAGGGATAAGTGGATAAGGAGCTTAAGAAAGGTACAGCTGAACGAGCATAGTTTGTAAAGTGGAGAGATGGTATAGTAGCTTTATCCCATATATACAGCCTAGGGGCTAAATATGGGGGAGCTAGAAAACTGGTGCACTAGACATAAGTTTTAGATGTAAGCTTTATTTGTATTATTGTAATAATGATGAAATAAATATTACATTACATTACAATACATTACAATACATTCATCATTCAATAACGTGAACTGTTGGGATTTAGATTGCTAACGTTTGATAAATATGCTTTCCTTAGCCCTCATTATTAGGAAAAATTACAATGCAAACAAAAAATGCAAGTTTTTTTGCCACTCGATTTCACATGGAATGTCCCGTACTTGGATTTTAGACAATAGACAAGTGGGAATTTCAGTTTCTACACATATTTTTTACAGTTGTTTGAATTACAGTATTCATTTTTCCCTAAAACATGTCTTAAAAATGGGGTGTATTTATATGCAGGAAAATACAGTAACTTCAGCATCTTGAAAGAATGTGATGCAAAAATTTTCAAGGATATCCCCCCTTTCTCAAACTATCCTTCATGGAAAAAGCTAATTATTTTTTATTTTTTCAAATACGGCTCTTAAAATTTTTGATTAAAATAACACATATTAAAGATGTTTCTATGATAAATAAAATGTATATCATGAATTTTCTGGGAATAGCCTCTTCATTCTGAATGACTCTTGTATAATTGGTAAACTGTAAGAGATTTATTACACAAAAAGTAGATCTTGCTAAAGCACACAATGTTTTGTGGCATTAACCATTTCTAAGGTATTGTTTGTTACTGGTTTGAATTTTCAAACACTTGTACTTTTTTCAACTGGTAAGTCCTTATTTGTTTTCTTGTGATCATGCAAGGAGCATGGAATTTCAAAGCCATTACATAGGGACACGCTTTTTAAAAATGTGACTATCGCTCTAGCCTACTGCATTCTTCTTAAACCTACAATGAAATATGTAATGAAAGTTTATCTGTATTAACAAGAAGTATGAGGTGTGGCAATAAAGAAACCGGAGTGATTGTTATGTGCATTTTTGGCTTTGTCGTTGACAAACAGAAGAGTGGATTGGCCTTGGGACTCTTCTTGATACGTGTACAAAATTTCACTTGCTGTGGTGGTTAGTCTGGCTGTGAGCCTTCTTAGAAACAGATTATATATCTGAGCTCCGTCAGAATTATGCTATGCTCTAAAGTAGCACAACGTGTTAACATCAAATTCCTCACAAAACTTGGAAAACCTGCTACAGAAACTTATGATTTGTTGAAACAAGTTTATGGTGATTAGTGTATCTCGTATGCAAGTTTTCGAGTGGGTTAAGTGGTTCAAGGATTGTAGGGAAGATGTTGAAGATGATCTGAAATCAGGCCATCCTTCCACTTCGAAAACTGAAGAGAATGTGGAGAAGTTCGGTAGAATTGTTCAGAAGACCGCCTGAAGGTCAGACTGTCAATCAAGTTTATTATACAATGTTCTGAAGACCCTCCGTGAATGTATGCGATGAAGGAGACCAGATCTGTGGAAGAATCGCTCTTGGATTCTTCATCAAGATAACGTGCCTGCCCATAATGCGATGTCTGTGAAGAGGTTTTTGGCAAAAAACAACATTCCAGTGATGCACCATCCACCGTATTCACCTGACCTAGCACCATGCGACTTTTTTCTCTTCCCAAAAGTGAAGTCTGCACTCAAAGAAACCACTTCAAGTCCGTGGATGCAGTGAAGGAAAAAGCGACAAGACTCCTCAACAGCATAACAGAAAAAGACTTGCAGCACTGTTACCAACAGTGGAAAATTTGCATGGAGCGGTGCAGGGATAGAGAAGGGGACTACATTGAAGGGGACAACTTTTCAGTTGTGTAAGTTTTTTCAGTAAAGTGTTAGAGCATCAGTCCGGTTTCTTTATTGCCACACCTCATAGAAGAATAAGCTTTTGTAAAAGAGTGAGTAGAGAAAGTCATGTGTTTCAGTCACCAAAATCTGCTGTGGGTCTTTTCAAGAATGAAAGCAGCTTTTATTTCATCCCTCACACCACACCCCGCTACCCTTGAGCAGTGGTGGTAGCAGTCTTAAACTTTTCAATATTGGGGATGTGTAGAGGATAGTAGTAAATAAACACTACTAAGTTGGATATGATATCCCAGTTTTTCCTTGATGTTATTGGGCGTAGCACACATTTGACCAGCAGTATGTTTCTGCTAGTAAGAGATTATATGCTCTGTAGGCATTCCTAACTTACAGTAGTGCATGATTTTGTAGTCTCTAGATTGGCGTGGTCTCTTTCACCAAAAATCCAACTTCAAGGGCTAATGAATTTACAAAATTAATAATATTTTGCTTTATAGGTACACTGGTAGCAACAACAAAAGAAAGAATGTGCAGAAAATTGTAGAGCAGAAAGGCAGTACCACAATAAGCATTTTGAGGGTAGGAAGCAGAAGCGTTTTTATGGTGCTACATGTGTTCAACATTGCGACAGGAATGTTAATAAACTTATAGGGTTTTGGAATTAATACGTTTATTATTATTCCAAGCATAAGAATGTGTGAAAGTTTTTTTTAGATGTAAATTTTTAACATGAGACTCTTTGTACACAATATATGCAATATGTTACAACGCTGTTTCCACTTCCGGAAGCAGTCTTGATACATTTCTTTCTGGATCACGCAAAGCGCCGTCTGCGAATTTTCTTTTATCTCATCTATCGTTGCAAATCTTCATCCTTTCAATGGGGTTTTCAACTTTGGAAATGAAAAAAAGGTCTGGAGAGTACAGAGGATAATGCGGCATAGTGATATCGTTTTTTGTGCAATAGTTGTGCACCAACAGGGATGAATGTGCAGGTGCATTATTGTGATGCAAGAGCCATGAATTGTCTTGCCACATTTCAGGCCGTTTCCTTCTCACATTTTCTTGCAGGCAGCGTAACATGTCCCGATAGTCTTCGATTGGTACGCACAATTTCGTTGACATTCCTGACATGAGTGTCGTCGGTAGACGTTGAAGGGCGTCCTGAACGAGGATCATCTTTAACTTCCATCTGACCATTTTTAAACCATGTGAACCATTTGTAACACTGAGTACGGGTTAAGCACTCATCACCATAGACTTCCTGCATCATTTGGTGTGTCTCTGTAAAGGTTTTCTTGAGTTTCACGCAAAATTTAATGCAGATGCATTGCTCCTCTTAACTCTGCCATCTCGAAATTCGCAAACTGTGCGACACAACGTTCTACTCAATGCAGCATTGAACAATAACTAACAGACATAGAATCATGAAACTTCCAGCAGTCACACATTAAACACAGGCATGTGCAGGGATGCCAACCACATTTCGCTCCAAGACTGCATTGGCGCGAAATTAAGAATGTTCCGGAATTTTTTGAACAGACCTCGTACATACCGTGAATTGAGGTATTACTATTCTGCTGCATGTTTACCAACTTTACCTTAGACACTTATTTTCTTGCTAAGTCTGAAGCATATATGTTATCTGTACTACCTCCAATGCTTATTACTTTCTCTACCACGTACATAGTAGCTACAGAAGGTATTGCATTCCACCCAAAAATTTGACATTGAGATTTCACCCTGAATCCAAATAAATCTTTAACATGTCTACCCGCATGTGTGCAAGTTAAGGCAGATAAATACCAAACTTGGTAAAATACACTTAATGAAAGTGGAGTAAACCTAAACACTCTTACTAGCTTCACTCACCTATTTATTTTGCAGAACAGGTAACTGATGATGTGAGCTCATGCTCACGATGCATGTTCTGCAAAATAAATAGGTGAGTGAAGCTAGTGAGAGTGTTTAGGTTTACTCCACTTTCATTAAGTGTATTTTATGAACTACCTGTGTGTGATTCCACTACATTTTGCATACAAACTTGGTATTTAAGTTCAGTAATTTGCAAGGATGCGACACAAAGATTTTCATGAAAATCCCTCCATCCCCAACTACCCTTTACATGGAACATTTCCGTAAAAGTTTGATTTTCTAAAAAAAATGGCTTTAATGATGTTTATTAAAATATCATTTATTAAAGATATTTACATGAAAAATAAAAACGTATATCTTGAATTTTCCTGGAATAGCCGTGAAGTTCTCTTCATTCGGAAGGATTTTTGTACTATCTTGTATAACTTGTAAACGTTAAACAGATGAAAACGTATTATAAAAAAAACTGTAGATATCTTTAAAACATGTAAATTGTTTCGTGGCATAAGCCATTTTTGAGGTATCTGTTATTAATTGTTCATTCTTAGTCATTCTCTTTAAGTCCTTGCAACATTCAGTTGTTTCTCGCGATGTCATGGAAACAGTATGGAATTTTAAGGCCAGCATATAGCGTCCAGTTGTTAAACATTTGACTATCGCTGTTCTCTATAACGAAATGTGTAATGTAGCTATTTCTGTAAAGGTTTACTTGGATTAAAATGTACTAGATAGAAAAATAAGTTTTAGTAAAAATAGTTTGTATACCCACTAATAAAGATAGAAGGTAGAGAAAGTCATATGAATGTATCAGATCAGATTTTCTTTCTAGCTGAGGATAGAATCTATCAATTTCTTTGCGTGATAGTAATTACAGATACCCTTCCTTGAAGTTAACACAATTTCTCAATGCCTATCTGCAGAGTACAATTATTTCTGCTCGCTTGATCCTTATAACAGTTGTAGCATTTGTATCTGTGACTACTCCCACGTTAATGAACTAAGACGTATTATTACTGTCTACACAGATTTTAATTTAAATAAAACTATTTCTTCTCTTTTCTACGCTGTTGATTTCTTGTATAGCACCTATAATTATGTAGTCTTCCTATTGTTTCACTAGTGTTTTACCTCTTTTTCTGCCCATTGTTTTGACAATACTATCAATTCTCTTTGTCTACATACATTTTCTTTTCTTTATGTTACATTATGTTACTACAAATTATGCATGCCTTTTTATTTGGTGTACATTTCAATAATTACAAAATCTATTTATTTAAATTTTCTTCAGTTTCTTGAGTGACTTAATAAAAATGTTTATAATATTTTTCTAATATTGTTTGCTTTTACCTTAACTATGCAAACCGATTTACATTGCTTTTGCTCCAAATACCCCCTCACAAACATAATGTTGAATTTTAATTCCTTCCCATTCGTGCCTCACACTGTTTTCAAATCCAATTTCAAAATTAAATTACAGTCTCAGATTGTGAAACCTGTTTATGGGCAGATGATAAAAACAAAATTCACTCCTATGCAGTAGTATAGTCTGTTTTAAACAAGAAGTGACTTGTGAAGTTATTGGAGGGCATGTTACCATGGCAACCTCCTCACCCACTGCTGCTCTAGGCAGTAAGGTTCTACCACTCTCCTTTCCCTTCTCTACAAGCTGAACTTTGAGGGGCAGCATGTTGTCATATCATATTGTATGTGCTTTCATACTGCTTGCAATGGCAGACACAAAATTTAATAGTGGCTGATAGCTGACCACTAGTGGCAATGTTACACTTCTGCCAATGTTAAAGGGTGGAGCAAAGTTACATGCAGTAATAAGCCGAAATGAAAATAATTTGTAAGGTATTACTGTAGTACTCAAGAAAACAAACTTTGTATGCATTGCTAAGTTAGCAAGTAAAGTAATTTAAAAGTCATACCTTCATTACACTAATAAAAACATTGCGCAACCAAGTAAAAAGAAGAAAGAATACACGTCGTAAATTATATTCCTGCTTTGGTAATGCAACTTTTCCGTGGTATTATTGGTTGACTTTCACTACTTGTACCTTTTTCATTAAGTGACATTTTGACTAAACACCAATAAAATAATGCAACAGAATCACTATAATTGAACTAGGGAACTGAAATTATCACTGCTAATGCAAGAGTAAAAATCTCTACTGAAGCTATAACATCAGCAACGTAGAGGCCTTTTCCTTCTTTATTGCTTACGTCATGCTGGTTCTAGTGTCTGTTTTAAATCACATGCTGACACAATAAACAAAAGAGGGACAGAGAACTTTAAAGCTTATTAAAACACAAGTTCAATGCACATCCATATCTCTGCAACTAGTTAAAGTACGAAGTTGATATTTAGACTGCAAGCTTCAAAATACCTGCAGCACAATAAATTTTGTGGGCACAAATGATACTTATATCACCAGCTTTACAGCACGGTTTCACAGTGTCTTAACTATACAGTGCTGCAAGGTGGGGCAAGCCTTTCATTGGTTTTGTAAACACCAGCTCCTCCTGTCACCTGCCATTAAATTTTGTATGTGCCATAGTTTTCCAATATAACCCAGCAATGCCGTCTTCCCACTTTCCTACTTTGAGTGAACTGTCACAAGTCTCTCTTTGTTTAAGCGCTACTGTAGTCACTGTCACTAGGTGTGAAGCCTACTGGATGGTACGTCTTGTTCGGTACAGTATGCATATTTCTCATTATGTACTCATAAGAAAGTATGTAAACACTTGTCGTGCGAGTTACTAGTAAATGAGGATGTTTCATAAAATCAGATTTCAATTATATTTATGCAGTGCTCCTGTTATTATATTGTATCTTTGACCACACGCCGCTACCCTCAAAATTTGGTACTACCTTTCTGCAGCTTGTACACTGTTTCTGGATCCTGCCTATTTTCATGGTAGATATACATTAGAAAGGATACCATCCTCATAAGGTTGTTCTGCTATATTTCAGCAGTGAATTGTGCATCAGATCACTTTTACTGCTGTAAACATCTTTCCTTCTTCTAGATACTATAAATGATTGGTTGGGTTTACTTATACTAACTCCTTTATATTGAAAATACAGTAAAACCTGCCTTCAACGGACCCCTTGTTAAACGGAAATCTGTCTTAAATGAAATTATTTCATGTTCCCAGAATTTTGGGGTGAAAACCATGCTAAATTCCCTTTATTAAACGGAAACTGTCTTATATAGACAACAGAAATCAAAGTACGCCTTTTAACGGAAACTTTTCAGTTTCGGAATGCAGAGTTTAGAAAATTTTCAGGCACCCTGTGAAAGTCTGCTCTAAGTACGTCATGTTTAAGTTGAAACATGACCATTTTGCTGCTACCTGACCAGTCTAGGATGGAAGTGTGCTAATGATGGTCCGAATATTGAGAAACCTGTCCCACTCATTCTTCACTGCATACTTAGCAATAAGCACGGTTGATTGTATTTTATTGTTGTCTCTTCCCTTTCCGTTTCCTGCTATGACTTGTCAGAGAGCATAGAATACAGTTCTAAACTTACATAGGTGATGATTTAGTTCAGCA
Organism: Deroplatys truncata; assembly: GCA_030765065.1. Lineage (NCBI taxonomy): Eukaryota > Metazoa > Arthropoda > Insecta > Mantodea > Mantidae > Deroplatys > Deroplatys truncata. The sequence continues at coordinate 11,357,983 of CM060987.1, forward strand.
GTAGTCGCCATGGCTTCAGAAACAAGAGTTGTGCTAGATCTTAACACGAGGGTGAAAGTAATTATGCTAGTGAATGTGATGAATAGATGTAAAGCAGATCATGAAGGTATTCAACATAGGCAAAAGTCAAGTTTGCGAGATTCTAAAGAAGAAAACAGAAATTCTGAAGCGGTAGGAAAATTATGCTAATGGAAAAATAAAGAGAGAACTTAAGAAAACTGAAAACCAGGACATTAATGAAATAGTGTGGGAGTGGTTCGTTAGTGTTAGGGCAAAAAATCACCGCATATAGGGACCTATGTTACAGGAATATGCTAAAAAGGTAGCTGAAAAACTGGTAATACTGAATTCAAAGCGTCTAATGGATGGTTGGAGAGTTTCCACAAAAGACATCAGATAGTTTTTAACAAACTTTGTGGTGAATCGAATGACATTAATATTGAAACCATTGCTGATTGTATTGCTAAACTGCCTTCAATAATCAAAAGATATGAACCTGAAAACATAGCAAACAGCTATGAGATGAGAATGTTCTTCCGCGCGTTACTTAATAAATCATTGTGTTTAAAATGTGTATGTTTATGATTTAATTTTGTTAATAGCCTAGGCCTACCTTTGTTAACGGAAATGTTCGAGAGCCCCGTTCAATTCCGCTGAATACAGGTTTTACTGTACTTGCTTTGGGTTTATTAGTAATGTAGGCATAATAACATACTCTATTTGCATGTTTTTCATTGTTCTGTTTCCAGTACCACCACCAAAATTTTATGTGCAGTTAAATCCAGTTCAGGTGAATTTTGATCTGTGTAGCTGCCTTTGGCTCAATTCCTTCGCATTAAACTTACACCAATCTTTGCTCACATCACAACAAAATCAACCTTCTGCAGCCAGCAGTTTCATGTATATTGATGTAAAAGTAGAAGCCATTATGCCACGGGTAAGTATCACAAGAGTTGATAATAATATAGAATTTATTATCAACCACATCCAGTTGTTTATAATACTGTTTTACAATCACTTAGTAATACAGAAGAAACATGTCACTACGTTTTTTAATTCACAATAAAATTGCTTTGGTGGACTTTTTGACAGTGATGTGTCTATAATTTGTAATTATTGAGTCGATTTTAATGCTGCATCACTTACTTTTTTTTTATAACGAATACATGTTTCAAGGGCTAATTGCTCCCATCCTCAGTTCCTTGTCGACTGCCTGCATCCTTCATCTTAGTTGTTAGCTTGATCTCTGGTGGTGGTTGTAAGAACTTCTTCAAAAGTAAGTCTCCTGGCAGGGTTTCAAAATTATAAGTGTGGTTTCTGTTTTTCCATATATAAATGTTTTCCCAAGTAGTAAGTTCTGCTTTTCCTGAGACCAAACATTTTGTATCCCTCAGCTTCAAGAAGCAAACCACAGCTCATTATAGTACGAATGCAGAAGAGAGGTGAACGTCATTACACACAATTAAATGGAAGCTGCAAAGCTTCTTTAGATTTATTGTACATATCTATTTCACATTAATCAAAGTTTGAAACTACGTTTTATTAACATACTCCTTCAAAACCTACAGATAATTACACATATTTAAGGTACTACTTGTTATGGTGTTTCCTGCCTAGCTAATGACCTCATATGTTTACATGAAGTTGGATTCTAAGAGTGGAGTGATTTTTAAGTAAACTAGAGAAGTGAAGTGACAATGAAAGTGAATTGTCACACTAGAGAAGTGCAGTGATAGTGAAACTGAAGTAAGTCACACTAAAGTAGTGAAGTGATATTATTATTATTATTATTATTATTATTATTATTATTATTATTATTATTATTATTATTATTATTATTATTATTATTAATAATAATAATAATAATAATAATAATAATAATAATGAATGCTCTTTAACTGCTATGGTTCTTAGCATCCCGTTCTATATTGGGTGTGAAAGACCAGAAATATTGCTCCGAGGCCTCTTTATCAGGCTCAAGGTTCTTTTACGTGCCCTAAATCTACGACAACACGGGACCACCAGCATTACTTCCCTTCTGAAGGAAGCCATGCTAAGGATTTTAATGCCCGAAAAAAAAATCCATCGCCCTCCACTGAGTTTGAACCCGCGACCAGCGGCTAGCATGGTGCTTCTAGACCATGGAGGACAGCATGCAGTGATAGTGAAAACTGAGCTAAGTCATTAAAGAAGTGAAGTGAGAGTGAAACTAAAGTAAGTCACTACAGAACTGAAGTGACAATGAAAAGTGAACTAAGTTTGCCTATTGAAGTGACAGTGACACTGAACTAAGTTATGCTAGAGTAGTGAAGTGACAGTGCAAGCTGAACTAAGTCACTAGAGAAGTGAAGTGAGAGTGAAACTGAAGTAAGTCACACTAGTGTAGTAAAGTGATAGTGAAACCTGAACTGCTACACTAGAGAAGCGAAGTGAGAATGCAACTGAAGTCACACAAGAGTAGTAAAGTGATAGTGAAAGCTGAACTGTTACACTGGAGAGACAATGAAAGTGAACAAAGTGACAGTAGAGAAGTGAAATGACAGTGAACAAAGTAACCATAGAGAAGTGAAGTGAAAGTGAACTAAGTCACACTAGAGAAGTGAAATGACAGTGAAAGCTGAACTGCTACACTAGAGAAGTGAAATGACAGTGAAAGCTGAACTGTTACACTAGAGAAGTGAAATGACAGTGAAAGTTGAACTGCTACACTAGAGGAATGAAGTGAAAGTGAACTAAGTTACACTAGAGGAATGAAGTGAAAGTGAACTAAGTCACACTAGAGAGGTGAAATGACAGTGAAAGCTGAACTGCTACACTAGAGGAATGAAATGAAAGTGAACTAAGTTACACTAGAGGAATGAAGTGAAAGTGAACTAAGTGACAGTAGAGAAGTGAAATGACAGTGAACAAAGTAACCATAGATAAGTGAAGTGAAAGTGAACTAAGTCACACTAGAGAAGTGAAATGACAGTGAACAAAGTAACCATAGATAAGTGAAGTGAAAGTGAACTAAGTCACACTAGAGAGGTGAAATGACAGTGAAAGCTGAACTGCTACACTAGAGAAGTGAAATGACAGTGAAAGCTGAACTGTTACACTAGAGGAATGAAGTGAAAGTGAACTAAGTCACACTAGAGGAATGAAGTGAAAGTGAACTAAGTTACACTAGAGGAATGAAGTGAAAGTGAACTAAGTTACACTAGAGGAATGAAGTGAAAGTGAACTAAGTCACACTAGAGAAATGAAGTGAAAGTGAACTAAGTTACACTAGAGGAATGAAGTGAAAGTGAACTAAGTTACACTAGAGGAATGAAGTGAAAGTGAACTAAGTTACACTAGAGGAATGAAGTGAAAGTGAACTAAGTCACACTAGAGGAATGAAGTGAAAGTGAACTAAGTTACACTAGAGGAATGAAGTGAAAGTGAACTAAGTTACACTAGAGGAATGAAGTGAAAGTGAACTAAGGTACACTAGAGGAATGAAGTGAAAGTGAATTAAGTTACACTAGAGGAATGATGTGAAAGTGAACTAAGCTACACTAGAAGTGAAAGTGAACTAAGGTACACTAGAGAAATGAAGTGAAAGTGAACTAAGTTACACTAGAGGAATGATGTGAAAGTGAACTAAGCTACACTAGAAGTGAAAGTGAACTAAGTTACACTAGAGAAATGAAGTGAAAGTGAACTAAGGTACACTAGAGAAATGAAGTGAAAGTGAATTAAGTTACACTAGAGGAATGAAGTGAAAGTGAACTAAGGTACACTACAGAAATGAAGTGAAAGTGAATTAAGTTACACTAGAGAAATGAAGTGAAAGTGAACTAAGGTACACTAGAGAAATGAAGTGAAAGTGAACTAAGTCACACTAGAGAGGTGAAATGACAGTGAAAGCTGAACTGCTACACTAGAGGAATGAAATGAAAGTGAACTAAGTTACACTAGAGGAATGAAGTGAAAGTGAACTAAGTTACACTAGAGAAATGAAGTGAAAGTGAACTAAGTTACACTAGAGAAATGAAGTGAAAGTGAACTAAGTTACACTAGAGAAATGAAGTGAAAGTGAACTAAGGTACACTAGAGAAATGAAGTGGTGGTGGTGGTGGTGGTGTGGAGTTTAAGGGCCCGTCGACGGCTAGGTCATTTGGGCCCATGAGAGAAATGAAGTGAAAATGAACTAAGCTACACTAGAGGAATGAAGTGAAAGTGAACTAAGTTACACTAGAGGAATGAAGTGAAAGTGAACTAAGGTACACTAGAGGAATGAAGTGAAAGTGAATTAAGTTACACTAGAGGAATGATGTGAAAGTGAACTAAGCTACACTAGAAGTGAAAGTGAACTAAGGTACACTAGAGAAATGAAGTGAAAGTGAACTAAGTTACACTAGAGGAATGATGTGAAAGTGAACTAAGCTACACTAGAAGTGAAAGTGAACTAAGTTACACTAGAGAAATGAAGTGAAAGTGAACTAAGGTACACTAGAGAAGTGAAATGACAGTGAAAGCTGAACTGCTACACTAGAGAAGTGAAATGACAGTGAAAGCTGAACTGTTACACTAGAGAAGTGAAATGACAGTGAAAGTTGAACTGCTACACTAGAGGAATGAAGTGAAAGTGAACTAAGTTACACTAGAGGAATGAAGTGAAAGTGAACTAAGTCACACTAGAGAGGTGAAATGACAGTGAAAGCTGAACTGCTACACTAGAGGAATGAAATGAAAGTGAACTAAGTTACACTAGAGGAATGAAGTGAAAGTGAACTAAGTGACAGTAGAGAAGTGAAATGACAGTGAACAAAGTAACCATAGATAAGTGAAGTGAAAGTGAACTAAGTCACACTAGAGAAGTGAAATGACAGTGAACAAAGTAACCATAGATAAGTGAAGTGAAAGTGAACTAAGTCACACTAGAGAGGTGAAATGACAGTGAAAGCTGAACTGCTACACTAGAGAAGTGAAATGACAGTGAAAGCTGAACTGTTACACTAGAGGAATGAAGTGAAAGTGAACTAAGTCACACTAGAGGAATGAAGTGAAAGTGAACTAAGTTACACTAGAGGAATGAAGTGAAAGTGAACTAAGTTACACTAGAGGAATGAAGTGAAAGTGAACTAAGTCACACTAGAGAAATGAAGTGAAAGTGAACTAAGTTACACTAGAGGAATGAAGTGAAAGTGAACTAAGTTACACTAGAGGAATGAAGTGAAAGTGAACTAAGGTACACTAGAGGAATGAAGTGAAAGTGAATTAAGTTACACTAGAGGAATGATGTGAAAGTGAACTAAGCTACACTAGAAGTGAAAGTGAACTAAGGTACACTAGAGAAATGAAGTGAAAGTGAACTAAGTTACACTAGAGGAATGATGTGAAAGTGAACTAAGCTACACTAGAAGTGAAAGTGAACTAAGTTACACTAGAGAAATGAAGTGAAAGTGAACTAAGGTACACTAGAGAAATGAAGTGAAAGTGAATTAAGTTACACTAGAGGAATGAAGTGAAAGTGAACTAAGGTACACTAGAGAAATGAAGTGAAAGTGAATTAAGTTACACTAGAGAAATGAAGTGAAAGTGAACTAAGGTACACTAGAGAAATGAAGTGAAAGTGAACTAAGTTACACTAGAGGAATGAAGTGAAAGTGAACTAAGGTACACTAGAGAAATGAAGTGAAAGTGAACTAAGTTACACTAGAGAAATGAAGTGAAAGTGAACTAAGGTACACTAGAGAAATGAAGTGAAAATGAACTAAGCTACACTAGAGGAATGAAGTGCAAGTGAACTAAGTTACACTAGAGGAATGAAGTGAAAGTGAACTAAGGTACACTAGAGGAATGAAGTGAAAGTGAACTAAGGTACACTAGAGGAATGAAGTGAAAGTGAATTAAGTTACACTAGAGGAATGATGTGAAAGTGAACTAAGCTACACTAGAAGTGAAAGTGAACTAAGGTACACTAGAGAAATGAAGTGAAAGTGAACTAAGTTACACTAGAGGAATGATGTGAAAGTGAACTAAGCTACACTAGAAGTGAAAGTGAACTAAGTTACACTAGAGAAATGAAGTGAAAGTGAACTAAGGTACACTAGAGAAATGAAGTGAAAGTGAATTAAGTTACACTAGAGGAATGAAGTGAAAGTGAACTAAGGTACACTAGAGAAATGAAGTGAAAGTGAATTAAGTTACACTAGAGGAATGAAGTGAAAGTGAACTAAGGTACACTAGAGAAATGAAGTGAAAGTGAATTAAGTTACACTAGAGAAATGAAGTGAAAGTGAACTAAGGTACACTAGAGAAATGAAGTGAAAATGAACTAAGCTACACTAGAGGAATGAAGTGAAAGTGAACTAAGGTACACTATAGGAATGAAGTGAAAGTGAATTAAGCTACACTAGAGAAATGAAGTGAAAATGAACTAAGTTACACTAGAGGAATGAAGTGAAAGTGAACTAAGTTACACTAGAGAAATGAAGTGAAAATGATCTAAGGTACACTAGAGAAATGAAGTGAAAATGAACTAAGCTACACTAGAGGAATGAAGTGAAAGTGAACTAAGGTACACTAGAGAAATGAAGTGAAAATGAACTAAGCTACACTAGAGAAATGAAGTGAAAATGAACTAAGTTACACTAGAGGAATGAAGTGAAAGTGAATTAAGTTACACTAGAGAAATGAAGTGAAAGTGAACTAAGTTACACTAGAGGAATGAAGTGAAAGTGAATTAAGTTACACTAGAGGAATGAAGTGAAAGTGAACTAAGGTACACTAGAGAAATGACGTGAAAGTGTACTAAGTTACACTAGAGAAATGAAGTGAAAGTGAACTAAGTTACACTAGAGAAATAAAGTGAAAGTGAACTAAGCTACACTAGAGAAATGAAGTGAAAGTGAACTAAGCTACACTAGAGAAATGAAGTGAAAGTGAACTAAGCTACACTAGAGAAATGAAGTGAAAGTGTACTAAGTTACACTAGAGGAATGAAGTGAAAGTGAACTAAGCTACACTAGAGAAATGAAGTGAAAGTGTACCAAGTTACACTAGAGGAATGAAGTGAAAGTGAACTAAGCTACACTAGAGGAATGAAGTGAAAGTGAACTAAGCTACACTAGAGAAATGAAGTGAAAGTGAACTAAGCTATACTAGAGGAATAAAGTGAAAGTGAACTAAGCTATACTAGAGGAATAAAGTGAAAGTGAACTAAGCTACACTAGAGGAATAAAGTGAAAGTGAACTAAGCTATACTAGAGGAATAAAGTGAAAGTGAACTAAGCTATACTAGAGGAATAAAGTGAAAGTGAACTAAGCTACACTAGAGGAATAAAGTGAAAGTGAATTAAGTTACACTAGAGGAATGAAGTGAAAGTGAACTAAGTTACACTAGAGGAATAAAGTGAAAGTGAATTAAGTTACACTAGAGGAATGAAGTGAAAGTGAATTAAGTTACACTAGAGGAATAAAGTGAAAGTGAATTAAGTTACACTAGAGGAATAAAGTGAAAGTGAATTAAGTTACACTAGAGGAATGAAGTGAAAGTGAACTAAGTTACACTAGAGGAATAAAGTGAAAGTGAATTAAGTTACACTAGAGGAATGAAGTGAAAGTGAATTAAGTTACACTAGAGGAATAAAGTGAAAGTGAATTAAGTTACACTAGAGGAATAAAGTGAAAGTGAATTAAGTTACACTAGAGGAATGAAGTGAAAGTGAACTAAGTTACACTAGAGGAATAAAGTGAAAGTGAATTAAGTTACACTAGAGGAATGAAGTGAAAGTGAATTAAGTTACACTAGAGGAATAAAGTGAAAGTGAATTAAGTTACACTAGAGGAATAAAGTGAAAGTGAATTAAGTTACACTAGAGGAATGAAGTGAAAGTGTACCAAGTTACACTAGAGGAATGAAGTGAAAGTGAACTAAGCTACACTAGAGGAATGAAGTGAAAGTGAACTAAGCTACACTAGAGAAATGAAGTGAAAGTGAACTAAGCTATACTAGAGGAATAAAGTGAAAGTGAACTAAGCTATACTAGAGGAATAAAGTGAAAGTGAACTAAGCTACACTAGAGGAATAAAGTGAAAGTGAACTAAGCTATACTAGAGGAATAAAGTGAAAGTGAACTAAGCTATACTAGAGGAATAAAGTGAAAGTGAACTAAGCTACACTAGAGGAATAAAGTGAAAGTGAACTAAGCTATACTAGAGGAATAAAGTGAAAGTGAACTAAGCTATACTAGAGGAATAAAGTGAAAGTGAACTAAGCTATACTAGAGGAATGAAGTGAAAGTGAACTAAGCTATACTAGAGGAATGAAGTGAAAGTGAACTAAGCTACACTAGAGGAATGAAGTGAAAGTGAACTAAGCTACACTAGAGAAATGAAGTGAAAGTGAACTAAGCTATACTAGAGGAATAAAGTGAAAGTGAACTAAGCTATACTAGAGGAATAAAGTGAAAGTGAACTAAGCTATACTAGAGGAATGAAGTGAAAGTGAACTAAGCTATACTAGAGGAATGAAGTGAAAGTGAACTAAGCTACACTAGAGGAATAAAGTGAAAGTGAACTAAGCTACACTAGAGAAATGAAGTGAAAGTGAACTAAGCTACACTAGAGAAATGAAGTGAAAGTGAACTAAGTTACACTAGAGAAGTGACAGTGAAAATTGAAATATATTTCCAAAGAAAGAAACCACATTGTTTGAGCACAATAACTCTCATATTTACAGTAGTACCAATATGTAGAGCCAAACTTCTTCTAAAAGATGGACTAATGTTTAATTCTTTATTCCAAAGTATTTGAGTTATAATTTTTTTCTGTAAAATGCAAAATTCACAGATCATAATGGCAGATGCAGTACCATTTTTAAAAATATAGTATTTTTTAAAATATACATAAAATTAAAGAGGAGATTCCAATGAAAAAGACTACACAAAGAAACTAAAAAGATAATTTTTACAGTGTTTTTACCATTTAGTCTCCCCTGAAGACATTTAAGGTCTACTTTAAACAAAACTGATTGTGCCAAAAGCAAGGAGGTTGTTTGCCAGCAAAGATCATATGTTTAAACTTTGCAGAGCATCCAGCAGAAATGAAGCGTGTTCTGTTGGTGTCCTGGAGGAAATGATTTAAGTCTATACCACAAGATGGTCAACTCATCAGAAATAGCAAGTGCATTTGTGTGTAACCTGTACTCTCAGTGCTTGCTGTTTCTTGCAAAACACATGAAAACTGTACCACATGAAGGAGCTGCTTCTAATTATGTTTTTACTTTCTCTGCTACTTACCCAGTAGAGGAAGTATTGCATTCCACCCAAAAATGCACTGGAAATACATGTCTTCACACTCCCAAATCTCTTCTTCCCCAAAAAGAAGCATTTTTAGAAAAGGGTCTCTGCCCATGTTTCTGTCAACAGCATAACTCAAAAATGAAAAGTTGGTTAAATTCCAAATTGGTATCTACGTTCAGCATCTTTTAAGGATATGACATGAAGATTTTCAAGAAAATCTGCCCTTGCCAAACTACCGTTTACATGGAAAAAAGTTTCATTATTTTTTTATATTCTCAAAAATATCTTACGTTTAAGATGTTTGCATGACAAATGAAATGTAGTTTTTGGGAGTATTTGTGAAGTCCTCTGCATTCTGAATTACTTTTGTAGAAGTTGTAAACTGTAAAGGATAGTCTAAAACTTACTAAGCCCAAAATGTAAATTTTGCTAAAGCACACAGTTTGTCAAATTTTTTTTGTGGAGTTAACCATTTCCGACTTATTCCTTGTTATTGTTTTGAACATTAAAATATTATGCTTTTCTCAAATGGAAAGCCGTGAGCAAAGAGCATGGAATTCTAAAGCCGTCACATAACAATCTAACTTGCTTTACCTATGGTATCTTGCAACAAAATGCGTAAATGTGAATTGAAAGTTTATCTGGATTGACAACAAATAGTGTGAATGCAACACATCAGATTGTTTTTGAAATAGACAGGGTTCCTGCTTATTAGTTTCTGTTTGGGGCAGGTTTCACCATAATATCTTAAACAAGAAGTAGCTTGTATTTTTACCATATTTTCAAATGAACCTCGAATACATTTCAGTCTGAAAACAACGAAGGTACTGGATTTATTAATTCAGTTTGTGTATTTAGCTTTCATCTTACCTTGATCGTATCCACAGGTTGTATTTGAAAGTATACAAGAACACCCAGGACAACGAGATCGCCCAAAATCTCTTCAGTTTCAAGTTTCCCGCCTTTCAATTACCAATGTACGCAGCGTGGACAACAGCTCGAGAGCTGACCTAGCCAAGTGTATAGACACCTTCCAGATGGCATCACTTTTCTATGGAGAAGACTTTCCATCATGTGCTGAAGATTTCCATGTGGTGACAGAGAAATTCCTGAAACATGCTGCTGGTAAGTAAGCTTTCAATTCCAGTCTTGTAAATACATTTCTGTAATTCACTTCATTTATTCGCCAACCTCAGTTCTTGATATATTCTGTAATGTTTCATTAAGGCTTAACAAACTATTAACAGTTGATCAGCAGTGTGTAAGTTCGTAACAAAACAAAATTTTGTTAAGAATAAAGTTTTGTTTGTTGAACGCAACAAACCCCAAGACCCTCATACCAATGTGTTTGTTATATAACAGATTCGCATAGATGTCGTTTTAATGCTACTGTAAGAGAAAGAGCATGATAGAACCTTATCATTTTAATTATCAAATGTTTATTTATTTGTTTTAGCGAAAAATATAACTATTACACATTACGCTTGAGTAAGCAATATTCTGTGATAGCGTTGGTAAATGATGCTCCCAACAAAAGTTTTAGGAGACAAATTTTAATAGGAAAATAAATGTTGTATAATGTTGTATGTATTTGCATTCTCCAGAAATTCATTTGCCTCATTTTTAGGTTAAGGTTAGAAACTGAACACTTTTGAGAGCTGTAGGATACTAAACTTATACACTATGTGATCAAAAGTATCTGGACACCCCCACAAACATACGTTTTTCATCTTAGGTGCATTGTGCTGCCACCTACTGCCTGGTACTCATTATCCGCGACCTAAGTAGTCATTAAACATCGTGAAACAGCAGAATAGAATGCTCTGTGGAACTCACGGACTTCGAACGTGGTCAGGTGATTGAGTGTCACTTGTGTCAGAAGTCTGTACGCGAGTAAACATCCCTAGGTCCACTGTTTCTGATGTGATAGTGAAGTGGAAACGTGAAGGGACATGTAGTACAGCACAAAAGCGTACAGGCCGACCTCGTCTGTTGACTGACAGAGATCGCCAACATTTGAAGAGGGTTGTAAAGAGTAATAGGCAGACATCTATCCAGACCATCACACAGAAATTCCAAACTGCATCAGGATCCACTCCAAGTACTATGTCAGTTAGGCGTGAGGTGAGAAACCTTGGATTCCATGGTCGAGCGGCTGCTCATAAGCCACACATCACACAGGAAAATGGCAAACGACGCCTCGCTTGGTGTAAGGAGCGTCAAAATTACACGATTGAACAGTGGCAAAAAGGTTGTGTGGAGTGACGAATCACGGTACACAATGTGGCGATCCAATGCCAGGGTGTGGGTATGGCGAATGCCCGGTGAACGTCATCTGCCAGCGTGTGTAGTGCCAACAGTGAAATTCGAAGCTGGTCGTGTTATGGTGTGGTCGTGTTTTGCCTGGAGGGGGCTTGCACCCCTTGTTGTTTTGCATGGCACGATCATAGTGCAGACCTAATTAATATTTTAAGCACTTTCTTGCTTCCCACTGTTGAAGAGCAATTCAGGAATGGCGATTGCATCTTTCAACACGATCGAGCACCTGTTCATACTGCACGGGCTGTGGCAGAGTGGTTACATGACAATAACATCCCTGTAATGAACTGGCCTGCACAGAGTCCTGACTTGAATCCTATAGAACACCTTTGGGATGTTTTGGAACACTGACTTCGTGCCAGGCCTCACCGACCTATATCAATACCTCTCCTCAGTTCCACACTCCGTGAAGAATGGGCTGCCATTCCCAAAGAAACCTTCCAGCACCTGCGAGAGTGAACACTATCATCAAGGCTAAGGGTTGGCCAACACCATATTGATTTCCAGCATTACCAATGGAGGGCGCCACGAACTTGTACGTCATTTTCAGCTAGGTGTCCGCATACTTTTGATCACATAGTGTATGTTTTCATTCCCAGAATTATTTTAAGATAATTTCCAGTCTGCTAAAAGAATTGAAAGCTATTTACCAGTTTCTTGTTACCATAGAAATTGAATTTATATTGATGCTGCTGGAAGAGGAACAACACAACAATCAGTTGTTATAAAATTGTATAGCTTATATGCAGTAAATTTGTGTATGAAAAATACTTATGGCTGTAACATTCCCCTAGATAACACAGCTAGTGAAACTAAGCTTTGTACCTTCCACTTAATGAATACCTAAAATAATATAGATATTATTAGATACCAATGATGATTTTCATTCAAAGATTAAGATGCAAGAACATGTCCATAGAACTGAACTAAAGTGAACATTACCAAATTATGATTAAAAGAATAAGCACCTATTATGCTTGATGGTATACATTAAAATTTTAGAAAAATCTGCATGACCACCAATATCCTTAAAAAGTATAGTTAGAAGCCAAAAAACCATAAAGAAAACTAAACAATAATTGCAGGTTGATATGAATAGTGAAACTTACATAAAAACAATATGAAACTGCGTTGTTAATTCTTTCATTCCTACCTAAAATTAAACTCATTTTACAGGGCCACTGCCACAGCTATTCAACAGCTGGCAGTTTTCCCCAAAAAATCAAATTATTTCGGGTCAGAAGAAAATGTAAGTCATGCTATTGTAAGCAATGGGTGCAAATTTTAGAAATCCACATATACGAGGCGTGGCAATAAAAAAACCAGACTGATGCTGTAACTCTTTATTGAAAAAACCTACACAACTGAAATGTTGTCCTCTTCAATGTAGTCCCCTCCCTGCACCACCCCATTGCTCTTTTTCTGTTATGCTGTTGAGGAGTCTTGTTGCTTTTTCCTTCATTGCATCCACGGACTCGAACCTGATTCCTTTGAGGGAAGAGAAAAAAGTTGCATGTTGCTATGTCAGGCGAATATGGTGGATGCTCCATCACTGGAATGTTGTTTTTCGCCAAAAGCCTCTTCACAGACATGTTATGGGCCAGCGCGTTATCCTGATGAATCCAAGCGATTCTTCCACAGATCTGGTCTCCTTCGTCGCACATGTTCACGGAGGGTCTTCAAAGCAGTTGTATAATAAACTTGATTGACAGTCTGATCTTCAGGCAGTCTTCTCGAACAATTCCTTCTCCACATTCTCTTCAGTTTTCAAAGTGGAAGAGCTGATCATCTTCGGCATCTTCCCTACCGTTGTTGAACCTCTTAACCCACTTGAAAATGTGCATACAACGTAGACACTGATCACCATAAACTTCTTTCAACAAATTGTAAGTTTCTGTGGCAGGTTTTCCAAGTTTTGTGAGAAATTTTATGTTAACACGTTCTACTTTAGAGCGTAACATAATTCCGACGGAGCTCAGATACACGACACGTTTCTAAGAAGGCTCACAGCCAGACTAACCACCACAGCGGCGTGAAATTTTGTACACATGTCAAAGAGAGTCACAAGGCCAATCCCGCACTCTTCTCTTTGTCATTGACGAAGCCGGAAATGCGCACAATAATCACTCTGGTTTCTTTATTGCCACACCTTATATTTTATATTTTTTATGTGACTTTTCAGAGAGGCTTTGTCTCCATCTTGGCAAGGAAAAGTAACAAAAGTGTTATCGCACTGACAGCAGTGTGAAAACAAAACGCTCTTGCAGAGTGCACAAATTTTTTATTAGTCACTCCAGTGAGGTAACAAACTGCGAGAGAACAAATATCACCATAACAAGTAACACGATGCCAAATAGCGGCACATTTGTTAAGAGCAGTTCTTTAAGCTTAACAAATAACTGTAGTTGCTTTCTTAACAACGAAGTTACCGAACAGCCCCAGTTGCCTTAGTAATGCACACAATAAGGCAACAATTTTATCCTTTACTGTACCTATTCTGTGCTTTAGGCCTGGTTTCTCAGTTTAAGCTTCAAATTGCGCTTAAGCTACTATGGAGTTTTACAGTGTGTAGTTCAATAAGCTGAGCTTATACATGGCTTGGCTTAAGCCATACTCAACTGTGGTTTAAGCTAAGTAGTCACCGTGTTATCTGAAGAAGATGGTATTGGTGATGAGGAAATGCAAATTATTTTAACCCATATGCACAACAGAAGGCAATCTAGAATGTTTAGAATGAGTCCAAACTATTTCCAGATATGAAATGACTGAGAATTCTATTAGAGATTTCGATTAAATAAACATTCAGTAATGATGGTGCAGTTAAACATAAAACCGACTGGTAAGAGGAAAAGCTTAATTTGGCATGTCCTTAATTTTTACTTTCTCTACTACGTATAGTAAGGAGGAAGTATTATATTCCACCCAAAAATTCTATATCGAGATTTCACCGGAAATACATGTTTTGAGACCCCCTGAATCCAAAAAAAGCATTTTTGGAAACATGTCCGCGTGTGTGTGTGTGTGTGTGCGCGTGCGTGAGAGAACAGCATAACTCAGAAACGAACAGTCGGATAAACACCAAACTTGGTATTTAGGTTCAATATCTTCCAGGGATGCGACACAGAGGTTTTCAACAAAATCCCCCCACCCCAGGATACCCTTGACATGGAAGATTTTTTGAAAATTTTAATTTTCTCAAAAACGGCTCTAAGGATTTTGATTAAAATATCATATGTTTAAGATATTTTCATGACAAATAAAACATATATCTTAAATTTTCTGGGAATGTCTCCAAAAGTGTTCTTCATTGTGAACGACTTTTGCATAACTGGTAAACCATAAGAGATAGAGAAAATTTTACTACACAAAAAATGTAGATCACGTTAAAATACACAATTTATGTCATATACATTTTTTTTTGTTGAATGAGCCATTTTCGAGATATTGCTTGTTATTCTCTTAAATTTTTCAATACTTATTTTCTTAAATGGGAATTCGTTATTCATCTTTTTGTCTTTGATTGGCAAAGGGAATGGTGCTGCACCTAGCAACCAGCTATTAAGAGATATGTATGTGCTTAAAGGCTACTGTATTTCTATATTGTCCTTGTAAATATATATTCCCCTTACATCTACAAGAAAATTAGCAATAAGATAGACTCTGCAAATGTTTATCTCGATTAACATGAAGCATATGGAGAATAAGCATTTGTAAAAATAGTTTGTACAAGAGTAGAGAAAGTCATGTGAGTGTAACACATCAGATTTTTATATTTATACTGCGTGTAACATATTGCTTTATATTTCAGTGACAAAGCCCTCTCATCACAAACACTGCTTTTCTTAACATTGATGTTATATGCAAGTAGAAGCATCCGGCATCTCAAAACTTACAGCATGCATAGCTATCAAAATAGTTTCACACCTTTTTAACCCACCCTTTGTATTGCAGTTTTTCCCCAAATTTGATTTCTGTTACTCCATAGTAATTTGTTCATTTGCTTGCACTCTGCTACAGGCTTATGCTGCTTTACCGTTTCTAGGAGAATGTTGACATTCTACGTTTTGACTCTCATTTTTCAATCATTTTAACGTTGCTAGATAACTTACAAAAGCATATTTTAGGAACAGCATTGCTATAAACAAACAATGGAAATTCACTTGCACATGTGCAAGTGTTACCAACTTTACAATTCTGTAGAGTTGTTCAGCTCAGTAAAGCAAAACTGGTTGCCCTACTGTGAAACACACAGTCTTGCTTTAGCGGCATCCATACCTTACTAAAGTCGTCCTCCGTGGACTAGTACCATGCTAGTCTCTAGTTTCTGCGGGTTCAAACCCGGTGGAGGGCGATGGATATTTTTGGGCCTAAAAATCCTTAGCATGGCTTCCTTCAGAAGAGAAGTAAAGCCGGTGGTCCCGTGTCGTAGATTTATGGCACGTAAAAGAACCTCAAGTCTGATAAAGAGGCCTCTGAGCAAAATTACCGGTGTTTCACACCTAATATGGAATGGACGCTAAGGACCATAGGAGTTAAAGAGCATCCATAAATAAAACTCAATTTAATTTATACCTTACTAAAGCTTCAGCTTAAGCTTAAAATGAAAACTGACCTTTAATGTTTGATTGTATTACATTTCAGATAACCTTTCTTATAAGTGCTGTTCCTATTCAATTTCTTGCTATGTATGGTATTTCAAGGACAGCATATAGTGACTGCTTTTAATCATCTAACTACCTATTCAGCTTCCTGTATTCCTCTTGCACCTGCAATGAAATTTGCAACAAAACTGATTCTGTAAACATTCATATGGATTAACATGAAGTAGATAGAAAAGTATATAGAACTTATATAAAAATAAATGATTGTGGATAGAGAAAGTCATGTTAGTGTAAGATTTCACTAATTTTAATGCCTAATAGCAGATATGGTAAACAAATACAAGTCTCGTTTCTTCTACTTGCAGGAACAGATAACGTTCGTGCTACTCCTTCTGTCAATTTTTCTGCATCTGTTCAAGAAGTGGAACAAATGCTGAGCCGGGAGATGCTGTGGACAGAAGCTAAAGACGTGTGGTGTGTGATGTTTGAGCCAATATGGGCAGACTTCTACGGAGTGTCAGCGGTTGGAAGTGCGCGTGCGGTTCCATTTATAGATGCCTTTCCTTTAACATTATGGATTTATGTAAAAATACCCCCAAGCAATTCTAAGCAGCCACTTGCTGAAAACAGTGTTACCATTAGAGGGAGAAGTGCGCCCTCATATCAATGTTTTAGTACTACTTCACAATCTTTTAGTTCTTCTGTAAGTGATAATGTTACATCAAACGTCAAAGTATCAATAGAGAGAACACCTGCTAGCATCAGGAGCAGTAGAGATTTCTTAGAAAGCAAAAGGATGTCAGATTCATTTTCTATCGGCCAGTTAGGTGATATTTTATCCCGGAGAGAAGTGAGAACAAATCCAGAAGGTGCACCACAGCAAGACAGTGTGAAGACTGCTGACATCCATGTTTTGGCTCATATATCCAACCTTATAAGTGTTCAAGTCAACCATTATCAGTACTTATTTTTGCTGCGACTTTCAGAGGAAGTGGCAGAACTGGCAACATTTCTTGCTCTTGATTCTAATCGTATTTTGAAACAAGAAGAGGGAGATTCGCTGGTTGTAGGTGCTGTGGTTCCTCAGGTACGTACAATTAAAAGAGTTAAATATAACTATCCTTTGATAATGAGCCTTATCTTGACAATTCTCATGTACTGCTCAAAACAATTAGAGGAACACATGTTTAAATCAAAGCCCAAAATGTAAATTTTGACAGTCAGATGACAGACAGTTTTGAAGTATTGTTTAAAAGTTCTAAAAAAATTTTCTCTGAAAAATCTGTGGAAATTGAAGTGAGTGCTCTTTGATTTATTATTATTTGTTTAAAACACACTTTCAGTGGTAGAAAATTGTTATTTTGTGTTCTCTGAGTAGAGGCCCAGATTTCTGGTATTAACGATAACCGCGAAATTTTCGAGTGACACTTTTGATGTTAACAAAATCACATATTTATGGAATAAACTTCATTTTTTTAAATTGAAGCTCCAAAATATTGCAAAATGTTTTTATTTTATGAAACCTACTTTAAAACTTGAAGTGTAGCGAAATGCTGCACATGATACCAAGTTTTTATTGTTTATTTGTGAATTCCATGGTTAAAGCAGCCTTCAAGTATGCTAGGAAGAGGAAGCACCAGTACATAACATTTTTGAAACATAAACATGCTGGTGCTAAAGAAGCAAAGATGTTTCCTTTTCCTGTGTTAACTCAGTGAGGTTCTTGGGTAAAATCTGTTCTATATGTTGGGAATACTTCAGCGATCTCCTCACATTGACTGACTCTAATCAGCAGTTAGCTACAAGGACTGTGCCTGAAGTTCTGACCTAACAAAGAAAACACAAAAATTTTGGGAAAAAACATCTTTATTTCTTTACATAGTCTCCTTTCAGCTCGATACATTTTTCCCAGCGATGTTCAATAGCTTCGATGCCCTGTTTGTAGTGAGAACCGTCGAGTTCTGCAAAATAGCCATCAACTGCAAACTCAACCTCTTCACTGTTGGCAAATCTTTTACCACCAAGCCATTTCTTCAACTTTGGAAACAGAAAATAATCAGAGGGGGCTAAGTCTGGCGAATAGGGTGCATGAGGAAGCAATTCGAACTTTAACTCATTGATATTGGCCATGGTGATAATGGATGTGGAGTGGTGCATTGTCTTGATGAAACAGAACTTTCAAATGTGGTCATTTTTGCGTGATTTCATCATGCAAATGCTGCAATAAGTTTGCATAATACTCGCCATTGATTGCTTTTCCTTTTTGAAGATAATCAATGAAAATTATCCACGTGCACCCCAAAAAACTGACGTTATGACCTTGCCTGCAGATGGAACTGTTTTCGCCTTCTTTGGAGCCAATTCTCCCCTTTCAATCCACTGTTTTGACTGTTCCTTCGTCTGAGGTGTGAAGTGATGGACCCAGTTTCATCCTTGGTTATGAATTGATGCAAAAACTTCACTTTATTGCAGCGAAACATCGCCAAACACTCGACTGAAACCTCCTCACAACGCTGTTTTTGTTCCTTTGTGAGTAAATGCAGCACACATCTTGTGCACAGCTTTCTCATGTCTAAATTTTCAGTTAGTGTGTGATGTACAGCACTTTTTGAAATGCCTATGATGTCTGCTAGCTCGCGTACTTTCAGTCGACGGTCATCCAATACCATTTTGTGGATTTTCTTCACAATTTCTGGCATAGTCACCTCATTTGGTCGACCACTGCGATGTTCGTCTTGGCAGCTCGTACAGCCTCGCTTAAACTGTGCCACCCAATATTTTACTGTTGTAAACGAAGGAGCAGACTCCCCCAGAGTAGAATCTAGCTCAGCTTTAATATTAGTTGGACTAAGACCTTTCAAATGAAAGTGTTGTATGCCATAACAATGGCCAGTTTTATCCATGTTTACAAATTCGCTAAGAGAGTTCACTATTAATGGCTGCCAAACAATTACTAAACAATGTAGCATTGTCAAACTTCAAACTTAAGCTTTATAAGGGTGGTACTTTATACCAGTCAATTGTTTGAAACAACCACCACTATGTATACGTCAGGTCAGTTACTTCTGGGATTGCCCTCATACTTTAAAGAGCTTTCAAATAATGACAAAGTGCATTTGTTTTGAGGCTACTTTTGTGAAAGAGCATCGCTACACTATTTCTGAAATTCCTGGTGTCAATATCCAACAGCGCACAAGCAATACTCTGCTTGGTGAAGTGCAGCTCATAAAAACAAGGAGTCTGGAGAGGAAACATCCTTAACCCTGTATAAGCTGAGGGATGAAGCCAAGCAGAAAGAAGATGCCAAACGAAGCATCAAAAAGCTGGAGAAGCTGTTGGCAGAAGATCCTGCAGGAAAGATCTTTCGCTCAACTGTCCAGTTTTTTCATTTATCTAATTTACTGGTAGCACCAGTATCCAATGAACTTGCGTCACACGAGTCAGGTTCCACTTCTGAAGTGCCTCTCTAAAGATGCATTTCTGAAAGGATACCTAGCATTAGGCAAAGACAGGATGTGGAACCTGAATTATTGAAGGGGCTGATGTAAGAATATCCTGATTTTTCAAGCCGCTGCTTGAAGGCAGTATGCTTTCTGACTACAAATGTGGATAGCGAAAGAGGCTTTTTAGCATATGCAAACTTATCAGACAGGCAAACAAATATACAACCAGAAAATGCAGAAACAACGCTGTGTTTGTACTTTGGTGACACTTTCAGCTAAATTTTATTGTACTTGATGTTCATCTCTATGTGATCTTTTTTAAAGATAATTGTAATTATGATTGTTTCAATAGAAAAGCAACACTTATTGAGTTGTCATTCCTTGATTTTTTTTATTTCATCGCTCTGAGTATTTTATATTACCACTTTGAGCATTTTATTCCACCGCTTTTGTTCATTTTATTTCACCACATATCCTGGTTTGTATCTTTGAGGCTAAAACACAGCAATGATGCACCTGAATGAAACATCAGTTGCACAAGCAGTTGTGTGGATTGAAGATGGTCATTCCAGGATTGTTCATGTCAGTACTTTTGTCATCCATAGGGCTTGGAAGCGATATATAGAGACCGGTGGATGTGAGAGGCAGTTGAACAAGGCGTAAGAAGAACACAACAAAGGTACAGGATAAATATCTTGTCCTATCAGATGCAAATCTACAGTCAGAGATCTACAAAATGACATAAACAACCACTGGCGTAGCAATTCTGATCAGACTGTAAGAAACGGGCTGAGATCTAGAATCCCCTTGTCAGCGCAAGGAAGGCCGGTTGAGATATTCTCAGAATTATCTCAACTGGCAGCTCTGCCAATGGAAGGCTGCTCTCTTCACTGATGAGCCAAGGTTTAGTTTGAAGGGTTCTGATCATCGTACAAGTCCTGGTGTAGTTCATCTTGCTCCAGCCACTATATCGAACATGACAGATGACAGATGACAGATTTGGAGGTAGTTCTTTTATGGTTTGGCCTGGCATTATTATCAAGTCTTGGACAGAGCTTGTTGTCCCACAGCACATGAATGTTGATCTTCACATTAATAACATCCTTCAGCATGCCATACCCTTTTGCTTATGGAATGGTCCATAATTTTCTTCTAATGCATGATAATTGATAATGCTAAATGCCATACAGCATGGAATACCAAAGATGTCCTAAAAGAATGCCAAATTTTCTGCACATAGTCCTGACCTCACTGTGATTGAGCATCTGTGGAATAAGCTGGTTTGAGTGGCCTGCCTAGCCACAGAACTTGCGAAAAAATTAAATTAAATTGAGTTTTATTTATGGATGCTCTTTAACTGCTGTGGTCCTTAGTGTCCCATTCTATATTGGGTGTGAAAGACTGGTAATTTTGATCAGAGGCCTCTTTATCAGGCTTGAGGTTTTTTTTTATGTGCCGTAAATCTACGACATGGGACCACCGGCTTTATCCCTTCCGAAGGAAGCCATGCTAAGGATTTTACATGCAAAAAAAAAATTCATTGCTCTCCGCCAGGTTTGAACCCACGACCTCGGGAACTAGAGGCTACCATGGTAACCACTACACCACCGAGAACGACAGCAGAACCTGGGAGAAGAATGCCATGCAAGTGTTACGCAGTTATTGCAACTCACGGAGGACATGCTTGGTACTGAGTGTTGAAATAACCATGAAAACATGGATTAGTAAACAATGTAATCTTGTATTTCCACTTGATTTTGTGCATCAATCAATAAATTGATCTTATTTCTAATCCTTTGAATTGTTAGAATGTCTATTATAATTTTACACAATTCTTCAATCTGTAATTACAAATTGTCAAAAATTAATTGTATCAATATTTATTTTGGGACTTTGGTTTGAACATGTGTTCCTTGAATTTTTTTCAGGAGTGTATATGGGTATATAAAGATAATAGCAGAAACTTGATTTCTGAACAGATAACACAGTTCTAGTAACCAGTAGTAAAACTTTTGATCACTAATATCCGGTATGTAACAGTTGAAAGCATTAGTTTGTATGATAGACATTTTGAGTAATCTTTACTAGTGTTACAAAGACAAAAGAGTTTGTGTGTGTATGGACGTATGTAGGGTAATCTTGGAAACAATTGATAATTCTTTCACTGTTCTTCTTGACAAGCATAACCTATAAAATATCTTTTAATTTTAATTCCTAAATGACTGAAGGGCTAAACACTGTATTATAATACAAGTGTGGTAAGTGCATCATTAGGGAATGAGAAAGAATTTGTTTCATATTTTCCACTTTCGGGATTCTCCAATGCACTTAATGCCTGTTTTTTACAGTACCGAGTAATAGAAGTAGTACTTATGAAAATAAAATTAATTACTAACGACTTTTGAACATAGTGGGTTTAGTAACAAGGTCACCAACCTTGGTGGCAATCAATTATCAACATCTGGTATGTTCACCTTAAAAAAAAAAAAAAAAATTGAGTAACTTAAGCTTATACTTTACTGGTGCATGAATTGAATTGTAAGTAAATATTAACAAATAAAGGCCAGGTAAGATTTAAATGCTAAAATTTTATTATCAAATATAATTATATTCCATGTCTGCATTAATAAATATATTAGAGAATTTAATATAGCCCATGCACATACCTGCAGTAAAATTGACGAAACATGCAGGTACGTTATCACATGACTATTCACCATGATTTCTAATACAGAAATATTTGCTTCTTCAAATTTAAACAAGTGTTATAATACAATGAGTAAGAACAGAATAAAGTTACATGTACAAAGAATGAATAGCCATAAAAATATTGTGTTGGGACAAATGAAATAACCAAAATATGAATATTGACAAATACAAACATAATACATAGTATACATTATATAATAAAACTATATCCTTTCAAAATATTCATCCACGGAATAAAAACCTTGTATTAACAATTTCTTCAATTCTTTTTTAAATATCGCTAAGGTTATTGATTTCTCAAAAAATGGAGGGAGTTTATTGTATAATTGAATACCATTATAATGAAGATTTACTTATAGTATTGTGATCATGAATGTCTGCATTGGTGTTAAAACTATTTAACTGCTTATTACCAGTGTTTCATATACCGTATTTACGTGAATCTAATGCATACCCCATATTTGAAACGTAAAATTATGAAAAAAAAGGGTTTTATTGAATGTAAAGTGCATAAATGACAGAAAATAGGTAATAGGTATTTTATTTAAATTGATTCAATACAACAATGGATTTATTGTATATATAAACCACCATATTATAGAATTGAAACTGCCCTTATTGTTAGGTGACACATTGTTAAAGAACAATTAGTGTTATGCACTGTTTTTCGCACCCTGTTGTATTCATAATTTCCTTTGTTCCCTTCTCAGTAATAGTGTAGTTCCACGGCATATCAAACCAAATTGGCATCTCATCAGAGTTGCCTGTTTGCCCCATGGACAATTCTTTTTCTTCCGAAGTGAAATGATATACCACTGAAATGTTTGTAGTTTGTCCTCAAAATCTGCAGGAAGCTTCTGGCACATTGTTGTGCAATGTCTTAGAGATAAACCAGTCTGCTGTATGAAACGATCCACCCATCCACAGCAGCCTTAAACTCTTGTTGCAGAATACCAAGAACTTCAGCCTCCTCTTTAGCTTTCTTTCGTATAGTGTCACTAGTCACAGATTGCTCATTCTTCCTCCTTTCACGCACAAATTCCAACACTTTTTCTTCAACTTCAGGAAGTCTTCCTTTGTGAGGACCCGTAAATTTCTTCCTACTAGCTTTAGTAGCAAATAATGCCAACTTTTGTTTTCACCACAAGGATTACTTCATGCTTTAAAGAAGCATCATAAGTCAATCTCTGTTTGCCGTTGCCCTCCATATCGTAACTAAATACGCTCAATAGGCCAATAATAAATGAGCGATGAGCTTGTCGCGAGTTAGCGGATGCATGTTAACTCCAGCAATCCAGTGTGACGTAATAAACTAAAAATATGAATGAAATTACTGATGTTCTAGGAATGGATTTGCTCTCGAATCTAATGCGCACCACGATTTTGAGTACTACATTTGGTCAAAAAAGGTGTGCAATAGATTTGCATAAATACGATATGTAAATTGATGGATCTGTTAAAATGTTTAATAATTTGAAATAAGGTTTAAAGCTTGTGCCGCTGCAAAGTTCTAGCATTAGTCTGATTGCCCTCTTTTGTATTATAAAAATTGTATTATTATGGCTTGACTTTCCCCGAAATGTTATACCATACGATAAATGTGAATGGGAATATGCAAAGTAGGTTATTTTAGCATGTCAAGATTTACTGAAGATCTTAGGGTATATAATGCAAAACATCATATGCATTCCCCAATCAGGGCTACTATCAACCCAAACTCCAAGAATTTAAGTTAGGTTACCAGCAGCAACTGTGAGTGAATGCTTCAACCTTGCTACTGCCACTGAAGGAGTAGACCAAACTTCTGGAAGAAAGTAGACCATGGGCCATAAGCCCAGGGAACACCAGCTGTGAAAGCATTGAGCCTTGATGAACATACAATGTTAGTTGTGAGATTGTACTCTTGCCATTGACCGGAAGAGCAAATATGACATCTTCTCATATTAATGGGAGAAGGAATGAATAATGAGCATCAATAATTATTTTTAAGCCAAAGCCATCAACACGCTTCTTGAGGTTAAATCTGGCTTACAAATCAAGCAGTATGGAATAAAATGTACTATAAAATGAAAAATATTAAAACAGTTTTGAAGATTTTAAACCATAAGATGCATGATACAAATTATGAGGATGGATTGATGTCTGGTAAATCTCAATGAAATTGCAGAGAATTTTGTCAAACATTATGACTGTTGGTGAACATGATTCTTGAAAAGGTTTTGTTAAAAATTGCAAACAAATGCAGTGCGCAGTTCTTTTCTGGCAGCCTCTTTAGTGACTGGTGTAACACTTTTATACAAAATGGATAAAGATGAATATCATGCAGCAATATGCAAGTAATAACATGCACAACAAATATAGGTGAAGCTGGTGAATATGAAGACTCCCCACTCTCAGTCCACCAAGTTAACTGCTTTGGAAAATATGCATAGTCTGTGACCATCAAGAAAAATAATGTTCTAAGTTGTTAATTGAAGACCTCCCTGGAATAACGGTGTAACCATCCAAAGCATAATTTCTCAGGAGAGAGAAAAATTGATTAAGGGATTAAAACTATGATTTATTTAAAAAGAACAATCTAAATATGCAAGAACACAAGTATAATGAATTGCTAAAACTAAAATATTATTGGTATGTATTAATGTTTCAGAATTATTGTAGGACATTTAATTGTAACAGTGGAACAATTATATGTATCATAATTTAACATAAAGTACTTCAGTTTCTTATTCTTAATCTTATACAGGGTGATTTATGAAGAACTGACACATTTATTTCTTTAATTGTTTCAAAACGAGTTATGACAGCGACAACTTATTATACCTGAAATGCAGAGGAATTTTGGGAGATTATTTACCTCTATAGCAAATGTTGAAAATGTCCTCCATCCTGCATAAGGCACAACTGAACACGTCGTTCCATATTACTGGCCACTCGTTGGAGGACTCTGTTGTCTGTAGCTTGAATCTCCTGTGTAATGTTGTGCTTCAGATCGTCCAATGTCTGGGGACGTGTTGCATAAACCCTGTCTTTTAAGTAACCCCATAGAAAGAAGTCCGGCGATGTCAAATCCGGAGATCTCGGTGGCCACAGGTGTTTGGAAATTATTCGGTTGTCAACGAAACTTGCAATTAGTGCCATGGATTCATTTCATGTATGGCATGTAGCGCCATCCTGCTGAAAATATCCTTGACTCAGCTCTACATCGTCTAGTTGCTCAGCAAACTCCACGAAAATCCGTCGGTACTCTGCAGTGTTCACATTGTTAAAAAAAATTGGTCCCACTATTCTCTGTGCAGATATTGCGCACCAAACTCCGATTTTAACCGGGTGCATAGGTGCTTCATGAATAACATGTGGATTTTTGCTTGCTCAATAGCGTGAGTTATTTGAGTTCACATAGCCGGATAAATGGAACCATACATGTATGAACCATGTGATGGGCAATATGGCAGAATTTTGCACAATGATCACCTGAAACCAACGACAATAATTCAGTCGTCTATCCTTATCTGGTTCCTGTAACTGAAGGACAACCATAATCCTATACAGCTTTAGGCCTGCTCTTTTCACAGCTCTCTGACACATTGAGTAGCTGTACCCTGTCTGCTGCGATAAGCATCTTAATGATTTTTTTGGGTGACTGATTCAGTCATGCTCTTACGTCAACAGCAACCATGGGAAGCCTAGATGAACAAATTTTGCCTTTTTCACTCACCAGAGATGCAGTTGTTTCCAATTTGTTTACCAGTCCCAGTATTGTGTTCCTTTGGGGAGGATTCTGATCACCAAACTCTCTGGTATACCCTTTGGGTAGCTGTAATTGAATTCATAATCCAGTATTGCTTTACAAGGAAGAGTCGTTCATTTAATGTATACTCTACTTTCGCGTTCGTTAAAACAATATCTCCAAAACAATTGCCGACAATAAAACTAACAATTACGAATAAAACATAGAACATCTGCACATCTAGTGACAGGCAGTCGAAACTCCAGAACATTCTGCTTAATTTGGTGCTAAAATTGGGGCATTGATGAATTTCGAACAGAATAATTAAAGAAAGAAATGTGTCAGTTCTTCATAAATCTGCTAAAAAAGCTCATTTATGCTGTATAACTATATCCATTCTGTTATAAAGGTCTTTCCACTCATTACATTTATTTTATGTATGTGGCCTTTATTTAACATCTTAAGCACATCTAGTAAAGATCCAGCACAAGCACTGTCAGACATTTTGAATGATGTTACACCCTTTCTCCACAAAGCATAATTTCTAGGTGGCTCTAGTGTTCCATCTAGTTGGGCAATATGTCATAAGATGATACTATAGTGCAGAATAGTGATCTTGCGTCCTATTTCCACCAACATCTCATTTTCTACAAATGTGTTGGTTACACTCTCATTCCAGGGAGGTCTTCAATTATAACACAGTTTACTGATTTCTAATGTTAAGTATACACAACTTTCTCCTTTTATACAATTATTTAGCATGCCCTCTTAACAAACTTGATTATAACATACAAGGGAAATTGAGTAGGAGTTCTTAGTTGAGGATTAGTAAAATATGTTGGCATTGGTATCTCATGTGTATCATATTGCTATAAGCAGATTCGATTCTCATTCGTTTTGCTGTGTCTTAGTCACTAAATCGTGAACATCTACATACATATTGTTTGGAATGAAATATACATGGCATTTTTTTATTTTACATGAGTTTCCTCTGGAACAACTATTTTCTACTCCATGGCATTCTCAACTATAAGTCAAAGCCTCTTTGCAACCATGTTCTTTTATAATTCAAATGTGTTTGTATTCAAGTACAAGGGCTTTGTAAATTGGATGAATAGTTTTTGAGATTATCCTACATACAAATTTTCTCTTTTTATAATATTAATACAGATAAACTGTTGATGATAGTTACACTTGAAACAGCATGTTTAAGATGATTGTGTTGAATATTATTATATACCACTAAATGAGGAATCAAATGATCAGCTGCAGCACATGGTGGATAGCTGTCTATCCTCTATATAGCATGGTGTCCATCTTACTGTTGTGTAGCACCATAATTACATATTGGAGTCCAATGTTCCACTACATTAAGTTATGTTTAAACCTAATCTGTCATTCCACAAAAAAAAAATGTGCACTTATTTAAACAATTGATTGTATTTGATTGTATTTATGCACTTGTGCATTTTGCGTAATGGACCAATTTGGTTTGTATTGCCATACAAAAAGAAAACAATCTGTAAGACAGTCTCATAAAATGGAAATAGGAGGTAAAAGGGATGTTCTGAAATTTCTTGCCTGACCAAGAAAACAAGATTTAGGGCCTTGTAAAACAATACATTTAGTCCAGTGATTTTCCAGCTTTTAAATACTGTATAATATCTACAACATTAGAAAGAAAAACTGAATTTTCATACAAAACTGTCATTTGTTGAAGTTTATATAAACAACAAAATATAAAACAGTGGGAGTAATCACTAATGTCCTCAAACCAACTTTAGTACAAAAGCACACCCGTCTAAGGCAGCCTTAGCAAGACCTGCCCTATGCTATGGATGTGAGGCTTGACCCTAAAGAAAAGAGATAGGGCTGAAGATGCAACCAGCCCTGGAATACATACAACATTCCAGAACAACTGGAGATGATAACACCTGCGTAGGATGGATCCAGAATGCATTTCCATAGCTGTAATGCAGTACATTCCTAAGGGAAAGAGATCACTCGGCCTCCCAAGAAGAGATGGAGGGAAAACATCTTAGTGAGATCATAACAGGCTTGATGGCCTAACATTGGTTGGATGAAGAAGAAAAAAAATACTGTTAGAAAATAAGATTTGTCCAACTGTGTTAAATGAGTGTCTGTCTGAGCTTCAACCTCATCATTTGATGTGAATATTCACCCACTCAGACATTTCTTCAGGTTTGGGAACAAAAAGTAATCATTGGGATGTGCAGTTTTGCAGCAGCAATCCCAATCATGTGTAAGGGCAAATTATCGTAATGAAAGAGAACTTGCTTTTTCACAAGGTGTGGACATTTAGCCTGAATAGCATCCTTCAATTGGTCCAGTAGTGAAGAGTAATAATCCCCAGTGATGGTTCTGCCCTTCTTTGCTGCACTTTCACCTATTTCCACCCATGTTTGGATGCTCCTTTGTTTCTGGTGTGTAGTGATGCATCTGTCTCTCGCATACTTTATAGAAACTCGCTGTATTTGCATTTAAACAAGTCCAAATACTCTAGAGAAATGTTGTTTTGAATATGTTTTGGGTCCATTGTTAATAAATAAGGCATGTTAATAAATGAAAAGCATTTTTATGCCAAAAACTTGTTATAAAATGTAGTAGTCGCAGCCTATCACGGTCTTTGCAATGTCGGCCAACTCACTCAGCGATCATTGAGTATGGTATTGTGAATGTTGTCAAAATCTTATTTGGTTGTAGCAGTTTTTGGATGCCCTTAACCTTCATCTTAAATAGACGTAAGAGCATGCTTAAATTCAGGAGCCCACTTTTTTACCATCAAATATGAAGGGGAAGCATCCTGTAATGTCAAATCTAACTCCTTTTATATTTCTGTTGGGGTTAAGCCCTTCAAAACAAAGTATTTTATCACAGCTTGTATTTCAGTTTTATCAATTTTGTAAAATAATTTAACATAGTTTGTTTACATGATTGTCGCAAACAAGTGACTATACTTGCACATCTGAAACATCAAAGCACAACTTATAAAGGTTGATAGTTAACTATCTGGTAACTTGGTCATATTCGAGTCAGGCTGACAACTTTTAGAGGCCCTCTTAAATGGGCCATTTTGTCCCTTAGTGCTGAGGTTATTTTAACACCAAGCTATCAATTTTAAAAATGTTGAAGTCTTATATGATCTCTTTTTTAATGTCGTTCTACTTTCTCTACCATGTCCATAATGTGTAGAGAAGGTATTGCAATCCACCCAAAAATTTGATACCAAGATTTCACCAGAAATTCATGTTTTGAGGCCCTTGGAAACCAAAAAAGCTGTTTTAGAAAAGATATGTATGTGAGCATGCATGCATATGTGAGTGGTTGTGTGTGTTTGTGGGGGGAGGGGCATAAGTAAAAAAACTGGTATTTAGGTTCAGTATCTTCCAAAGATGTGACACAAAGAGTTTCAATAAAATTCCCCCACCCAAAAGTACTCTTTATATGGAACATTTTTCAAATTTTCTATAAAATGATTAATGATTTTGATTAAAATACTATATATTAAAGATTTTTATATGTCAAATAAAAAAAGTATCTTAAATTTTTTAGGAATACCCTGTTAAGTCCTCTTCATTCAGAAGGAATTTTGTATAATCTTGTATAACTGGTAAACATTAAGTGATACGCCAAAACATACTACACAAAAAATGTAGATCTCTTTAAGAGACACAATTTACCTTAAATAACTTTTTGTTGGCATAAGCCATTTCTGAGAGATCAATTATTAATGATTTAAATGGTTCAATACTTTGTCATCCTTTTCAAGTCCCATCGGTTTTCAGTTGTTTCTTGTGATGTCATGGAAACAGTATGGAATTTTAAGGTCAGCATATAACACCCAGTTATTAAACATTTGACTATCACAGTTCCCTTTGTATCTATAACGAAATGTTAATGTAGCTATTTCTGGAAAGATTTATCTCGATTATAATGAAATAGATGGAAAAATAAGTTTTCGTAAGAATTTGTTTGTATATCCACTAATAAATGATAGAGGATAGAGAAAATCATGTGAATGTAATGCATCAGATTTTTTTTATTCTTAAAAAAGAAATGATATGGCAGGCATAAGGCTTTCATAGCACACCCATGATTCTATAGTCATCTTGTTGGCTTTAAGTTGGGAAGAAAACATTCCCTTGTTGTCACTACTCAATAACATATTATCTCGCCTGCGCTTGGAAGCCATTTCTTTGCAGTGAGTGGACTTCTAAGAGGATGTGGTACTGTGATATTTCTCTACGACCACAAACCATAACCAGCTTAACTGTGTGTTTAGGTTATGGATACATTACTAAGCAAAGCTGCATGATTTAGTTTAGATGCACCCAAAAACTGCATTGTTGACATCAAGAACTGCAAACTCCATAAGCAACCTCATCTAACATGTTGCAGATGCAACTAACAGCTTTAGGGAAATAAAGAATAAGCCTGAATAAAAGAAATATGCAAGGATATAAGATTTATATTACTGCACTATAGCAGTTTTGTTCTCAATGATAATTTTTAAATAAACATGTCGTGCATTTGGTATTATACGAGGGTCGTTCGATGTTGATTTGTACTTTATTTTTTTCCCATCATTCATAGTGTGCAAGTATGTAGTACTTTGGAAAGGTAGATAGAATCAGATGACTGAATTTCAGTCATCTGATTCTACCTTTCCAACCCTGTCCAACACACGGCTTGTGTGAAAGAACAATTAATTCCATGTAGTACTTTGGTTTAACTGTATATAGGTGACAGGACAATCACTAGAAGTGTATTCCCTGCACAGTACAGCCCACTATCCCAACTGCTGTCATTATGTGAGCGGACAACATGGAGTGTGATCATCAAGGACAGCGCTGGTTTCCACAGAAGGGGGTTGTACACATACTGGATATTCACAGGCGATTGGTGGCAGTGTTTGGAAAGTATGCGCTGTCATGAAAAACATGTGTACAACTGCGTGGATGGCTGGAAAATGACCATACATCAACAGAGAAAGGAACTAGTTCTGAAAGGAAAGTGACTGCCATAACACCAGTCAACATTTCAAGAGTGGAAAAACATATTCAGGAGAACAGGTGCATCACGTTCACGGAACTGGAGGCAGCCACAGGACTTGCTAAAATCGCCTTGCATTGCATAGTGCATGAATAATCAACAGGGATGTACTATGGTTAAAACTATTTAAGAAAGGGGTGAGCGAATCATTTGTATTTTATGCAAATAATGGATGGTGTGTGAAAATAGCCAAGGGAACAATTACTGAAGAGAACATAAATAATTTAGGCCTTAGACAAGGGTCCAAACTTAGTCCAGTGCTATTTAACCTATTTATGGATGATATTATAGAAGAGATAAAAAAATTGAATAAGCATTCACTATTATTAATAATAAAGAAATACCAGGATTATTGTTTGCAGATGATCTAGCGGCAAGTTCCATCTCAGTTGTGGGACTAACTAAAGCTACTGAAGCAATTGGCAAATACTGTAAAGATTGGGGGTTGAGAATAAACAAAAAGAAATCAAAAATCATGATTTTTAAGAAAGGATATAAACTAAGAAATACCGAAAAGTGGTATTGGGAAGAAACAGAGCTGCAAGGACGATTGACTATCTAGGAGTAAGGCTCAATAGTGCAGGGGATTGGGGAGAACAGCAGAAAAAAGTACTAGCAAAGGGAAAACAAGCAATACAGGTAATCAGAGCATATGCATACAAAATACCAGAAATGCAAACTGCGTGGCTAGAAAGGATATATATAGCACAGTGGTGGAAGCAAGGGTGTTAAACGCAGCATAGATATGAGGACTGGAAAAAGGATGGGAAAATGTAGATGCTATATATAGGAATTTTTGCAAAATAAGTCTGGGGTTACCAAGGAGTTCACCGAATGGAATAGCACAAGCAGAATTGGGGAGGGTGGGAGCTAAAGGCAAAATGGTAGAAAGGGCAATCAAATACTGGTTCAGAATAAAGCTACTAGAGGAAAATGAAGTACTAAAGCAATGCTTGGTTGTACAGGAGAAAATGGGGAAAAAAAAGAAACTTGGATGCACAAGATACAGACAACACTGGAAGAAATATAAACAAAACAACAAAAGTAAGGGTTTCTGGAAAGAAATTAGAACAAGAGTGGAGGATATTGAAAAGCATGAAATTATAAGTAGTTTCAAGGAAAAACAGGTCATTAATAGATTATAAATATTTTAAAACGGAATGGGGAAAAGAAAGATACATCGAAGTATGCCACAGAGACCAGAATGGGGTATGCATGGGCGAGGACAGGTGTAATGAATTTAAGTGGTCTAACAGGGAGAAGAAGGGGGAGAGATGTACTAAATGTAATGGTATACATGACATTTGGCATTATATTCTGGAATGCGAGGACACGGATAAAGTAAGAGAGAATTTAATACTAGAGAAATAGAAAAATTTACCAATAGAGCTAAATGTTAGGAAGATCTTTTAATACGAGATCAGATGAATATATGGAGAAAGCAGGAAAATATTTAGGAAAAATTAGATTAAAGTGGTTAAAAGAGACGTGAAGCAAATTAGAGAAAATACGGAAAAAGGGTAACAATGCAAAAAAGTAAATAGTGGAAAATTTACTTTCCTGTACTGGAGTTCGATAAACAATGCTTTTTACATGCCCCCATAGAAAGAAATCTAAGGGGGTTAAGTCTGGTGACCTTGGAGGCCATTCAATGGGACCTGCTCTTCCAATCCACTTGTTTGGAAATTGTGTTGAGATAGTGTCAAACTTCATGGGCATAATGTGGAGGGGCTCCATCTTGCTGAAAGAACAACTCATCTGGTATTTGTGGGACTGCATAATTCTCCAGCATATCTAGGTATATTGTCCCTGTTACTATGCTTTCAGCAAAGAAAAAAGGTTCAATCACTGTATCACAAGTTAAAGCACACCACACGTTAACTTTCGGGCTATCACGTTCATATTCCATTATGACACTTGGGTTTTCTGCTCGCCATATTCTACAGTTATAGCGGTGCACTTTAGCAGATGTGTGAAGGATTGCTTTGTCTGAGAATGCGATGTGCTTGAATTCATTGTCATCATCAGTGCAGTAGCGAACTCGGCCCATTTGGGTTTATCATTCCGCTGTAACTTTTGCATAAGTTGGATTTTGTATGCTCTAAGTTGCAGTCTTTTATGAACAACCGTGTGAACAGGCATCTTCAGAGTTCCTAGCTCTAAACTGGACCATCAAATTGACTTCCTTGGGCTACACTAAGCTTCAACTGTAGCTGTGGACACTGGTTGTTTGCCGCTTCCCTTTTTTCTCAGCACAGATCCTGTTTCCAACATCTGATTATGCCATCTCACAATGGTATGACGATCTGGAGCATTTGCACCATATTCCTGCCTAAATCTTCTTTGTACTGCAATTGGGAATGTCAATTCGGCTAACCAAAAACATCATTTCACTTTCTGCTGTACCGTGAATTCTGCCATTTTAACTCTGTGTATTGCCATACCTTGTGCATTCGCAGTAGCGTCATACTTGCATTGTCACAAAACTTGGAGAGTTTCTACACAAGACAAGCTGAAAAGAATAATTATAACTTGACTGTGTGAGGAGATATTTACATTTCAACGGAACACACAGTATATACAACAGAATGTTAAATATAAGGGGAGGAGAAATAATAAGCAACTCCATTGTATTGTAAACATTGTATAAATTGCATGTAAGTTCAAAGTAGACAATATAGTGCACGAATACCTTAAGCTTGGGAAGGCATCTGCCAGGTGGGTTCCCAAATCCCTGATGCAGCACAAGGACATGTGCAGTGATCTTCAGCACCACAGCCAGATCCAGGTGGTTTCAATTCAAAACTCATGACTGGGGATGAGCTGAAGACCAGGGCCCAATAAAGGCAGCCCCTCCCCGCTGAAGAAGTTCCATGCAGTGCTTTCAGTAGGAAAACACATGGCCACATGGAATCCTCCTCATTGACTTGCTGAAACCAGAGACCACCATTAACAGCATGGCATATGTAGGGATGATGGCCAGGAAAATGGGCGGAAGGAGTGCTCTTGCAACACAATGCTCATCCCCATACAAGTCAGAATCCACGGCTGCCATCGCTGAAATGGGGTTTCAGGTACTGCTACACCTACTGTATTCTCATGACTTGGCCCCTTCTGATTACGGCCTATATGGGTCTATGAAGAAACCTCTGTGTGGACATCATTTCTCAGACTTCCAGGAACTGAGCAGCTATCCTGCAGTGGGTGCAATAAACTCCAAAAATAAAAAGTGGTTCAAGAAGGGCTAGAAAAGTTACACATCGGTGGTGCAAGTGTGTGCAGCTCAATGGGGACTATGCTGTGAAAGTGAATGTATCTGCCGAGGCATAGAGGTTCTTAGTGAATGTAAAGAAAATAAAGTGTAAATCAATATGGAACACCCCTCGTATTTAATGAGGACAAAGTATTAGCAAACATGAGAGATTTCTTACGTATAACTTCCTAGTGCTTTAAAACAGTGTGCTATTTTTTTCTGTGTACATTATTCAAATTGTTTTGAAGTCCTATTAATCCAGTATTCTATATGTGTACAAGTTATTAGAATCCAAGAATCAGTATCAGCCTTGGGAAATACTGCACAGTATTTGCTAAGGTGACTTGAGAAAGGTTACCATGATAAATGAATTCTGATCCTCACAGATATTGAAAATGCTTTTAACAGCACTCTCCTCATACCAGGTAAAAATAAAACTGGTATGGGAATGCCTAAATGCACAACAGACTTGAGGGTGCCAGGGCATCTATGGAAATAAAGCTGATCAACTTGCTAAAGAGGATACTGAGATGTCTATGTTGGCTCTGAACCCGTGGTTGGAATCAGTACACATACTACCAAAACCAATGGGTTAGGGAAAAGACAAGCGCGTCTTTGGTCCATGCAACACTCTTTCCTCATCCCTCCTGAGATTGGATAAAACAGGAATAAGTAAAGTAGTTGCATTAATTTCTAAACATAGTCACTTCAGGAAACATCTATGTGAAGATGAACCCATCTAGAATGTGCAAAGAGGATGAGGATCCTTCCTGACAGAGACTTTACTCTTATAACCAGGAAAGGATGCTGACATTGGAACCCAGTTGCTGCAACTTGTTCAGGGAACAGACTTGGGGAAGTAATGAAAGCATCCTTTCCACAACAAGCCTTTTAGGCTGACATACAGAATGTCAATAAAACTCCAACAAAAATGTAGTATATTACAATGAACATGAGATTTTCCCCTTTTTCTTGTGTATCTGTAAAGATGATAATCTTCGTCATACTCCATTTCCCATTGCACAAACTGTGTTAATTTGTATTGTATACATTGCATTAACATAATTTTCAAAGCTAGCCTTTTTGCTTTTGCGTTATAATGATTTGTGGATAGCATTTTAGCCATACTGATTATGTTTATATTGATGTACATTGAATGAGTGAATGAATAACCTTTATTTGTTCATCTTTTATACACAATCCTTTTTACAATATTCCATTTGTACACTAACTTAACCTATGTACAAATTTTCTAGCCAGCTATGTTCTACCTATACTGCTCATTTTGCCTGGCACCCTGGCCTTATGGCTCAGCTGAGCAGACCTTCCTACTCTTATGATCCATCCTCTCCCTCCTCCATTTGCCCTTCTACCTTTCTTATTCCCCTTACTTTTCTAATCCATTTCTCCTTTACTTTCTTTAAGAATTCCCCCATATTCTTATTTTTCTTTTCTTCTTTTCTTGTTAACATTTTAATTGCTACTATTATTCCATCCATTTTTTCCCCATTTTTCCTCCCATACTTTTTGTCTCCATTCTGCTAATTCTTTGCATTCTGTCATATAATCTCCGCATAGTTCACAAATTCCGCTTTTTCTGCCTCTTACCCTCTCAGGTTCATTGATCCTGTTCTCATCCATGCAAACGCTTCTTTTTCAGCTCTATTACAATAATCCAGATACCCTTCTCTTCCCCATTTCCTTTTACTAATCTATAGAACCCTAGTGATTTTTTATTCTGTAAGCTTCCCAAAATCTCTTGTCTTTCTATGTCCTCCACTGCCATTGCTATTTCTTTCTCCTGCTCTCCAAATAACTCCCATTCCTATTTTCTCCATAACTTTTTTTACCCCTGTCTACCAGCTATTTTTATTTTTCGTACTCTTCTGTTGTTCTATACATATCCTTAAAATTTCCCCTTCATCTGTTTTTCAGGCATCTAAATGAAAATTTCAATATCCTTTCCGGTATCACTCCCTTTCTTCTTGTTCTTCCTAATTCCACTAATGCTACTTTCCCTGGTGCTGATCTTGGTAACCTCAATAGCTCTTTACAGAACATTCTGTAGCTCTGGTCTATTTTTCTACTTAATTCAGATCCTCCTTAAATTTCAACTGCATATAGCATTCTTGCTTCTACCAATGCCTCATACATTCTTTCTATTTATTTAGTCAGCATTTATAATTTGTATTTGCACATCCTTACACCTGTCATTGCCGCCTTTCCTTTACCATAACCTTCCTGCTATGTGCCGCCCATTCACCATTACTGCTGATCCTCACCCCAAAATAATCAAACCTCTTGACAACTTCTAACTTTAAACCCTCTCTTGTTTATTGATGTACATAACCTGATTTTTGTAGTAGTAGCAACTACTTATTTTCTAGATACATAGGAAACATAAATGGTTGTAAGTTTAACAGGCCTTCGAGGTAGTCACCAGCGTTGTGTACAATTTCCAGCAGTGCAAAAGCCATTGGATGCTGTTGGTGCCAAGAGAGCAACCTATTGCCTGAATGTCTTCAACTGCTAGGAGCCAAATCCCATGAAGTGGTTGCTTCATCTTAGGAACTAGATCAGAGTTGCAGGGACTTAAATTTGGAGAGTATGGCGGTTGGTAGAGCACTCCCTAGACCCAGAAATTGAACATATCAGACACAGCTCTTGATGCATGCGCTCTAACATTGTCATGCATAATTATGAGTAGGTTATACATAAAGTGTTGCCATTTTCTTCTCAGAGTTGCTGGTAGATTGTTGTGCATTAACGTTCTGCCTTGGAGGAACTGTATCCTATAAGATTATGCTGTTCCAAGACAAGAATCACCATAGCTTTCACATTGATGGAAATCTCAGAACTGTTGTTTTTCATGGTCACCTGTGATGATGCCACTCGTATAAGATCTAGCCATAGTATCGTCAATACTTCATAAGAAGGTCTCTCCTTCATGCTCGTAGTGCTGCAAGTTAGCATGAGAAGCATCGTATTGCAGTCATTTCTGCATGTCCATTAAATCTTGTGGAATCCAGCTTGAGACAATTTTTTTTCATTCTCAGGTGGTCCTTCAGGATTTGAAGTACAGTTGGAAGACACGGTCCTTTTATCTTGCATGTGATGTTCTAATTTGTCTCCTCTAATGCAGGCATAGTTTCTATGTCTTCGTCATTTATTGCCAGATGACCAGACCGAAGCATGTCTGATGTGTTTGTGCACTCTTCTATGAAGGCTCTTACCCTCTTTGCTACCATCCAGTAAGGTAGTGCAGATGCAGTGCAAACCTCTTGCAGTCATTGGTAATATTGTGATGTACTCTAGTGTATTAAATTTTTAACCAGCTGTTCTGTTCCTGCTTTGAAAACATAGTGACTGTATTGCACAACTGCTCTGTTTTTGTTGTCAGTGCGCAGAAGCATGGAGGAGGGGAGGACACAAGTTCATTTGCTCTGAGGGAAGGCTAACATGTAACAACATTGCCTGGCATCACTATAGCCTTGTTGCCACTACTAAAAGCAGCCTATGTATTGGTGAACTTGTCTTAATTTGCAGAATTTAATGATTTAAGATTAGTGATGCTGTCATAAACAGGGAATGGCTGTGATTTAAACTCAACAGGAACTCTAAAAGCATTCTGAAAGAGAGACTATGTAAAATCAAAATAAAGTCTGCTACACTTTTAGCGCAGAGATGAAGGAAAAGGGTTTGAACTTGTAGAGGGCATGATTGAAATGGTCACAAAGACTAAAGGCTGGTTTACAGCCAACAAGAACAGTAAACAATGAGAACAGAGAGTTGAAATACATGTATTCCAATGGGAGCGTTCACAATTAACAGGAACAGGAAAAAGACTTGCCCAAGTTTTAACTTTCTCATTCTCATTCCTGGTCACAGCATATTAGATCCATATTGTGCATATTAGACTCTTCAATGTAGAGGTTATTCTAGGCGGCCATGACATGAAACAGCTACAGTGCTCTCTGTAGTAGCAAGCTTGAAACATGACACTGGAAGAAATTACTAGTAAATGTGCTTCATAACCTCAGATCTTGACACCCGCATATCCATTGGGCATTGGTTCCTGTGGTGAAAGGGTCATCTGCAGTTTGTTTATATGCAACTAAAAACTGGCTATTGGGCAAAAGCTATAAAGGACAGCAAAACCCTGTGGAAATTAACAAAGAACAACAAACAACTTTTAATGTATGCCATTAAATAAAGGAATGAAAGCTTGGTACAACTAGAGGGATCGGAAATGTAATGGATATGCATTTAGAAAATGTTTACTCTATCACATTTTGACATTGGCTAACTGCATTATGTTGGCTGAATTGGAAGTAGTTGACAACAAATGAAATCTTAATGTGCAAAATCGACTTTCACTTTGTGATCGACATGATCATTAATATACATTCCCTTTCTTCTTACCGGGCAGTTGTGAACCAGCCTTAAAGGAATTCACACAAAATACCAACTTTTGTAAACAGCACCTTTTGAAGATCACAACTGCTTAATGGTTTCATTTCATATACCTACATTCAGTTTTATTGCCTGTTTTTACTTTCTCTACCACATACCTAGGAGGTAGAGAAGGTATTGCATTCCAACCAAAAATTTGATACTGAGATATCACCTGAAATACATGTTTTGAGGCCCCCTGAATAAAAAAATGTATTTTTAGAAAAACATGTGTGTGCGTGTGCATGTGCGTGCGGGCGGGCGTGTGCGCGTGCGTGTGCGCACAAAGGTTTATCTTAATTAAAATGAAGTATGTAGAAAAAAAGCGTTCGTAAGAATAGCTTTTATACACATTAATAAATGACAGGGGGAAGAGAAAGTCATGTGAATGTAACACATAAGATTTTTCTTTAGAAAGAGAAACTTTTGTTTATCAAGCTTGTTATAAGAACATACGAGGGCAGTCCCAGAAGTACCCGACCTGACGTATATATAGCAGTTGTTGTTTCAAACAAATGACCCTTATAAAGCTTAAGTTTGATGATGCTACGTTGTTTAGTAATTGTTTGGTGAGCCATTAATAGTGAACACTCTCAGCAAATTTGTAAACATGGATAAAACTGTCCATCGTTATGTGATACAATACTTTCATTTGAAAGGTCTTAGCCCAACTAATATTAAAGCTGAGCTAGATTCTACTCTGGGGGAGTCTGCTCCTTTGTTTACAACAGTAAAATATTGGGTGGCAGAGTTTAAGCAAGGCCGTATGAGCTGCCAAGACGAACATCGCAGTGGTCGACCAAATGAGGTGACCATGCCGAAATTGTGAAGAAAATCCACAAAATGGTATTGGATGCCCATTGACTGAAAGTGCGCAAGCTAGCAGACATCGTAGGCATTTCAAAAAGTGCTGTATATCATACACTAACTGAAAATTTAGACATGAGAAAGCTGTGTGCAAGATGGGTGCTACGTTTACTCACAATGGAACAAAAGCACGTTTCAGTTGAGTGTTTGGCGATGTTTCATTGCAATAAAGCCAAGTGTTTACATCGATTCATAACCATGGATGTAACATGGATCGATCACTTCTCACCTGATATGAAGGAACAGTCAAAACGTGGATTGAAAGGGGAGAATCGGCTCCAAAGAAAGCGAAGACAGTTACATCGGCAGACAAGGTCATGGCGTCAGTTTTTTGGGAAGCACATGGGATAATGTTTATTGATTATCTTCAAAAAGGAAAAGCAATCAATGGTGAGTATTATGCAAACTTATTGCAGCATTTGAATGATGAAATCAAGCAAAAATGGCCGCATTTAGCAAAAATGAAAGTTCTGTTTCACCAAGACAATCCGCCAGTTCACACATCCATTATTACCATGGCCAAAATCAATGAGTTAAAGTTTGAATGGCTTGGTGGTAAAAGATTTGCCAACAATGAAGAGGTGAGTTTGCAGTTGATGGCTATTTTGCAGAACTCGACAGTTCTCACTGTAAACAGGATATTGCGCTATTGAACATCGCTAGGAAAAGTGTATTGAGCTGGAAGGAGACTAGTAGAGAAATAAAGATGTTTTTTTCCCAAAAGTTTTGCATTTTCTTTGTTAGGTCAGGTACTTCTGGGACAGCCCTCGTATTATAGGCCTATTGAAAAAAGTGGTAACTTATAAGATATGCTTCACTGATAAGTGCAGCCTTACAATAAGATGTTGGATAATAAGCTCACAAACAAATTATATTTACCAATATACATGACTGATAAGTTGGAAATTTGAAACACTAAACATCAGTTAGTATAAATACCTTGAACGTGTTTCAGGTACTGCTTGTATCCATTCTCAACAGCTGTCCAGCTGGTTCCTGGTGGAAAAATTTTGTGTGGAATTGTCCAAAGTAGTGACATCTTTTTCCAAAGTTATTAACTCCCAGGGTTGGTTGATGGTAGCAAATCAAAATTAATTAGGCAATCCTTTTTCTGCAGCGTGTGTATTTTTTCCTTTAGGAGGGTTATGTTGGGAGTGATCTTGTGATAGGTTGAGCAGAAATTATAGGTTTTGTCTGTTTGTATTTTATAGCTCTCATGTGTTCTTTTAGTCTCTCTTTGTTTGCCTAATGTATATTTGACTGCACTGTTTATATGCTTCTACTTAATATGCATTTACCTGCTTTTTCCACTAGGCTGACAAGATTGTTTTTGTTTAGTACTGGAAGTATAAATGATCAGAAATTAATAGGAGGTGATTTGTTGCAGTTGGAGGTAACATTAGTGATGCCCTCTCAAACGCCAGGCAAAGAGAGCTCAGGTGGAGACATGGAATCAGTTCTTCCAGACTCTGGTAGTATACCCGAGGACCTTGCGGCCAATAACCTTGCAGCCAGTAGTAATAGTGTGTTGCAAAGTGTGGGTGGAGGAGGAACGAGCAGGAGGGTAGTCATGGGAGGGGTGAGCACTCCAGTGAGCGAACTGTCATCACTCTCCATGGACCTCCCGTCTTACGAAATGTCGTCAGTCTCTGCTGCAGCTACCACCATGACCACTACCAACACTGGTAGCACAAACTATACTAAAACTCAAGCTGCAAACGGGCCTAATACACCCACTGCTGCCTTTGCTAATATCAATATTCCAAATAATCTAAATGCAGGTATATCCTCTATGAAAAAAGGATTCAGCAGCCTCATGACATCGATAGACTCGGCACTAAAACCTAGTCCAGACGATGCTAGTGACACGGTATCATTGAGAAGTGATGCTTCGTCGGATAGCGAAAATTTTGTGGTAGTGAACATGGCTGGTGGAGATCCCGCTGCAGGAGGGAGAAATCTGCAGGA
This sequence comes from Deroplatys truncata, assembly GCA_030765065.1. Classification (NCBI taxonomy): domain Eukaryota; kingdom Metazoa; phylum Arthropoda; class Insecta; order Mantodea; family Mantidae; genus Deroplatys; species Deroplatys truncata. Next base: position 11,399,670 of record CM060987.1, read on the forward strand.
ATGTGTGGATGCAATGTTTCGAGTGGATACAAGCATGGGACATGATGAAACTTCATTACCACATCAGCTAGAGGTTGCAAGCGAGGTGGTTCCCGAGGAAGATGACGTCACAGCTACCACTACCACCCCTAGCGAACACTCTCAAGATAGCTCTTGTAAGAGAAGAGATCTGGTAAGTCTTTCATTTGGATATACAGCAATTTGACTATAAGGGCTGGTTTCACCAACAGATGCCACATTTTAACACAATGTTAAACTGATTTAACATTTAACTAAAGTTAACACAAATTCTGTTTCATCAAACAATGTTAATTTTAACTATGTCGACGTTAAGTTAAAAACACCATACCCCTGTGTTAAGGCATTTAACAAATGTAAAAAGTTGGGAAATGGCTGTCGCAAACCAAACTGTTGACACAAGTTTGCTACAATTGGGATTTTTTAATGCTATTCCTAACAGAAGAGTACTCGTACATCATAATAAGTTTGAAACCCTGCAAAAGGAGGAATTTTTAAAGTGATATACACTGTCCAAGGGGTCATGAGCATGGTTTTATGGGAAATACAAGAGGTTAGAATCACTACCAACAGAAGCAGGCCTCTTTCTCCTATGCCACAAGTGTTAATTAGGTACTTAGATTTTATGCTACTAGCATTTTTCGTTTACTTGGTGGGTGATAATGTTGGTATTTCCAAAGCTACTGTTTGTGGGTTTATCAGGAAGGTTTCCAAAGCAATTGCCTCAAAAAGCAAACAGTATTTTTTGGGGGTCTGCTTGATTAATCAGTGATTACACATTTTTGTACACTTTAGTTTCAGTACAGTGTCCACCACCAGTTTTAAACCATCTTAATGCTCTTCACATCTAACTTTTCTGGTGCTGCACTTTATGTTAACATAAAATTGCTGCAGTTGCTTACTGGACTTAGGAGAAACGTGTTCATTCCAATTAAATTACTTGCAGATTTTGTCCCAAGCTGCAATCTTATCCTTTAGTGTAAGACTGTCTGCTTCTTTGCACTTCATAATACGTCTATGCTTATTAACCAGATGTTAATTAACACGTTTCAAATGGTGAAACATTTATTTCAGATGACATCACGATTCTAACCTCAAACAATCGGGAACATGCCATGGCAATTGCATGTTCGGCCACTGCCTTCTTGAAAGCTAACGTTCATAGTTGCCTTTGATGTTAACATTATGTTAAACTTTGAACACCTTATTAACAAACAAGATGTTAAATTTCTAACACAGTTTAAGCTTTGCCAGTTTCACAGTAGGGCAACCACATTTGACTTTACTGAGCTGAACAACTCCATATAACTGTATAGTTGGTAACAATTGTACATGCGCATCCAGTGAATTCTCATCATATGTTTATGGATGTTGTTCCTAAAATAAGCTTTTGTAGGTTATCCAGCTACATAAAACTTAAATGACCAAAAAATAAGAATCAAAACGTACTGCGAACTTTACTTCTCAAAACGTCAGCATTGTCCCAGAAACTGTAAAGCCTGTAATAGAGTGCAAGCAATCAGACAAATTACTATACAGTAAGAAAAACCAAACTAGGGAAAAATTGGAATATGAAGGGTGGATTAGAATGTGTGAAACAATTTTGATAGCTCTACATGCTGTAAGTTTTGAGATGCCAAAAAATTCACTCGCAATTAGCATGCTTCCACTTGCATGTAGCCTCAATGTTGAGAGAAGTATTGTCTTTATGACAAAAGGCTTTGTTACCAAAATACAAAACAATGTATTAAAAGTAGAGGCGACGGCAATGCATGCAAAAATTAAATTAAATTGAGTTTTATTTATGAACACTCTTTAACTGCTGTGATCCATAGCATCCCATACTATATTGGGCGTGAAAGACTGGTAATTTTGCTCAGAGACCTTTTTATCAGGTTTTCGGTTCTTTTACATGCCATAAATCTATAACATGGGACCACCGGCTTTACTTCCCTTCCGAAGGAAGCCATGCTAAGGATTTTTACGCCCAAAAAATCCATTGCCCTCCGCCAGGTTTGAACCCGCGATCTCGGGAACTACTACACCACGGAGGATGACAATGCATGCAACAATGTATACAATAAATGTATGAAGTGTAAATTTAAAATTAAGGGCATGCCAAATTAAGCTTTGCTTCTTACCAGCTGGCTTTATGTTTAATTGCATCATCAATAATTCTAGTACCGTCATTGCCAACTGTTTACTTAATCGAAATCTGTCATAGAATCTTGGTCATTCCATACATGAAAATGGTTTGGACACATTCTAAACATCTTTTGTCATGCATATGGGTTAAAATAATTTGCATTTCCTCATCACTAATATCATTTTCAGTTAACATGATGACTACTTAGCTTAAACCACAGTTCAGTACAGTTTAAGCCAAGCCACATATATGCTCAGCTTATCCTTGAACTATGTACAGTAAAACTCTAAGTGTAGCTTAAGCCAATTTGAAGTTTAAGCTTAAATTCTAAAACCAGCCCTTAAAGTGATTTAACATTGAAGTTAATGTAAATTCGTTTCATCAAACAATATTAGCTGTAACATTGTGTTAAATTTTGTGTTGAGTTAACATTGTTGTACCATTCTGTTGACATTTAACAAATGTTAAAAAAACAGGCTGTTGATGTTGGGTTGCTATATTTGGGGTTTTTAATGCCATTCCTAACCAGAGAAGAGCCGTGTGCCATATTGAATTTGAAAACTGCAAAAGGAGGAATTTTTTAAGTGTCACAGACTGTCCAAAGTGGTTGTAGAGGAAATATGAGAGGTTAGAATACTACAAGAAATATGCCTTCTTTCTCTTCCTCCCATGTTACAAGTGTTAATTACTCTGCAACAATTCTGTAGGAGCCACATTCACTATACATGACACATGCACATGCACGCACACAGGATTATCTCTATTACTTTCATAACATTATTACACATAAGGAACACTAGCATATTCAGTTACATTTTGTCACTTTTGTTCCATATTAACATGTTACACAATTCCCATCTGAAGCATCATGGAAGTGTTGTCCTGCTGTCAACATTGAGGGTCCTAGGCCACAAGGCAGAAGTGAGCATTGAGGGCCCTAAGAAGCAAAGCATAGCTGAGGGATTTTTTTTATGAGTAAAGGAGTGGAGCAGTTGCAGAAAACAACAGGTTGAAGCAATGGGATTTGTGAGGCTAAACTCCAATGTGACATTTTGTCTTCTTCTGTTGGCAACTCTTTGTCACAAAATGTGGCCAGTAATCGCTCTATAAGAACGACTGCTAAAAAGGGCAGGTGGATGGGACAAACATTTCATTTTGACAACTCCTGCATGAAGCAACTACATATGCTCTACAGAATACACTGCATATCAAAAACGCTCAAATTTTTGTAAGTATTTTGGGTGCATTTTACCCCTATGCCCATACTAAATAATATCCATTTCTGATATTTTATGCTACTGGCACATTTCATTTAATTGGGTAGGTGATAGCGTTAGAATTTCCAACGCTATCGTTTTGCAGGTTTATCCGGAACAGTAAAAACACACTTTCGCCCACTTTAGTTTCAATGTAGTGTCCACCACCAGTTTTAAATGCTCTTTACACATGGCACTTTTGGTGCTGCATTTTACATTAGCATGAAATCGTTGCAGTTCCTTACTAGATCTGCGTTAAACATGTGCATTGCAACTAAATTCCTTGCAGATTTTCTCCCAGGCTACATCCTTCTCTTTAGTTCCTCTGTATCTAGATTTTTCAGTTGATATTGCAATTCTAACCTCAAAAGAATCCAGAAAATCACATGGCAATTGTCTGAAAACATAACTAATTTTATGCTGTTGAAACAGAGCACTGCAATGCATAGACAGAAGTACATTCAGAAGCTGTGTAGTTTGATCATTGCCTTCTCAAAAGCTGTTGTCTTTGACATTAACAAAATGTTAGCTAACAATTTCCTGTAAAAGCTTGATGAAGCTGGAGAGTTTTGACATGATGTTAACAAACAGATGTTAGTGTATTTTCAACATTGGTTGGTGAAACTGACCTGCAGAGTAACTTTTACTTACATCGTTGACAAAGACTACAAGTCATTTACATTTTTACTTTCTCTACCATGCACATAATAGGTAGAGGAGGTGTTGCATTTCACCCAAAAATTCTATACCGAGATGTCACCATAAATGCATGTTTTGAAGAACCCTGTATAAATAAAACAAAAACCATTTTTAGAGAAAGACCTGTGTGCATGTGTGTGTGTTTTTTTTTTAATCCAGTATCGTCCAAGGATGCAACACAAAGATTTTCAAAAAAATTCCCTCACTCCTAACTATTCTTTATGTTGAACATTTTTATTAAAATAGCATGTATTAAAGATATTCACATGACAAATAAAATGCATACCTTAAATTTTCTGCAAATAGCCTGTGAAGTCCTCTTCATTCGGAAGGAATTTTGTATAACTGGTAAACATTAAGTGACAGACAAAAACATGATCCACATGTTTAAAACACACAGTTTATTCCAAATAACATTTTTTGTGTCATAAGCCATTTCTGAGATATCCATTATTAATGGTTCAATTTAATCAATACTTCACTCATTTCTGTCAGGACTTTTGAAGCCCTGTCAACATTCAGTTGTTTCTCACTGTTGCGTTTAAAGAGTATGTAATTTTAGCGCCAGCATATAGTTTCCAGTTCTTAAACATCTGACTATTGGTGTTCACTTTGTATCTATAACGAAATGTGTAAGCTAGCTATTTCCGGAAAAAGTTTATCTCAATTAAAATGAAGCAGAGAAAAATTAGCTTTTGTAACAAGAGTCTGTATAGCCACTAATAAACAAAAGAGGATCAGTTGGAGAATTTAATTTCATGCTGGCATGTTGCCATGGTAGCTCAGTGGTTAGAGTAACCGGATGGGGACCGGGAGATCCATGGTTCAAATCCTGGCTATGGCATTGAATTTTTCAGTCATCTGATTATACCTTTCCATGCGAATATAACACATCAGATTTTTTTTCCATAAGATCAGTGGGAAAGAACATTAAATATTTTAATGGTTTCATAATACATACCCAAGTTTTCCATTGGGACAATGACCATTGTTTGTCTCATGAATTCCCATGTTTGTTATGAATACAGCCCGATTGCAGACACAGAAGTTTGATTGCTGTGATGTTACTTTTGTCCAGTGATTCATTATTATTCCCTTCTTCTGTAATCAATTTTCATGTACATTTGTGAAGACAAGATGATTTATTTCTATAATAATATATACTTGTTGTAGTCCTAATATCTTTGCAGCCTTTGAGGTCCTTGTGTACAAGTTGTAAACATTTTTGTTCACTGCATGAACTAAAGCTTTCACAGTGGCATTAATAGAATGAAATGATTATAAAGTTTATACAAGGTTTTCAAACCACAGTAAACATGTTGAGAGCTTTTTTAAAGGGTTTAACCACCTTCACACCTCCCTGATAGTATTTCCTGATCCTTGATACTCGTCCACATAAAATTGTCATTATATGGAACCAATGCAGCATGTAGGTAACAGTTAAATTTTTTGTTGGAGATGATACAGCTAACTTTAGTTATTCCTACTTTTAAGTGGTATTTTGCTGTACGCAGGTGTCAATGGCTACGTTCAAGCTGGGGAAGGTGGAGTTCATCCAGCAGTCCCAAGGATTTTCATCCGCAATAAAAATTCAAGTTTCTAGTCTTTCTTCAGATGAGTGTGGATCAATTCCCTGGGATGAGTTTCAGGTACTGTAAACATTTCAATAATGCTTTATGTGTAGAGCTTTCATTTTCATCAGTAACTCCACTTACACTGAGGTTAGCGCAAGAGAAGATTTGAAATTAGAATAAACACAGGGAAAAGGGGACAAAGATGAGAAACATCATTAGTTCTGAGTATCTCATTGAATAGTGGCTTTGTAATCAAAATTTATGTATTACATATGAAGACCACATTGAAAGGACAATTAATTTTAATTTTGCCAAAAATGAGTTATTGATGCCAGTATAGTAGTGTGTTAAGAAGGTACCTACAGCTTTAACCCTTCATGTGCGGAATTAGTTTGGGCCAGATTTAACAAAGTTTAAATACTGCCTGTAAAATTGAAAATATTATGCTACTTACACTTATTCATGCACCTTATAACCTATATTGTTTAAATGTAAGTGATCATTATGCTGATTTTGAAGAAAATTATTGAGATGCTGAATGCAAAAACAGTATGTGCTGAAAGTTATACTAAGCTGTATACAGTGCTTTTCTTTCACACTGTGGCCACCACATAGCTTCTTGTGCACCAGCTCAGACTCCCATTGAAGCAGTTATAATATCCCCATAACCGTCTCACGTTCTCACAGTTACAATTGCAATGATACCTTATCATAAGAGATGTTGTCCTCTATTCACACATTTCTGAAGAGTTCAATATCCAAACTTGCCGGATGTTTTCTCTTAGTTCTTATAATTTATAGGGTTTGTTTCATACACCTTATTTTCATGTGATCATCAGAGTTGGGTAAATTTCTATAATTGGATTTTGCAAAATGATAAAGTAATTGGCCCACATTTAATATTCTTCTCTGACGAAGCTTTGTTCCATTTATATGGCTGTTTCTTTGCAAAATAATAGATATTGGCGTATGGAGAAACGTAATTTAACACACAATCTTCCCTCGTATGACGCAAAAATCAGTGTACAGTAAATACATACAGAATAAAAGAACCTATATTTTTTTTAAACAATAATTGCAGAGATACAGGAATATCTTACACCGTTTTTTGAACAGCTGACCATGTTGAATGTCAGTCTGGATTTTTCCAACAAGACTTTATTACTGCGCATACAGTTGATAAGTCTTCCTCTTTCTCTGTTTACCCTCCTCATATGTAGCACTTACATCCACCAGGACTTAAAAGTGGGTGCCTGGGGTCAGGGGCCAGTCAAGGAACAGACATTTTAGATCATAGAGAACATCCAGGATGGGTGATCAGCCCGATACCTGGTTTGAGAGTGAGGAAGTAGATGATATGAAATTATGGTGAAATGGAAGAAAGGAAAGGTGATGAGGGAGTAGCTGATGGAATAAGTGGCGGGGGAAACCAGAGAACCCAAAGAAAACCCACTCAGATGTCGCTTTGTTCAGCATAAAACCCACATGCGAGTCCCTTGGATCGAACCTAAGCTGCTTTGGTGAGAGGAAAGTGGTTCTACCACTCGGCCATGGTGCCACCTCAGCTGATAAGTCATTAAATTTAATTCAGGAAATTTTTTAAGATGGGATAATTAGTAGGGAATTATGGCCCTCACGATTCCCTGATTTAACTGTGCTTTTTATCTATGGGAAACTTGAAAAACGAGTGTGTGCAACAAACCCCCATACATTGTAAGAACTAAAAGAAAACATCAGGGGGAGAAATTCCTCAGTTTTGAATATTGAACTCCCCAGACTGAATGAAAATCTCCTGAAAAGATGTCAGATATATGTGGATAGAGATGAACAAAATTCCAATATCTCTTATGATAAGGTATGTACTTATTGGCATTATAACATTGCGAGCCCAAACCATGGCGGTCAGCACACGAGTAGCCATGTAGTGGCCACAGTGTGAAGAAAAAGCACGTAGGATTGCTATTACATACTCACAGGTTCATTCTAACAGGTTTTCTTGTGATAAAGTTTGAAGCACTTACTTGGATGGAAATAGACCTGTCAATTCAAGGACTGGTATTGGTAACATCAGTTAAATTGAGTTTTATTTATGGATGCTCTTTAACTGCTGTGGTTCTTAGTGTCCCATTCTATATTGGGTGTGAAAGACCTGTAATTTTGCTCAGAGGCCTTTTTATCAGGCTTGAGGTTCTTTTACTTGTCGTAAATCTATGACATGGTACACCAGCTTTACTTCCCTTCTAAAGGAAGCCATGCTAAGATTTTTACACCTGAAAAATCCATTGCCCTTTACCGAGTTTGAACCCACGACCTCGGGAACTAGAGGCTAGCATGATACCCCCAGGCCACGGAGCACAACAGGTAACATCAGTTGATCCAGGCACTCATCACTTGAGCTGCCGTTGCATCCAGCATCTATAACACCTTCTTCTTCTTCTGAGCCAAATAACTTGAAATAAGAAGAATTGTCACTGAATTCATTGGACATTGACATTATTTCATTATTTGTTAGTTTCTGTTGATGCCATCTTTGCATATCACGCACTAAAAAAAAAATCTAGAACTACTCATACAGGCACGTGTACAACGTTGTAAACTTGTGGCTGGGAATCTCCCTTAAACAATTTAACAACACTATTGTGAGTAGATTTATTGTCACTACATCATTTACTTTTTATAAAATGGACATGTTTGAAGTGCTCAATTGCTTCCATCATCAACCTGATGCCAACTGCCGGAACGTAGTGTCCTTTTGCTGGAAATTGCTGCATTGTTGTCATGCTCTGGGTGGCTATTCCTGCTGGGGTGGTTGCTTGGCAGTAACTCAAAATTGAAGACTCAATCTTTGTTTTTCAAAACGAATATGTACTCTCAGACTGTTAGTTATTTTTCTTTGAAATGCTTTACAAAAGAACTGGTTACAGATCGATTTCATAGTTTTCTAGCCAAAAGTGAGCTGTTACTGCAGATTTTTCAGTGTGATTCAGGTGGTTCACAACAAGCTAGAACGATAACAAAAACAACAAAGTTGAAATACAAGTATTTTAATGGGCGCATTCACAGTTGATGGGAAGCTTTCCTAGGCCCCGGGTACAGGAAAGAGGACTTGGCCAAGTTTTAACTTTGCACAACATATTAGATCCATATTATACATTTTAGACTATTCACTGTAGAGATTATTCAAGGCGGCCGTAATATAAACAACTGCTAGAGCACTCTCTAATCACAAACTGGAAACTGGAAGAAATTCTAGCATATGTACGTCCTAAAAATGTCCTTAAATATCTTTATTATGTATTATCACCCTTTAAATATCTTTATAACATTAATAGGACACCACTTGTTGAAGTAGCTGAAAATAAAGATTTAGGAGCACATTTTTCAACAAATCTCAAATTTAACAGACACATTGAATTAATTGTAACAAAATCACTAAAATGTCTAGACTTCATTATTAGGAATTCATATACATTTAAAGAAAAAACATTAATCCGACTTTACAACTCCTTTGTTAGACAAAATCTCAAATATGCATTTATTATTTGGAATCCTAAGACCACAAACTATGTGAACTTAATGGAAAAAGTACAATCGAAATTTTTAAAATATGTACTATTTAAAAGAATTGAATGTTATCCTGCGTACACAAATCATGAAACCCTCTTAGATATATTTAAATTTAAAGTTTTAAATTTCAGAATAGACATTGTGGGATGTATGAAACTCAGTTCAAAAATGCAATAGTCAATAATCATTTTTTCGTAGATTAACACAAATATTTAAATTAGAAATAATTATATAATCACCATGCCACCTTCTCTTTTCTAGTTCTTTTTATTCCTTATTATTTTTTCATATTTTGTTCCTCTTCTTCAGAACTTTTATTGTTATTTATAATTTTTATTTATTTCTTCTGTATAAGTCAGATTTATAAATGATAGTATGTTACTATATTTTTGTAATGAACATTGTAATTGGGCTTATGCCTGTTATGTTCAGAACAATAAATAAATAACATCAGGTCCTGACACATACAGATCCATTGAATCCTTGGTTCTAGCGAAACGGTCATCTGTAGTTTGTTTATATGCTGCTCAAAACTGGCTATTGCCTAAAAAGAATAGCAAAAACTACAAATAACAGCAAAAACCAGTAGAAATTAAGAAAGAACAACAAACAACTTTAATATATGCCATTAAATAAAGGAATGAAAGCTGGTTCAACTAGAGAAATTAGAAATGTAATAGATCTGCATTTAGATAATGTTTGCTGTATCAAATTTTGGCGTTAGCTAACCTGCATTATGTTGGCTGAATTGGAAGTAGATAAACAAAATATCATTGGTCAGTTAAAAACAAATGAAATCTCAAGTACAAAATTGACTTTCCACATCGTGATCGATATCATCAATATAAATTCCCATTCTCGTTACTGGGCTATTGTGAACCAGCCTTAAGTAAGTGAAGTTGAAAGTGTACATGTATCATTAAATATTATGATTATATTTCACTGTATCTAATTTCTGCACTTCATCTTGAGTAAAATAATGCTTGGTTGTGGCTAAAATCTATTCTATTTGGTGATCATTCAGCAATAAAACATGTGTGGCGACTTATCTGTTTGTCGTAGGGGACAGTTCCTCATGTGTTCCATTATGTTTAGTTTTGTCATGCCAATATATACTTGCATACTTGCCAACTTTTATGGTTTGCCCTTAAAATGTACAAGGGCAGTCCCAGAAGACCCATCCTGACCTATAGAGAGCGATTGTTGTTTCAAACAAATTAATGGTAGAAAGTACCAAGTTTGAAGTTTGACAATGCTATGTTATTTAATATTTGTTTGACAGCCAACAGTAGTGAATGCTCTCAGCAAATTTGTAAGCATGGGTAAAACTGGTCATTGTTATGTGAATACAATACTTTAATTTAAAAGATCTTGATCCAACTAATATTAAAGCTGAGCTAGATTCTACTCTGGGGGAATCTGCCCCTTCATTTACAACAGTAAAATATTGGGTGCAGAGTTTAAGCAAGACCATACGAGCTGCCAAGACGAACATTGCAGTGGTCGACCAAATGAGGTGAGCATGCCAGAAATTGTGAAGAAAACCCACAAAGTAGTACTGGATGACCATTGACTGAAAGTGCACAAGCTAACAGACATTGTAGGCATTTCAAAAAGTGCTATACATTGCATACTGTCTGAGAAAGCTGTGTGCAAGATGGGTGTTGTGTTTACTCACAATGGAACAAAAACGTCGTGAGAATGTTTCAGTCAGGTGTTTTGTGATTTCTCTGCAATAAAACCGAGTTTTTGAGTTGATGGGTCCATCATTTCACACCTGAAATGAAGGAATCATCAAAATGGATTGAAAAGGGAGAATCGGCTCCAAAGAAGGCGAAGACAGTTCCATCTGCAGGCAAGGTCATGGCATCAAATTTTGGGATGCACGTGGGATAATTTCCATTGATTATCTTCAAAAAAGAAAAGCAATCAATAACAAGTATTTTGTGAACTTATTGCAGCATTTGAGTAATGAAATCAAGCAAAAATGTCAAATTGGCAAAAAAGAAAGTTTTGTTTTGTCAAGACAATGCAACAATTCACACATCTATTATCGCCAAGCCCAAAATAAATTAATTAAAGTTTGAATTGCTTCCTCATGACCCTATTCACCTGATTACGCCCCCTCTGATTATTTTCTGTTTCCAAACTTGAAGAAATGTCTTGGTGGTAAAAGATTTGCCAACAATGAAGAGGTGGAGTCTGCAGTTGATGGCTATTTTGCAGAGCTCGACCGTTCTCACTGTAAACAGAGCATCGAAGCTATGGATCATTGCTGAGAAAAGTGTCAAGCTAAAAGAAGACTATTTAGAGAAATGTTTGCGTTAGGTCAGGTACTTCTGGGACAACCCTCATATGAGAGCAGAGAGCAGAGGCCTTTTTTACAACTTCGTGGTATAGGAGGTATTTTTATGGCTTTGTAAAGAGATTCAAAGTGTTACAGATTTTCACTATGGACATGAGAAAGAATATAATTGCACTATATTGTAACATAAGATTACAAACTGAATGTACTGTGCTAATTAGTATACAGTGCTGTGTTTCTATCCTTCATCAATCATGGTCCGCCTTCAGGGACCATGGGTTGCAACAAAATGCAGCATCGCAGATTTAAAATTGGATTGCACCATTACTGACCTCTAGTAACCAGCAGTAAATGGACATGAATGTTCAGAAATGGATGATGTGAATTGTAAAGTCCAGCCCTCGTATACATTATTCTTATTCACATTATATGGCTGTGAGATATAAGTTTCCCTATTTTTGTGACAGTTCGTTTACAGTTCATGTTATGAAGAATACTGGAAGAATTTCAGCTAGTGCGATAGAAACAAACAGTACTGCCAGGTCTTCATGGATTCTTATGAAACAGAATTCTCATTTATTTTACATGTAATTTTAGTACATTTACTGTACTGAACATTTTATGCAATCTAAATTTCATGTTATTGGAAAATTATTACTCTTTGTTGGAAGAGGGAAAGTTTTAAGTTTCAATTCTAGGGAGTTTGTAAATATGATGCTTATTATTGTTAATTGAAAATAACTCAGCATAAATATTGCAACATATGTAGAATAAATTAGCACTTTTGACAACATAGAAACAAAATAATGCAAACCTGCTTGCTACAATGAGGAGAAATAAAACAAATTGTAAGCTGCGATAACAAAGTTATTTTCACTCATGCTGCGTTTCAGATGGTTCAGGAATTTTGTCCTCTTTCTATTGGAATTTTGCTCCCTTGTAAACAACAGTTCTCGTGATTAGTTCAAGAGCTGCTGCAGTTCGTTGTACGGCTTTATCAGCAGGAATAGAGGGATGCCCATGAACCTTCACATACCTATTCAAAGAATTCCCGGGTCCTTCTTAACAGTTCCAATGCCTAACTATTAAATGGCACATCTCGACACTAGGGATTTTCACTTCGTGAATCATCACTCGGTGATCGGCGTCGTTTTTGAGACATTGTCACACTTCAAATCTTGTATAAATAATATGAATGAAATATATATATAAACGAACACCAACAATAACCACAAATATAAATAACAATGAACAATATTAGCTTGCAAAGAACAACTCAACACACGTGCTAAAGATTCACAAGCTGAAACATGTGGTTGGAAATAGCTACATCCGGCAACAGAGCCACTGTTAGTTCTGTTTCTGCTTTGTCATAGACCACCCAAAATGCTGCCTTGTGATTGGTTTAGGAAGTCTAATGGTTAAAGCTTTTCATCTGTTTTTTTTTGTGAGTGTACTAACCTAATCGCTAGCTGTTAAAGTGCAACATTTCAATGGTGGGGGTATAGAGGAATTGAAATAGTAAGACTGTGCATTTAGAAAATGAGAAAACATTTACTGTGTCAAATTTTAACATTGGCTGAATTGGAAGCATGTGAAAAAGTATCATTGGTCAATTTAAAGAGTATACAACTTTCTCTATACTTCCAGGATCGGTTTCAAACCAATGACATCCCAATGCACAAAATCAACTTTCCACTTTGCTATCTATATTCATTTCCATTGTCCCTGGAGTAATGTGAACCAAAATGTTGCATGATGTTTTTTTTCTTGTTCTAGTTTCCGTTCTTGGGTTATTGTGAACCATCCATAAGTCAGAGGGCTCTATTAGAATATAAATTGCATCTCAATAATACTTTATTGTTATGGCTGTGTGAAGTATTATTAGCAAAATCTGTGCACTAGTTTGAACAAAGACTAATTGGACATATTGTAACCTGTATTGCAATGTCAACCTTCTCAGAGACTACTTTTATCTCCTCCAAAATGAACCCATTCTTTCCTTGTGGTCTTCATATGCAATACAGCTCTGATAACAAGTTTATATCAACTTGATTTTTGCAACACTAACTTCACATATTTGTTTGACGATTAAGACAATGTTTCGAGGGTTATTGCCCTGTATGAACTACAGCTGATGATGGGGGCAGTAGCCCTTGAAATATTGTCTTAATCATCAAACAAGCAAATGAAGTTAGTGTTGTAGAAATCAAGTTCATATACATTTATCTGCTCCTTCACTGTTACTAGCTTCAAAATCAATAAAAAAATCATAGAACTCTGATACTCATGTAGATGATGATGATGAATATTTATTTGTCGTTACTCACAATTACATAATTAAATTACATACAGTTTAGACTATAACCACATTTGAAAATATTAGGCTATTTATGCTATAAATTCACTTCTTGGTTGCTTGCCTACGCTAATTTATGGTCTCAATACGACTACTCCTGGTTTTCCGTGTATTGATGACCCACTATCCACTTGCATACATTATTTGTCTATTTCATCTGACATTAGCCCTATCTTTGTAGACATGTTAATGATTTCTCTTTGACCTTACCCAAATAGTTTCCCATAGCTTTTATATTTTTATCCTGAATCTTACTTATTAATACTTTCCCATCTCTGTTGCCAAACTTGTTCTCTCCATGTCTTTGTTTGATTGCAGTGGAAATCCATCTTCACTTCATCGCACATTGGACATTTTCCTATATCCTCATCATGCCTTATGCCCTCCAAGTTTCTAACTCCTGTTCTTGCCTATGCAAATTCTTCTTGCCATAATGTATTGCATATCTCTCTGTACTTTTCCCTCTCCCATACTATTTTTATTTCCCTATATATCCTCAAGGAGCTTTTCTCTCTTGTACTGCCATAAATATTTTATTTCTACTTCTTTCCAGAAGCTTTGATGTGATGTTTTGCATTTATCCAAGCATCTCCCATACCTATCTGTTCCATTACTTCCTGGAGTTTTAATGACCAATGTCCCTTTCCACTTTTCTCTTGTATACGAAAATATTCTTAGTTAATATCTTTATCTTCCAGATTGGAACTTCTATATAAATATTTCATAGCTCTTGTGAAAATGTTGATGTTGGTGGAGTACCTACCAAGTTCTAATTGTGCTGTTCCATTTGGTGGTGATATCGGTAGACCTAAAACATGTTTGCAAAAAGATCTATTGACTTAGTTGAGCTCTCTTCAAGCATCATCTACTCCCCATGCAACATGTTGCTTTCTATCATGGCAATGTAAGTTCTTTCAAGCCATTTGACATTTATGTCTGGCAATTTTTATGAACTTGATCTTATAACACTCATTGCCATTTTACCTTTTGCAATCGACACCTTTGTTTGTTCACTCCAACTTCTGTTCAAACTTAGTCTAACCCCCAGGTAATCAAATCTACTTAGCACTTCTATTTCTCTTCCATTTATCTGCCATTTCTCATCTTTATGTAGTTGTTAATCTTTTTTAAAAGACATGATCTTTGTTTTCTGCTCATTTTCCTTTAATCCACATTTTCTAAAGAAGTTCTATACTGCCTCAATTGCCCTCCTCAGCCCTCCACAAGATATGGACCCAGTGACTAAGTCATCTGCAAACAATAGTCCTGGAGTTTTATTTAGATAAATCCATGGAAAATTCACAGCAATTCTTAGGTATGTTTCTGCATTTCATATTTATCCATTCAAGTCTCATGGTAGGAAATAAGGTGTAAAATGCTCATCTTTTTGCTCTAAAAATCCTTTAGGACATCAACTTACCAATCATAATGTGCATAGCATATTTTGATCTCTGCTTCCTATTCCGTGCCACTTCAGCTTTGACTGCCATTTGTATCATCACATGAGCTTCTCAGAACAATATACGAGTTGCTCCTAGGGTGCAAATTGTAACAAGATCTACATTGGTAAGACGAAAAGAAATTTAGATACAAGATTGAAGGAATAATTAAAGAACTTAAAATTCAAACAAGTGGATAAATCAGCTGTGTGTCATCATTTTTGGGAAGAACAATACAACATAAAAAGGGAGATACATTTGATGAAGTAATTAACAATGCAAATGAGTTCAATATTTGGTGAATTTTGACATCCCAGAAGATATTCCAACCTTCAAGTTCCTAAAACCAGCACGAGAGCTACTACCTCAACTGGATAGCTTTTTAGATCTGGCAGTTGTTACTAAAACATGTTCTATGTAACCAGAGCATGTGAACTGTTGTTATAACTCAATTGTAATATCGGGAATCTTATCCAAAGTTTGTCTGAATCGTTTTTTAAACTGACATAGTTGAATTTTGCACTGTTAGGGGTAAGAGATTAAAATACATGTGTCAGCTACGGGTTGAAAGAATTTTGAAATAAATGCAAGGGAAAATTGAAGATCCCTGTGTAGAATAATGCTGCAAGTGGATTTCAGATTATTCAGCAACTGTTCTTGGATTACAGACTCTGGTAGGTAATGTGCTGAAAGCACTATATTGATACTGTATACGAGGTGTGTTCAAAAAAAGACTGAACTTTTGCTGTAAAATTTGTATTGCTCATTTTACAACATTAATGTAGTCCCTTCTACTGGCAATACGCTGTTCCCAATGTTTCTTCCATATTTGGAAAATCTACTGGGATGGCACCCTCTATGGTTTGCAAATGACATCCTTTCCAAGTGATTTTAAGTTTGGGAAATAGGAAAAAGTCTGTTGGGACTAGGTCCAAAGAATAGGGTGGATGAGGTACATGGTGGTCTGATGTTTTACCAGATAAGGAGCGACACGTGCACCATCCAAGTCTGATTTTTGCACAATTCAGACCTCTTCCTGCACACAGCATCCCTCAAGTGTGCTAAAATTGACTGGTACAACTATTTGTTTACCATCTGATCATGTGGTATAAATTCATGTTGGACAATACCTTTCCCAATCAAAAACAGCTTGATCTTTGACCAACTCATGTGTGCTGCTCTTGGATGAGGATACCCTCTTCCCATCCACTGCAATGACTGCATCTTTGTTTCAACATCGAACCATGTCTCATCTCCTGTTATGATGTTCTTAAGGAAGTTTTCATTGCCATTTGCTGTGGCAAGCAGTTCCCGACTGATTTCAACTGATCAGTCAACAAACGTGGCACAAATTTTGCCCTGACTCGACACATATGAAGTTCTTCACCAGAATTTGATGACATAATCCTACACTGATGCCCACTTCGTCAGCAATCTTTCGAACAGTTAAATGACAATTTCTACAAACCACATTCCAACTCCACATTTTCATCATCTGTTGATGTGGAAGGTTATCCAAAGCCTGGGATCCTCACTGACTGACATTCTACCCTTTCCAAAATGCTTAAACCACTCATAGCACTGCGTTCGACTCATACAGTCCTTCCCATGTGCTTGGTTAAGCAATTGAAATGTTGTAAAAGTTTTGCCAGGTTTTTAGAAAAATTTCACACGCACGCGCGCGCACAGACATTCTGTTTCAAAAGTTCAGTCTTTTTTATAACACACCTTGTATATACATATTGTATTAATGATTGACATATACCTGAGGTTCTGCTGTGTGCATTTGTGTATATATTTGTCAAATTATATACAAACTCTTTCTTTGTTCACATATGTACTACTACTTTATAGCATCATGGACTACCACGATTATTGCGATTTGCAAACGTAAGTCTGATGAATTATTCTTGAGCCCCAAAAAATTAGCTGTTGATTCTTAGCATTTACAGTGCCATTTTAATAGAATAGAATAGATTTGAGTTGGTTGCTATCCCTTTGCTTGTTCATATTTCAAAACACACCTCAGTGATCAGTGCCATTCTTTCTTTCCTTTCCTTCTGTGAATAGCTATGCTTTATTATACTGCCTGTGTCTTCCTTGTGCTTTTTCAAGTAAGTCACTTGAGCTACAAATAATTACAACCTTTTACTTTCTCTACCTTGTACATAGTAGGTAGAGAAGGTATTGTATTCACCCAAAAATTTCACCGGAAATACATGTTTTGAGCCCTCTGAATCCAAAAAAAAATGCATTTTTCTGTGTGTGTGTCTGTAAACAGCATAATTCAAAAGTCGCATAAATACCAAATTTGGTATTTAAGATCAGTATCTTTCAGATGCAACACATAGATTTCAAGAAAATCATGCACCCCAAACTACCCTTTACATGAAGTACCTTCAATATTCAGTTGTTTCTTGTGATTGCATGAAAAGAATATGAAATGTTAAGGTGGAGGAAGAATATCAAATTGAATAATCATTTTAACTCCTTATTTTATTAGTTTACCATTTACTATAAAAATTATAATACCAATTTTGGTAAGAATATTGGGTTTATGATTAGATAGAATTTTATTTAAATACAGATTAAATTATTATAATATATTTAAGTATTATGGGATGATTTGTTTTCACGACATATAGTGCCCAGTTGTTAAACATTTGACTATCGCTGTTCTCTTTGTATGTATAACGAAATGTGTAATGTAGCTGTTTCTGCAAAGGTTTATCGTGATCAAAATGAAGTAGATAGGAAAATAAGCTTTCGTAAGCGTAGTTTGTATACCCACTAATAAATATTAGATGGTTGAGAAATTCATGTAAAGTAACACATCAGATTTTTTTTTATTTTTTGATAAGTATTGCAAAATTTCCTTCAGTTCCAAAACTTTTACATCAGTTAACTCTGCAATATGCCTTAAAAAAGAATTTAATTTTAGTGTCAGAAGATTGTCTAATGAACATGATGTAAATATTAGTGTCTGTGCTTCTCGTTTGGTCACCTAGATCCTCATTTAAAAGCAATTGGTAGCATTTGTTTTTTACTTTTTTTTCCCTTGTCCTGTATGGTAAATACCAGATAACTTAGGTACTGAGTAACATAAGTAATTCATATTGTCATTTCAGTCATGCCATATTTCATTTCACAATTGATCAGATTTAAAAGGATAAAAAAATTCATTTTTTAGAAAGAAAGAAAAAAAAAAAAAAAGGAAATATTTTAGACTTAGGCCAAGTAATACTTAACATATCTCCTTCAGAGTAGATTTGGAATAGATTTTTTTGTGTTTAATATGTGTGGAATACAGTGTGTGTTAATAGACTGATAAATTTCTTCACTTTATATTTTAGTCTGACTTTGTATTTTGACTATTCCATTCATATACATATACAGGATTTCCACAAATGTCCTTTTGGGTTTCAAACGTGTGTAACTTGCGATTAATAACACTTAGAAACGTGAAACTGGTGCTAATGGAAAGAGGAAATCAAAAAGGTTTGGTTATAGTATTTCAATTGGTAACAATGATGCATAATCATGTATAACATTGCACATTGTTGAAAGTTACAAAATGGCTGGTATAACGGATAGGCGAGCGTTCTGTGTTCTTGATTACCATGTTAATCGTAATTTTTGTTCAACATTTGGTCTAGATCCACCCAGTGGGCCTTCATTTGTAAGTAGTACTCTGATTTTACAACAAGAGGGTGTATTTGTAAGAGAAAATCTCATGAACACCCATCAGTAAGCGAGGAAACTGAATCTTCTACACATAGTCCTCAAAAACAACAATTGTAGCTAGTAAGGAGCTACAGATCTGTATGGAAGGTTCTGCACAAACGTTTGCAATTTCATCCATACAGACTGCAGATGCTGCAGTTTCTAAAGAAAGAAGATAACGATTGCACTGTTCTTTCTGTGAGAGTATGCAGACTCACATAGAAACTGATGGAGTTTCAAACTGGATGGATCTACACCAAATCTTGTTCAAAAATGTGATTTGACAACAATTACATATTGATTAACATGGTAATTGAGAACACGAATGTTCGCCTATCCTCTATACCAGCTATTTTGTAACTTTCAACAATGTGCAATACTATACATGATCATGTTTCATTGTTACCAATTGTGATACTATAACCGAACTTTAGATTTCTTCTTTCCATTGGTGCTAGTTTCATGTTTCTAAGTTTTATTAAATGCAAGTTACATGTGTTCAAAACCCAGAAGTCATTTGTGGGAACCTTGTGTACCTTTAGCATTGCCTCGGATATCAACCAATCACTGCTGTTTATCTTATAATATGCCTGCAAGGATGCAATTTTATCAGATAAAATGTCAGCTCCTTGCTGCACTTTATAGTGTCAGTATGCAGTGATTAATAGATGGCATCATCCAATTGTGTTCTTGAAAGAAATGTGTGTTTATTGTGTTATGATTTTAGCTTATCTCAATTTTGAGGTTAACTGTTTTCTGTTGGTAGCATTGGTTAGTACTCCATAACACAACCGATTGTTAATTTAGTATACCGTATCTGACAGCTCACACAGTAGTGATTTAAATTTAAACAACACAAGTAATGAAGTAATTATTATTCATATAATGTTACATTTTATTCATTGAATAGTCTAAATAAATCATATTTGAGGTTACGAGTTTCATCAAATAAATTTGTTAACCTCTCGTGGGATTACCTATGACATACTACACCCCCTACTTAAAATAACATAGAAAGATGATATCCAGAGCCCTAAACTGATAAAATACCTTTTTAAATTCAAAACACCACAACTTTATGTTAACTTTTTCTCCCATTTTTTAAGCATAAATTCCTAATTTACAAAATAAGTGCTTTTTATTGTCTTTTTTGATTAGATGAATTCATTCTTCATTGTTAAAAATTGTCTATGTGTGTGTTTTAATTTCTTTCTGTAACCGTGATAATGACAATGGCTGTACCTAATGTAAATTATTGCCTTCCAATCAGCTCATATTTTCTTTAACAGCAACAAGGAGTGTTGACATTTAAAAATCTAAAAGGAAGATTTTATTACCGTGGGGTTTTTACTTGGCTTCCAATCAATTTATGCCTCCTTCAAAAGCAACAAGGAATGCAGCAGCTAAAAGTATATTGGTAAATAATTAAATTCTTGTTTTAAACTTCTCTTTCTTTCAGTTCTCATTGCCACATTGTTGTACAAGATCACTAGCCAGTAACAGGACAAAATTAAATTTCCTTTACACAGTGGATTGCAACGTTATGTTAATAGTTCTGGATCCAATATATTTTCAACTGGTGATAAAATCTTATATGAAAAATACAGAGAGACCTAATGAACTATGATGCAGCTGCATGGTGACTTTCCACTGGGCATGTGGACATGTGTTTCCCGCTGCTGCAATCAAGGTCATGCTACTGACGCTGGCTTTGCTCTGCTATATTGCGTCGACCATGTAGTTCAGTGTAGTACAGTTGTTGTGAGTTATTTATTATTGTGTCCTGTATTTAGTCACAATTATGGCTCGGTATATATTTACTATTGCACAGTGTGTATTTATATATGATTCATATGTGTTAGCACACTCAACTCATCAAGTGCAAATAATTTGCAGAACGATTTCTGGGTGTAAAGGTTTCAGGCCGTACAACAATCCATAATCTGTATAATAGTGTTCAGTGTAAGAAACCTAACAGATAGCTTAGGGTTCTTGCTGAAGAAACATTAGACATCGATCATTGTTTGGAGATTTCTCCCCAGAAATCGTTTGGGTATCTTTCACAACAGGCTGGCATTTCGTATGGCTCTATGCAAAGGGCTACTAAATTACTGAAGTTAAAACCATTTAAAATAACTGGCATATGCTCTTAAACCAGGTGATTCTGTACGTAAGTGAGTAGAGACTCAATAGTGTATACAATGGCAAACTAGACCCATATTTAATATTCTTCTTGTACGAGGCTTGGTTCCACCTTCATGGAAATGTGTGTATACAAAATAATTGTTATTGGAGCTCAAAGAAAGCTAATGTTGTTGATAAAATACCCCTTCATGATGAAAAAAATTGGTATATAGTGTACTATTAGCGGAGAACAAATTATAAGTTTTTTGGTAGGGAGGCAGTTAATGCCCCCATATACGTGAATACAATTTTGCCCCCACTTTTTAGGGAATTAACAGACAGGGACTGTGCCTTGCCTTTTTTCAAGACACTGTCACAGCCCATACAACAAAATTTGAATGAGAACAATTAAAAGAATGTTTGAGGATAGAATTGTTAATAGATATTTGTGGCCCCCTCATTCCCCAACTAACCCCATGCGGCGACATTTATCTTTGGGGTAAATTAAAACAGTATAAAAGACAAACCCACACACCCTGAAAGAATTAAAACAAAATATATGTTGGGAAATTGCCAGCATTTTGCATTGTGAGGGATAGTTTCTAAAGAGGTGTAAAAAATTTGTGGACAATGATGGTGGCATTTCAGCACATCTTTTCATAATGTTGGTGAGTAAAGCTTTTAAACATAGTTATGGAAATAGTTGTATGGTTGCATCAGCGCCATTGTGATAGTCGCAAATGGCAATGCATACTACCATTGCAAACCGGTAAAATGCCCCACAGTCAGTTCATAGTTCATTGGGTCTCCCTGTATGTGAACAGTCAGTGAACTGTGAAAAGAAATACATATTTCATATCTCATATCAGTACAACCAACCACAGAAATACACTTTACAAGGCTAGTGCAAAGAAGGAGATTTGTATGCTTCCAATAGTAATTGTATAGTCGAGTCGAAAGTCACAGTTTTCAATGGACTTTTGTAAAATTCTTCTTAATGCCAGAATCTTACATTAAGACAGTTTTTGGAGAAGTATATGGTTTGCAAAAATGTTACTTAAGTGAATGTTTGATTAGCTAAAAGTAAAAAGATCTGGATTTCTATCAACAACTCCACCTATTCTGCAAGTTGTTTTATTGGCAGGCATTGTTGAGTCTTTAGCTGCTTCTTCAGAAGAGGAATCAATGAAAGCATTCCTGCTTATAACAGTGTGTATGAAAAAGTTAACAATACAATTGTATTCACTAATTCATTAAAGTTAAGGTGTCCTAAATAAATTCAATACATGGTAGTTTTTATTACTGATGGTGCACCATACTTGATAAAGGCTGGGAAAGTTTTAAAAGTGCTTTATTGTGAGCACTGCACACTGTTTTCATGGGATGTTGGAACAGGTGTGATTTTGTTTAAAGTAATGTATGTTTCAGATATTTAACATGACAAATTATATGTACATCTTGAATTTTCTGGGAAGAACCTGTGAAGTTTTCTTAATTCGAAAGGAATTTTGTTATAATTTTGTATAACCAGTAAACCAGACACTTAATAACACAAATGTAGATCTTCTTAAAGCAAACAAAGTGTGTCAAATTTTTTGTGGCATTAATCATTTCCGAGATAATCTTTATTTGTTTGAATTTTAAAATACTTATGCTCTTTTCCAGTGGTAAGTAATTATTTGTTTTTTCTCTTGGTCATACAAAGAGCATGGAATTTCAGTCATCTCATAGCTAATCTGCTTTTTAAAAATGTGACTATCACTTTAGCATATTGTATCCTTATACCTACAACAAAATGTGTAAAGAAAGTTTATCTTGATTAACAAGCAGCAGATAGGAGAATAAGGTTTTGTAAGAATAGTTTGTAGAAGAGTGAGTAGAGAAAGTTGTGTGAATGCAACACATCTTTTTCTGCAAAGGATGGAACCGTGATGTTTGGAAAGTGAACACAGACAGTATGTTAAATTTTTAACATATTTAGGCAGACACAGATCTTGTGAATACTTCCTATTCTTATACATTATTTACTTTCTACAGAGAAATAGGGGAGTTAAACTTTGCATTAAATCCAATGAAAAATGATGCAAAATTCTATAAGTGAGCAGTAATTGTTGATTGATGGGTTCTTGTGTAAAGGGGTTGAGTCTGAAATGGGATAGGTGCTATTGGACCTGTCTCAATTGGTGTTGAATATAATCACTTTATCATAAAATATCAAACGCTGTATCCATAGAATAGAGAAAGAATTAGTAAACACATTTTATGCAAAGGTAATCATGAAAATTTTAACTCAGTACCTTAACTAAGTTAAGATTTAACCTACTTTACATGAGCACTATGAATCAAGATTAACAGAGCAAACAATTGCAATTGATCACGGCTACCAAAACTTTAACTTGAGCGTGGAAATACTACAAATTGTTTTAAAAAAAGAAACCCTTAAACACATTACAACAGTTTAAAGTTTACGTGCACACAAAACTATTTCCCAATTCCATATTGAACAATCTTCTCCAGTTTAAATACCACAGCCTATTCAATACCATAACACCATGACACACCTCCATTCTATCTTCAGCACCTTAACCTCACTTGCCAAAATGAACGTAAGACTTCAGTTGACCAATAGGCATGGACCATGAAACAGCCGTCCAGTTATTACCAAGGCAAAACAAATGTACTTGTTAAAGTTTCTGTTTCTCTGGTGATTTAAATACAGAGAAAAGTAGACAAAATATGAATTAATGAACATATTTTTACTTTTTCTGTCAGGTACATAGTAGGTAGAGAAGGTATTGCTTTTCACCCAAAAATTCAATACTGAGATTTCACCAGAAATATATGTTTTGAGGCTCCCTGAATAAAAAAAATAATAATTAAATGCCAAACTTGGTGATTAAAGTTCAGTAGGTATCTTCCAAAGATAAAACACAAAAATTTACAAGAAAATCTCCCCATCTCAAACTATCTTTTATATGCAACATTTTTCAAAATCTTTTATTCCCTCAAAAATGGCTGTAACAACTTTGATTAAAATACCACGTATTAAAGATATTTACCTGACAAATAAAATGTATAACTTAAATTTTCTGGTAATAGTCTGTGCAGCCCTCTTCATTCAGAAGGAAGTTTGTATAGTGTTGTACAGGGTGATTTATGAGAACTGACGCATTTATTTCTTTAATTGTTTCAAAACGAGTTATGCTAGCGACAACTTATTATACCTGAAATGCAGAGGAATTTTGGGACATTATTTACCTCTGTAGTAAATGTTGAAAGTGTCCTCTGTCCTGCATAAGGCACAACTCAACACATCGTTCCATGTTACTGGCCACTCGTTGGAGGACTCTGTTGTCAATAGCTTGAATCTCCTGTGGAATGTTGTGCTTCAGATCATCCAATGTCTGGGGACGTGTGGCATAAACCCCGTCTTTTAAGTATCCCCATAGAAAGAAGTCCGGTGATGTCAAATCAGGAGATCTTGGTAGCCACAGGTTCTTGGAAATTATCCGGTTGTCAAAGAAACTTGCAATTAGTGCCATGGATTCATTTGATGTATGGCATGTAGCGCCGTCCTGCTGAAAATATCCTTGACTCAGCTCTACATCGTCTAGTTGCTCAATAAACTCCATGAAAATGCATTGGTACTCTGCAGTGTTCACATTGTTTTAAAAAACAATTGTTCCCACTATTCTCTGTACAGATATTGCATACCAAACTCCGATTTTAACCGATTGCATAGGTGCTTCATGAATAACATGTGGATTTTCACTGGCTCAATAGCGTGAGTTATTTGAGTTCACATAGTCGGATAAATGGAACCATGGTTCATCTGTGAACCATGTGATGGACAATATGGCAGGATTTTGCACAATGAACGCCTGAAACGAAAGACAATAATTCAGTCGTCTATCCTTATCTGGTTCCTGAAATTGATAGACAACTGTAATCGTATACAGCTTTAGGCCTGTACTTTTCACAACTCTCTGACACATTGAGTAGCTGTACCCTGTCTTAATGATCCAGTCATGCTCTTACGTTCAACAACCACCGTGGGAAGCTTTGATGAATGAGTTTTGCCTTTTTCACTCAGCAGAGATCCAGTTGCTTCTAATTTGTTTACCAGTCCCAGTATTGTGTTTCTTTGGGGAGGATTCCGAACACCAAATTCTCTCTGGTATGCCCTTTGAGTAGCTGTAATTGAATTTGTAATCCAGTATTGCTTTACAAGGAAGAGTCGTTCATTTAATGTGTACTCCATTTTCACATTGACTAGAACAAAATCTCAAAAACTGTTGCCGAAAATAGAACTAACATTTACGACTAAAATATGAACAACTGCGCATCTAGTGACAGGCAAACGAAACTCCAGAACATTCCGCTTAATTTGGTGCTAAAATTGGGGCAGTGAATTTCGAACAGAATAATTAAAGAAAGAAATGTGTCAGTTCTTCATAAATCACCCTGTATAAGTGATAAGTGTTAAGTGATAGATGAAAATATACTACACAAAACATGTAGATCTCTTTAAACATAAAATTAACTTCAAATATTTCCAGGATGTCCATTATTAATGGTTCGAACTGGTCAATACTTTGTCATTCTTATAAAGCCTTAGATTCTTAGCTGTTTCTCACAATGTCATGGAAACAGTATGCAATTTTAAGGCTAGCATATAGCGTCCAGTTCTTAAACATTTGTTGTCGCTGTTCTCTTTGTATCTATAATCAAATATGTAATGTAGCTGTTTCTACAAAGGTCTATCAAGATTAAAATGAAGTAGATAGAAAAATACGCCTTCATAAGAATAGTTTGTATAGCTATTTATAAACAACAGAGAATACAGAAAGTAATGTGAATGTAACACGTCATATTTTTATTATGCAGGACTTGTATCACAAACTTGCCTCAGATCAGCTGCTGCTTGTTGACTATCAGAGCAATTCCAGAGTCTATTCATTTGTAGCCTGGGGTTAATATATCTTCTCTCAAACTTCTAGTGTTTTCCGTTACTGGACTGGTTTCAACTTTTATATCATGGTTTTGAGTCCAAAAGTGTGATGCAACTGTTGATTTTTTACTTTCTCTATTTACAGTAAGTAGAGAAAGCATTGTGTTGCACCCATGTCAAGATTTCACTTGAAATACAAGTTTTGTAGTCCCCTGAATATAAGAAAGAGCATTTTTATAAAAAGGTCCGCGCACGAGTTTGTGTGTGTGTGTGTGTGGGTGCGTGCGTGCGTGCGTGCGTGCGTGCACGCAGACCTTCCAAGGATGCAACTCAAAGATTTTTAGGGAAATCTTCCCACTCCTGATTACCCTTTGCAGGAAATGTTTGGTTTCTCAAAAATGGCAATCATATTTCAATTAAAATACCGTATGTTTAAGCTATTTTCATGACAAAATTTTCTGGTAATAGCATCTGAAGTCCTCTTGATTCTGAACTGCTTTTGTATAAGTGGTAAACTGTAAGAGATAGACAAAATCTTATACAAAAAGTTAAGATCTCGTCGAAGCACACAATTTATGTCAAGTAAACTTTTTTATAGCATTAACCATTTTTGAGATATTCTTTATCATTGTTTTGAATTTTTCAGATACTTTATACTTTTATTAGCTACAAATCACTATTGTTTTTCTTTTGCTCTTTTGTGTGTTCATGAAAAGAGAACAGAATTTCAAAGCCATAACATAGCGACAAGATTTGACTATCGCTTTAGCTTATTGTATTCTTCTTATATGTACAAAGTGAGAGAATGTGTATTTGCATTAAAAAGAAGTAGATAAAAGAAGAGTAGTAGAGAAAGTCATGTGAATGCAACAACAGATTTTTCTATTTGGTTGTATGTGATGCAGCAGATTATAATAAGGAGCACAAACATATAGTAGAAACTGCAGAACAAAATGAGTTTAGCCACAAAATGGTAGACAGGAAAATGTTGAACTTTTGGAGGCAAAAATGCATTAAACACATCATAACATTATCTAACAGAGTAGAAGATAAGCATCAGAAAATTCACCTAATACGCAGGATGCTTTCACAAATTTTAAGAGATTTTTAAAAACCACATCACCCTGATACCAAATAACAAAAATAGAAAATGGATGAAATGACTTATTACTGCTTCACTTACTCAAAATTTTGAGGACATGTTTCACACAGGTGTGGCTACAAAGGTAGTGCCCTCGTGCCGTGGCACTAGTTAAATGAAACAAGATAGAAATGCATATTATTTCATTTACATCATGTAGAATGAACTACAGCAATATTTCCCAATGAGGCTTACAATGATATGCATGTCGGCAGCTACACGGAGAAGCTGTTGATTAAGTTACAATACAACATTACCTACTATTCTGTGCATTCATGCCTGGGTAGTAGTGGCACTTTTCTGCAGAAAAATTCAAGGCTTTCATTTCTGCACTTGTGCAGGTGTTGAGGACAGCCCATTTCCATACCAATTAGTATGACATAGTTCAATATAAATTAAATTGAAATTTAGTTTTATTTATGAACACTCTTTAACTATTATGCTTCTTAGCGTCTCATTTTATACCGGGCGTGAAAGACTGGAAATTTGGCTTCGAGGCCCCTTTATTAGGCTTGAGATTCTTTTACGTGTTGTGAATCTACAACAAAGTATCACCAGCTTTACTTTCCTTCCAAAGAAGCCATGCTAAGGACTTTAACACCCAAAAAAATTCATTGCCGTCCGCCGGGTTGAAACCCGCAACTTCAGGAACAGTTTCATGTGGCAGCATGTGCAAGTATACAAATATGTTGCCAACATTATGTTATACAAAAAGAGTTGGTGTAATGCAAATTTGGCATTCACTGGTAATTTTGCACTGTAAAAGTTATCCAAAATTGTATGTAGTTTCACATTTTGACAGGTGTGTTCCTGTCTCTCTTTAGTTGTATTTAAAATTAAGCCGGGAATTGCTTCCAATAATGTGGCCTCAGCCATTGAAATCTCTGAAAACCTTTATAAATGCACAATGAAGAAGCTTATAAAGGCAACCACATTGTGACTTTGTCCAGTTTTTCAACTGTCACTGTTTCGTTTTTATATAGTTCACCTTTACTGGAAGTTCACTTCACTAAGGTGAACTAGTTCAGTTCTCTACAGTTCACATTTACTGGGATTTCACTTCATTAAGATGAACTAGTTCAGTTCTCTGCATCTTCACTTCTTTCATGAGCTAGCCTATTCATGCTGGACAGTTCATTTCATGTGGGAGTCAATCACAAGACCTCCACAAGGTAGCACTCGCTCACATCACAACAGTCATCACCAACTCGCTCATGAGAAAACTTGCACAGAAAACTTGCTCACACATGATTCAACAACTCTCTTGCACTCGACTGCACAACACCACTCACATCTTTCCACAAAGTTCTCGAACATTCTACAACTATTTGGATACACTTCTGGAGTAGTGTTGGGAGAAGAGCTTCCAGAAAGTTTTAGTTACCTCTCAATAGCATGTGCAGTTATCATTCAGATCGACCTCCCGATAACCTTCGGCTATAGTTGCTGCATCACAATATGAATTTAATAGCAAACTATATCCATTTATCTGGAATGCAAGAGCTGCTTGCATTATGGAAACAATGATGATAAACATGTGTAACTTTGTGGCTAAATCATTTTTGGCACCTGTTAGCACTCATGCTTTGGCCATCACTGGTTTTGCATGCATCAGCTCATTCTTGATCGCCAGTGTTGGAGAACTTTTCCATATAGGAACTCCCAAGTGCTGCTGATAGACACCTGATGAACTTGAACTTGAAAATCATGTTGTCTTTAGGAATGTGAAATATAGAGTACATTAGTGTTTCATCTATCTTCTATTAGTGTACTTCTTTTCTTTCATACTATAGCCAATGCATGGTGGCTCACTTGCCAACGAAACAGTCCTCACACTCTCATAGTTACAATTACAGTGATGACAATACACTCTTGTAGGGAAGTTAGAAGGCAATTTGAAACACAACTTCCTGGTTCTCTATTCCAAACAGAGAAACTGTGCGAATACTTGTGAACAAATTTAGAGGAACAGGGTCTATTCTTGATGGAAAGCTAAGAGTAAACAAGCAAGTTCTTACTGGTAGAAGCTGGATAAAATTGGAGAACGTTTACAACATTCTCCTCGAATCTGTATGGTGGCTTGAACAGGTAACAAAAGTTTGATGAGCTCAGCATGACGAGTTACCAAAGTACTGTTCTAGAAATTCCTACCACATGATCAACAGAGTCAGTTAAATTTCTGTAGTTGGAATTTTGAAAATGTCAATGATAAGAGTAATAATTGACGCGCGCTTAGGTTTCTTCTCTGACGAAGCGTCTTTCCATTCATAAGGTTAAATGTATTCACAAAATAACAGATATTGGAGCACAGTGAACCTGATTTTACACATGTGTAGTGTGTAGTAAATGCATACAGAATGATAGGTCCTATATTTTTTGAGCAAACAAATGTAGAGAGGTACAGGAATGACTTACTCACACCATGTTTTGAACAGCTGACCAACATTAAATCCCAGTCTGAATTTTTTCAACAAGACTATGCTACTGCACATATCCTGATGAATTGTTAAATTTAATTTAGGAAATTTTTGAAGATAAGGTAATTAGTAAGGGATTATGTCCCTTGCAATCCCCTGATTTAATCGCATGCAATTCTTATCTATGGGGGAACTTGAAAAATAAAATGTATGCAACAAACCCACATACATTGACAAAACTAAAAGTAAACATGAAGACAAGAAATTCACTCAGTTTCATTTATTCAACTCTTAAGCAAGATTGAGAATTTCTGAGAAGATGCCGGAAATGTATGGATAGTTGAGCTGTCTGCGCGTTTGCTCACGTTTGACCAAAAACGTGTTCGAATGAACATTTCCAACGCTCTGTTGGTGCAGTTTAGGTGCAATAAATCCGAGTTTTGGCGCCAATTAATTATTGTAGATGAAACTTGGATACACCATTATATGCCCGAAACAAAAAATACAGTCCAAACAATGGACTGCAAAGGGGGAACCGGCTCCAAAAAAAGCAAAAATTGTTTTTTCGGCTGGGAAAGTGATGGCGACTTTTTTGGGATAGTCATGGAGTTATTTTAATCGATTATCTTCATAAAGGAAAAACCATTACAGGTGCATACTACGCATCATTACTTGACAAGCTGAAGGCAGAACTTGCGGAAAAATGGCCACATTTTCAGAAAAAGAAACTCCTATTTCACCAAGACGATGTACCATCTCACACCTCAGCGGTTGCAATGGCGAAAATCCACGAATTATGGTTTGAACTGCTTGACCATTCACCTTATTCACCAGATCTAGCCCCAAGCAACTTCTTTTTGTTCCCTCATTTGAAAATTGCGCTCGGAGGACAGATTTTCGTCAAATGAAGAGGCAATCACCTTCATGAACAATTATTTTGCAGAGAAAAATGCCGAGTACTATTTGGACGGGTTACAGAGATGGGAGCATCGCTGGGAGAAGTGTGTAGAGTTACAAGGAGACTGTTGAAAAATAAAACCAAAAAAAAAAAAAAAAAAATCTGAAAAAATGTGTTGTATCTTTATTAGGTTGGAAACTTTTCAGAACACCCTCGTATTTAGTTTATTTTAAATGAACAAACACAATGTCAACTTAATAAAGTCAAGAAAAATTGATTGCATACCTCCAGAGAAAAATTTATCAAATTCAGTGTGAAAAAACATTGGCATTGCATCAAATACGAGGGGGTGTCAAAAAGCATTTGGAATTATCTTTTTCTTTGTAAATATGTGCATGCCAAAGTTCACCAATCATGGTAACGGAGAGTTCTGATCTTGACTGACACTGTGATATGCACAATATTGCCCATGAGCTGTTCAGTTTGTAGATGAAGCCATTGTGTAAGCACATGCTTTAGGAACAGAAATGCTGCAAATGAGACCAAGCTTTATCAAAAACATGTGTTTTTGAATGGGAGTACAGGGAAAGTCATGCACTTTGTGATTTTCGACAAAATTGGGTTAATTTACGATCACATGGTTCGTAAACATTGCACAGGTGCTGCATATTGTAACATCCTTAAGGAACCACTCAAGGAAAATGGTCACAAAGAGATCAGAACTTGCTCGCAATGGATGATTCTCAACCAGGACAATGCCCCTGCTCATCAAGCCATAGCAACACAAAAGGCAGTCACTCAACTAGGCATTGAAGTCATGCCCCACTCACCATATTCACCGGATCTTGCACCCTGTGACTTCCACCTGTTCCCAGAAGTGAAAAAAAACACTGTGGATGCCATTTTTAAACAGATACTGAACTAAATAGTGCTATTACAGGTATACCAGGCAGGATGTCACACAAGGGCTTCTCTGAGTGTGTTGAAAAGTGGATAGAAATTTGGAACAAGTATGTAGCTTTAGGAGAAGTGTGTTTTGAAAGTTTGTAATTGAATTTGAATAAAAATGATTCATACTGTCAAAACAATAAAAGTTTGCCTGTTATTTTCTGACACACCCTCGTATAAGCAAATAGAGAAATCAACAGTTGCATCATACTGACTGAAAACCATATAAAAACAAAACAGCTGGAAGTTTGGGAGAAGATATACATTAAAAACTTGAAAATTGCATAATGAACTTTGATATACCAGAAGAAGCGACCCTCATCTTTAGTTTTATTAACAGGCCTCCAGAGGCTACAACTGAATCAACTCAGCAATATTGTGAGTGCAAGCATAAAAAATGTGTAAGTGAAGCATTTAAGAGATTACTCCATATAAAAGCATTAAAATTTGCTTCACTGTGTGTGAATACATCATAATTAAAACAAAACATGAATGGGAAAGGTAGGATCAGACTGAAAAATGCAATACCATAGCCAGTAGTTGAACCACGGATCTTTGGATTTCTATGCCAATGCTCTAACCAATTGAGCTAGCATGGCAACATGCCAGTACATTACATTCCCCAGCTGACTCAAATTTATACCCCAATGGCAGCTTGCAATAGCGTAAGTACTTTAAGTCCCAGGCTTCATAGTTAGCCACTATTAGAAAAGTCAATGCAAATCAATGGGGAATTTAGTGTTGTACCAGCATGTTGGAATGATAGCTCAGATAGTTAGGGCAAGGCACTGAAAGCTGAAGATCCATGGTTCAAATCCTGGCTATAGTATTAAATCTGATTCTACCTTTCCAACTTGTGTGCAAAAACAATTAATTGTCAAAATATGAATTGTTTCCTATTATTATTAAGAACAAACATATTTGTACTTGTACACATTTACCATAGATTTAAGAACAAATTACATGCCGTGATGGCCTTTCCCTGCATTCATTAAGGGCACTGGGAGGTCAAGATGCTTAAAAAATTTGATTTTTTTTATTTTCTATGCAACAAAAAGTAGAAATCTTAAGCTTTATAATTATATATATATATATATATATATATATCATTTACTTATTGACCAATTTGGCCCATTAAATTGCCAATTTAAAGATGGTGTTGCATAACCAGACCCATTATATTTTTTCTTTCTTCTCAATTTCCTGAACTTAGTTTTTTCATATTTCAGGTGCACTTTTCTCAAAAAGTTATCAAAGATATGTACACCAAATTTTTACTGGATGTTTTTGGGAACTATCTTTTTATGCTAAACTGATTTCTTTGTTCAGATTTTAAAATAAATGTGAGAATAAAAAACTTTGAAAAAATATTATCCTTTTTATGTTACACAAACTTAATTATTTTGTATGTGATTTGGGGAGGAAAAACGGTGACCATAGAAACAAAATCATGGAAAATACACCTGAAGTATGAGTTGCAACATTTGAGTTAAGAAGCACAGTGCCACTTTTGCACAACTTTAAACGAGCGTTAGTTTATTTTTATAATCATTATTTGCAGACACACACAAAGTATAGCCAACCCAAATTTGTTTACCATTTATTCAGCAGTTTATTGTATACCCAGCATTTAAAATAGTGTCTTGATGACATTCCAGTGCCTGCAACTCTTGTCATGAGACACATAGTAGCATATTTGGTGACTTATTTAATGCTCAGAGGTAAAATATTGCATCAACTGATTGTCTCTTGATATTTGCTGTTTGCCATTTTATGCTAGAATTTGATTGTATTATTTAAGCTGTTAAAGAAAAAAGGATTGCTGGTAGGTATTTGAAAAAAATCTAGCTTTTTCTTTTTCATTTTTCATAAAGCTATTTGAGCATATTATAAGAAAACCATTACTGTCATATTTTGCAGCATTATTAATGGAAAAAAATGGGAACAAAACACAAAAATAAGTATGCATTTATTGTATTTGTGGAACTGAAATTATATCAATTCTGTTTTCACTCAATATTGAATGTGTTATTTTGCTTTAATATGAATCACCTATCTTTGGTTTCTCTTTAAACCTTACACAGAAAGAATGCCAAATATTTTAAGCTTTTATTGAATGCTAAACTATGCATACGTTCGTGTATCAGGCGATTTCTTATTCATCACTTTAGTTTCCTGTTATACAGATAGTATGTAAGTCAGGGCTATAACAGCTAACATATATGTACTTTTATCCACGACTGTTTAATAATGGCTACCTATACATTGTCATATCACTACGGCAATAACATTCATTACCACACCCATTGCAATAATGAATTAATATATTTACACCCCCACAGAGACGAAGGTTTGTAACATTGTGATAAAAGCTCAAAATATGCCAAGCAAACTTTATGTATGATATTACTCACTCTCTTAACTTCATATATGCCACTCTATATTTGCCCTCAATTTGACAAAAGTGATGCAAAGCAGCTACTTCAATATGTGAATGAATACTTTCTTCAGAATCACTCATTATTTAGAATAAATTAGCCCATTTGTCTTGATTCCAGATAATCTATGCCGTTGTATTTTTATCGTAAATAAATAACATTGTTACATTAGTTCTTTTGCTTTTAGATCAACTTTACCATGATCAACGGAATAATATTAACTAGGCTTTGGTTTTTAATCACAATGTTCATTATAAATCAACAAGCGTATCATGAGCACAGATAAGCCATAAGAAGCCATTTTTAAATGGTTGAGGATAAAATTTTGTATGCAAATTAGTGGGATATGAACATAATTACCGCTCTCATGTAATTACAGAACTCAGCTTATGCTGTGTTCTTGCAAAATACATTCAAGCGGTACTGGTGCTCATCTCCCACTATTTGCAAAAATAATTATTAATATAACCACAGCCATACACATTTTTCTTTCCAAGCTAAAACAAGTATTTTTGCTCCCATACAAGGTGTACCAGAAGCCAGCACCTTTTGGAAAGAATATCTACATGATTTCATGTTGTAATGGGCAATGTGGGTATCTAAGTTGACTAGGTACACTTTGTATCTTGGTTGTATACTATATATTTTTTCTCTGTACATTTTTTGCATGCTTTCTTCCTGCCTTCGGTCTCTTGTAAATGTTTTTATGGTGATTGGCAGGCCAAGATCAAGGTATTGGCAGTTTCTCTTTTCAATATTGCATGTCTTGCATATTAGTCTTGCTAATCCTGCTTGTTAGCAGTAGCGAAGCGTACCGCATGTAGAGAATAAAATGCATGTTCTGCAGCTTGCACATTTAGAAGAAAAAAAAATTTGCACTTCATGTGATTATAATTGAGGGATATAACAGTATGTTCAACTTTTTTACAGATATTTTAATGGATTGTCTAAAACTTGTTGCAAGGAATAAGATTGTTTACATATATTATTTAGTAAACCACTTGTATAAGCCATAATAAGCTCTCTGTCTTCAGCAATTATGGTTTGTATTTGTTTGTTTTTTATTTTGAAGTGGCAAGGAAACATTTTACACATACTCCAATGAATCAGTATCATTGGATGAGTGAAAACTTGCATGACACAGTAAAGAAAGGTTATTCATGAAACCAACTCCACCACAACTGACACAGGTGGCCAAGGAGCTCTCCTGAATAAGAGGTCTGCAGTTCAGATTCTGCCAGGACCTTCCTCCCGTTTTTTACTTTATCTACCATGTACATAGTAGATAGAGAAGGTATTGCATTCCACTCAAAACTTTGATACCGAAATTTCACCAGAAATACATATTTTGAGGCCCCCTGAATCCAAAAAAAGCTTTTTTAGAAAAAGGTCTGTGTATGTGTCCATGAGCAGCATGACTCAAAAACGTAAAGTCGGATGAATACCAAACTTGGTAATTAGTATTTAGGTTCAGTACCTTCCAAAGATGCGACACAAAGATTTTTAAGAAAATCCCCCCCCCTCCACTCCAAACTACCCTTTACATGGAATATTCTTCAAAATTTTTGATTTTCTAAGATATGCTTGTAACGGTTTTGATTAAAATACCATATATTAAAGATATTTATGTGACATATAAAATGCATATCTTCAATTTTCTGGGACTAGTCTGTGAAGTCCTTGAAAGGAATTTTGTATAATCCTATATGTCTGGTAAACATTAAGCAATAAAGTTCTGTCAACATTCAGTTGTTTCTCGCAATGTTATGGAAACAGTATGGAATTTTAAGGCCAGCATATAGCGTCCAGTTCTTAAACGTTTGACTATTGCTGTTTTCTTTGTATTTGTAATGAAATGTGTAATGTAGCTATTTCCAGAAAGGTTTATCTCAGTTAAAATAAAATAGATAGCTAAATAAACTTTTGTAAGAATAATTTAATGTATCTAATAAACGATAGAATGTAGAGAAAGTCATATGAATGTAAAACAGCTTCTTTTTTCCGGATCCTCATAAATGGCAAATGCTAGAGAGATACCAGAAACTTAGGCTGGAACATCCCTTCCCATATTATGTATCAGCACTGCCCATCACCTGTGGTGCCATATTTAGTAAAACAGGTTTAAACACTACCTAAGAAAGAAAGGGAAAAAAAACAAAAGACTCCCCTACTGGGCTGCATTTACATGCAGCCTATGGGCCCACACTGCAACAAAAAAGGCTTTAAGAATTTAATTTTAATACACTAAAATATAAAAAGTCTTTGTTTTAATACTGTGATGTGGGACCTCTCTACCTCAGTACTGGCATCGCTAACAAGCTTCATAGGAACAAAACAGGATAGCTTTGAAGAGTATGAGGTGAAAGCTGCTGATTGTACAAGTTTCAGAAAGATAATGAAAGTTATTAGTCATGAGAGGTGGATGTATAAACTCCTCTTAAGAAAAAAATGTCATAGATTGTTTTCCTGATTTTTGGGTTGCTCTAAGAATTTACCTGGCACTGTGGTCACAAATGGCAGTGTAGAAAGTTCTTCTTCCAATGCAGGGATTGGGTTTATTTCCTGTTCTGAAGTCAAAGTGTTACAGGCATTGCTGTTTCCATCTCTTTCTGGGTCTTCCTATTGGATTATAAGAGTACGCTTGCAATGGCAGATGATCAGGGGACATGTTTAGCACACATTGACGCCATATCTCCTGGTAATGTGTCACTTCTTCCACCATACTCTTTCCTATCTTTAGTTCTTATCTAATTTCTTGACTTCTGTATCCCTAAGGCCCCCTGAATGATTGTTCATCCTTCTAGACCATCATGATGTAAGTGAAGGCTTTTAATATTGTATCAACTCAAAATTAAATCAATTATTTTATTGTTAGGAAAGAAAAGTGCAAAAATGAAATCTCTCCATTATTCATTGCTTTAAGATCCTGATTATCTATAAAAGCATATTCTCTGATGTACTGAAATTCTGTACGCTATTTTGAAGTTGTACATTATGAAATGGTTATAAGGTTATACTTTCTCACAATTCAGGACAGAGGAATGACGACGTAATAATTAATAAATTACTTACAAAATATGTTTAATAAAATAAAAATTAGGTTAGGTGAAAAACAAAAGTTTACTGCTGTTTATAAGCCTATTTGAAACATCACAATATAGATGGCAGCAGGGGTTATTTAGTTTGTTTATTTTTTTGTTTCTAGCCAATAGAAAATGTCCTGTTTACTAGAAGAAATTTTGGAACAAGCAAGAAAAGTAGAATTATATTTAATTCCAGTTAAATCTTATGAAAGTTACAAAAGAGATTATGAAATGGATAGAAAATAAAATGCAATATATATGTTTATGGCATATATGTCAAAACAGGTTAGTGGATGGAATTATATTAAGTAATACATACAGTTGGTGATTGTAGGTGTGTGGTTTAGTTTTGTTTCCTTGAATAGAAATTCTTTAAGAATTAATTTTTCCTGGCATAATATATGTATGCTCTAAATATTCTCTTACTTCAACCCAGATTAGGATTTCTGAAAACAACATGGATGTTTATAAAAGCATGCATCATCTGTGTCATCAGGATAACTGAGGAAGGTATATTGCACTACTTTCCCATTTATTTAAAATAAAGAGAGTTGGAGGTTGTTGCACCATATCACTAAAGGTTCTTACTTTGAACCTGTTTCGGGAGAACGGTTTGCTCCCATCATGTTTCCAACTGATTTTCTCATGTTTGAGATTCACTTTCATACTTATAAAACATCTTTACAGTATTCCATACTTGCCAACTTTTAGAGTTTTCCTGTAAAATGTGGGAACGGAGACCTTTTTACAACTTTATGCATCTTTATGGCTTTGTGAGCAGATTTATAGTGTTATAGATTTTCACCACAGACATGACAAAGCATTAAATTCTCTTTTGTAACTTAAGATCACAAACTATGATAGGCCAGAGCTTAACCTTCATCATGATCTCCCTTCACTGGGCTGCAACAAAATGCATATTGTGAGGATTTCAATTCCAATTGCACCACATCTACAAGGAGAGCCAAAAAACTATGAACCGGCTGCGTA
The DNA here is from genome assembly GCA_030765065.1 of Deroplatys truncata. Classification (NCBI taxonomy): domain Eukaryota; kingdom Metazoa; phylum Arthropoda; class Insecta; order Mantodea; family Mantidae; genus Deroplatys; species Deroplatys truncata. The sequence continues at coordinate 11,437,746 of CM060987.1, forward strand.
ATGTTTTTCCTGTCCACGTCCTCAGTGCTCGTTGCCATCTGCCGCTATCATAGAAAGGCGCAGATGAAACCATGCAACATTTTTAAAACTACTTTTAAAGGCTTTACTTACCAACTTTATGATAGGAAATGCTGAAAATGGCCACCGCCATTGTCCATACAATTTTTGGCACCTCTCTAGGAAACTATCCATCATTTGCCGTAGTTCATGTTGAGAAATGCTGGCAATTTCCTGGCAGATATTTTGTTTTAATTTTTCCAGAGTGTGTGGGTTTATCTTCTACACTTTGTTTTAAGTTACCCCAGAGATAGAAATCACAGGTGGTTAGGTCCGGAGACCGAGGGGGCCACAAATCTCTACTAATAATTCCATCCTCAAACACACTTTCATAAAGTTGTTAAGTAAAACCTTTAAAGTAGTTTTAAAAATGTTGTATGGTTTCACCTGCACCTTTCTATGATAGCGACAGATGGCAATGAGCGCCAAGTACACGGACAGGAAAAATGCCATGCAGTCGGTTCGTAGTCTTTTGGCTCACCCTGTAGTTACTTACCAATGATAAATGGGTGTAAACATTCAGTAATAGATGACATGAATTGTAAAACCAACTCCCTCATGTAAATTGTTTATCTTATTCATGGCTTATGGCTGCAGGATATAAGTTTCCCAATTTTACATTCTCTACTACGTATAGTAAGTAGGGGAAGTATTGTATCCCCCCCAAAAAATTTGATACCGAGATTTCACTGGAAATACATTTTTTGAGCCCCCCTGAATCCAAAAAAGCCTTTTAGAAAAAGGTCTGAGTGTGTGTGTGAACAGCATAACTCAAAAACGAAAACCCAAATAAACACCAAACTTGCCATTTAAGTTCAGTACCTTCTAAAGATCCATCGTGAAGATTTTCCAAGAAAGTTCCCCACCCTCAACTATCCTTTACATGGAATGCTTTTCCAAATTTTTTATTTTCTCAAAAATGCCTCTAATGGTTTTGATTAAAATACCATATATTAAAGATAGTTACAAATAAAATGTTTACCTTGAATTTTCTGCAAATAGCCTGTGAAGTCCTCTTTATTCAGAAGGAATTTTGTTTAATCTTATGTAACTGGTGAATGTAAACACTAGATGAAAATGCACTACACAAAAAATTTAAGTCTCTTTAAAATTTATCTCAAGTAACTTGTGTGCGGTATAAGCCATTTCTGAGATATCTGTTATTAATGGTTCGAATTGTTCAATACTTTGTCATTCTTATAAAGTTCTTTGACATTCAGTTGTTTCTTGCGGTGTCATGGAAACAGTATGGAATTTTAAGGCCAGCATATAGCGTCCAGTTGTTAAACATTTGACTATCGCTTTTTTTCTTTGTATCTATAACAAAATGTGTAATGTAGCTATTTCTTCAACGGTTTACCTTGGTTAAAATGAAGTAGATAGAAAAATGAACTTTCATAAGGTAAGTTTTTATACCCATTAATAAATAATAGAGGTAGAAAAAGTTGTAACACACAAGATTTTTGTGACAGTTTTTGTTTATAGTTTGTTATGAAGCATATAGCCTTGAAAGTGGTGTTGTTTGCTTTAAAACTTGTTTATTGTTATACCTGGAAGAGTTTCACATGCGTCACAGAAAGAAACAGTACTACCATGTCTTATAAAATGGAATTTCCATTTATTTTACTTTAATTTTTGTACTTTACTGCATTATACATGTTACACGTTCTAAATTTCATTTCATGGCAAAATTATCATGCTTAGCTAGACTAGGGAAAGTTTTATGGGTTGCAATTTCAGGAAGTTAGCAAGTATGCTATTTCTCATCAGTTTCACAGGTCTAGATAAACTGAGTATATCACAGTAAGAGAGAATTGGGAAGAAAATCAAGGAATGTTACTTTAAGAAAGTCATTACATTAAGAGCATACTTTGTGTGACTCGTTTGTACAAACAGAACCACATTAGATACCAAATGCGTTATTGCAAACCTAGAAAACGAAAATCATTGCCACAGTGTCAGGAGTCAAACCATAAAGCCATTAAAGAAAGAAGGAAAGAAATATTTACAAAACCTAGGTTTATAATAGGGTCTTTCAACAAAAGTGTCCTATCTTTGAACTTAAATAAAACACGTTCTATAAATAATAGAGGTTTATTTCTTTTTTTGTTTTGGAACATAATGCCATTATGTGTGGAAGAGAACATCAGTTAAGTGACCGCCGCAACTTCGTTGGGTTGCGCATATACAGTTGATCCAATTTTCAGTGACAGAAGAACGTAAATTAGGTTCAACTTCACGAATAACACGTGTGATGTTATTCATAAGATCATTTACTGTTTCTGGCTTGTTGACATAAACTCGAGATTTAACATAACCCCACAAGAAGTAATCCAACGGCATTAAATCACATGACCTCGGGGGCCAGTTAACATCACCACCACAGGAAATGATGAAACCTCTGAACTTCTCCTTCAAAAGATCAATTGTTTTGAGAGCAGTATGACATGTGGCACCATCTTGCTGGAACCAGATGTTTCTGAGATCCATACCATCCAATTGAGGCCAAAAATAATCCCTTATAAGAGCCTGGTATCTTTCTCCATTGACAGAGCATCTCCATCTTCATCTTGGGAAAAATATAGACCAATGATTCCACCATACAAAAATCCACACCACACAATAACCTTTTGGCGATGAAGTGGTCGTTCTTGAATCTGCATTGGATTGTGATTGCTTCAATAGCGGCAATTTTGTTTGTTAACACAACCATCCATCCAAAAGTGGGCTTCGTTGCTGAAGATGATTTTTCAACAAAAATCTGAGTCACCTTCCAATTGTGACATAGCCCAGTCAGCAAATACACGGCGCAACCTATGGTCGTTGGGCTTTAGTTCTTGAGTTAACACCATTTAGTAAGAGTGAAACTTCAAGTCCAGATGCAGAATTTGCCAAGTTGTGGTCGGCAAACGTCTTAATTCTTGAGCTCGACGAGCAATTGATTTGTTTCCGTTCTCGCATACACTCATGAACAGCGCCAATTTTTCATTGTAGCGCTTACGTCACTTCTTTCAAATTTATCGATCAAACGCCGAATCGTTCTCTCGCAGGGATGATTATGCACACCGTAAACTTTACGCAATACACAGAAGGTTTGGCGAACAGATGATCCATTTTGATAATAAATTTTCACAATTTCTACGCATTGCTGAATGCTGTAACGTTCCATGGCTATTTGTCGATAACAACTGTAACCACATGAAAAAAATTACTGCTGTAACTCAATAACAACGGCAGCTATCACATGTTAAAGATAGGATACTCTTGTTGAAAGACCCTTTAATTGCATCTACTTCTACTCGAGGTCTGGCAGAGGTTGGGAGATAGCAACTAAGGAAAGTGGATGCTGTATGGCTTGTGTAGAAGCTGAATAGAGCACCTCTTCTTCTGTAACATAGCTAATAAATCACATAGAATCAGCAAAAGGTATTACTATTTGTAAACTCACTTCACTAGTCTAGTTTTAAATTATATTTAAATACATGTAATGCACTCTTGATATTCTTTGTTCTCATTATATTATCAAAAATTATATTAAAACATCTTCTGACATATAATAGCAATTTAAACAGAAAATATTCAGTTAAAAGCGTCTTCTGTACTTTCTTCAGTTTTCATGTTATTTGCAGCCACATTTCATTATTATTATTATAGTCATTACTCCTATCAGGATGTAGCCTTACTGAAGTTCCTTTTCATTCAATAAGAAAGCACTGATATAAACCGAATCAAATCTTTCATAATTATTTGTAGCACACTGTACTTGGTCACAGATACATTTAGTGGATTCTTGATATACCAGGGTAATTTTATAATAGCTGCACAGGTTTGCCAGATATTTGAAATCAAGATCAGATGCACATTTTGTGCCCCAAGTGCAATCCTGAAAACTTAAAACAATATTTACAAAATACTTTTTTACTTCTCGGGACATCTCTAGCATTGTTTACTTGCAACCAACATAGCAGCTATCCCTGTTGTGATAACGAATACATGTAGACACAATGACAGTGCCACCAAACCAGGTCTATCCTAAATTTTCCGACTAATACATTGCCATTGCATACTAAGCAATCACTAAATTCAGTTTTGTTTTCCCAGTCCTTATGAAAAATACAGTCTTTTATCTTTTTCTTCAACATGATTACTTTTGCATTTCAAATTCCTATTGTTTCAATTATAAATTTACTTCCTGTTTTCCAACAAAATAACCAGTGTTCATGTTCACAACTGTTATAACGGATAAAACTTACCAAGAATTACTTTTGGCAGTGTAAAGAAATATAGCAGTCAGTTGTACAGGCATCAGAGGTGAACGTATTAACATTTTTTTAAAATTTCAAAATATTCCAAAATCTGGGACGTGTAATAACCCTGGTAACTAGTGTGTGAGAGAAATTGTATTATTCTGCTTTCTTCTGGCATCCAATAATTGCAGATCCAAAATCGGCGATGGATTTTTTTGGGTCATAAAAATCCTTAGCATGGTTTCCTTCAGAAGGGAAGTAAAGCCATTGGCCCCGTGTCGTAGATTTATGGCACGTAAAAGAACCTCAAGCCTGATAAAGAGGCCTCTGAGCAAAATTTCTGGTCTTTCATATCCAATATAGAATGGGACGCTAACGACCATATTAGTTAAAGAGTGTCCATAAATAAAAAACTAAATTTAATTTCATCCAGTAACATGATCTTTCCAACTGATGTATTTGATTACCTAAAGTAATGCTACAATATCAACAAACATTTTAAGCAGGAGCATCAGGGGTCAAGATTGGCTGAACCAGTTTCCTGAATTTTCATGTCAATTTTAACGACACATATAGCCTAAAAGAAAATGATCTTTTACTCCTCAAATGTGAAATATTTGTATTAAAAACACAGTTGCCATTTTTCTTTTGGTAGAGCAGTGGTAATAACCAGTAGCCTATTTATTTCTCATACCTAGGGGGAGCAATTGACCTCCTGCCCCTCCTAGATGATGCCCCTGACTGGAAGACCAAGGAGAAGATGCATTAAAGGTGTAAGAGAAGAACAGATTCAAAGTCTGAAACTCTGAAAGGACAATGATGGCTATTATTTCATTGCAGCTGGGGACATTGTAGAGTGTGATGTTTCTAAACAGAGTATGATGTAAGCCCCCATTCAATAAATGGGAGAGATATTAAATAAAACTTTAGCCCTAACATTTTGTTTTTGGCAGAGGTTCATTTTTGCAGAAATTGCCATCACTTTCTTGCTTATGTTAAGGGTGCACCATTACAAAACTGTATAGTCAGGGCTTACAAGTGCTCCACGACTGATTTTACACACATAGTTCTGTAGTCAGCTTCATCCCACACTCAACTTAGCATGTCCCTGCCAATTTGACGGAAAGTGTTGATGTTTGCCTGCAGTTGTGACAGATCACCTGTAATGGTGGCGTGAAAACTGCATCTTTCACATAACCTCATACGAAAAAGTTTTGGGAGAGTATAAGTGCATTATCTTCATTCCCGATATAATCAATCCATCGGCCTCAAAGTCTGGTATTGAGGAAGTCACAAACATCATGTTGGAAATAGGCAGAGCACCATGCTGTTAGTAGATCTCACGCAAGCGTCAATAACCCCATTTAACTTCTGGCATTAAAAGTACCATTAAAAATTCAGATTAAATAAGAATAAAATTTATAAACACAAACCATAAGAGTTCCCATCCAACTATGGATACACTATCTATAAGAAATATTAATAAAGCTGTGGCAAACCAACAGTCGGAGAGGCCAGTGCAATATATGCAAGTACAATTATAAATTACAGAGGCATAACAATGCAATAAGCTTTGAAGTTAAAGGCGATCTGTATGCAGATAGAACCAGGCTCCCTCTCCTAGAGACCACAAGCTATCCTCGGCTGAGCGTTCCAATCACAAACGCCTACATATCACACCACAAAAGGATCCACCAGCGAGAATTAATTAGAACTCTGTGTTTTGCGTTATGCACTAAATGTTTTAGGTCCAAACTTTGTCCATTAATATTTAGCTCAATTATGCATTTTTCGATTATATGTTTTCTCATTAATTCGTCACATTTTTATAGTCCCCATGTATGAAATATATTAATTTGCATATTCATTTGTATGTTAGGTTATGCTATGTTAAGATATACTATGCATGATATCTGTACATTGTTAATTTCCATTCCCTCTTGCTGTAGCATAAAACAGTAGGCATGCTGGGCAAATTATCAATATTTTTGGAATGTATTATTGCTAAGCATGTGTTAACAATAGCAAAGAAAATTTGGGGACTTTTTTTTTTTTAGTGTGAATTATGAGAAGCAGTACTGGTGTGCATGTAAGCACTCAAAATAGTGTATTATGTGTATTATTTATGTGTTTCATTTATTGCTACTTGTATTAAATAATACATAATTAGTTTGAGTAATAATCTAATAAAACAATTTTAGTTCCTAAGAAAATTCACTTATGTTTTTTTCGTTTATACTTTGTTTCAGCCATCTCCCTTTGAAAACATATAACTGAGATTATACTGTATTTCAAATGAGTGCACTGCTTTCAAAAAATATCAGCACAAGGTCTATAAAACTTTTAATGTTGACGCCTTCATTAACTCCTATAATTTGCAAAACACCTGGCTTTACTGTTTGTCCAACATTTTAGCCAGTGGGGTGGGCTGGCTTATCTCTCAGGTAAAGCTTTAACTGGTGGGAGGGATACACAGTATGCTGAACTTGTGCTGCGTGTGGCATGTACAGTGGAAAACAGCCAACAGTCTTTCCTTATCATGCATTTTTACCCACTTGTCTCAGACCAAGTAAACACTACCTTTTTCCAGCTGTTAACCTCTACCTGCTCGGAAGGGCTCCCCTCTCACTAGCTAAAACATTCACTGAACAGACAGTAAAGGTACACCCTCAACTGTTACATCAATAAAGGCTGTTGCACCTCAAGTATATTTCAGTTTTAATGTGTTGGAATGCAATGTGCAGTCGTTCAATCTTGGTAGAAGCATGCTGTGATCTAAATGCTATTTATCAAATAGTAGTGCAAAACATGAGATCCATGCTTCATTTATTGCATGTGCAGTCGTGCATCTTGTGATTCCTTGCTTAGCGGGTTTGTAGTGGCTTGTGTCTGACATTTGTGCATTTAGGCAATAGAGTAGAGCCCTTGCTCAGTGGAATGAATTAGTTCATTTCATCCCAAATGGTGTTTACACTTTGCAATGTTCACCAACCAACCCAAAAACAAGCTACATTTTACACATTTGTAGAAACATTAAGCTTCTTGTTTACAAATGCAGGAAACCAGCATTGTTGATAAACTGTTACCCTGTTTCATGTAAAAAATCTTAATATATTGTAAATGTTTCCTGATAAAATTGTAAACATTTCTAGTTGTTGCACAGTTGAACAATAATATAATAATTTTCTTTGGGTATCTGGGTGAGGTAGTTCTGCATTTGATGACAGTGTACCGACTGCTATCTATTCATTTTCCATATTTGTCTTCAACACATGCTATTGCTATTCATTGCTTCCTCTTCTTTTCAGTTAATTCTTTATTTACTCATGAATGTTGCAAAAAAAAAAAAATCCAGTAACAGGGCCAGTTTCTTACATAGGCACCTTTTTTTTTAATTTCCACGTCTTTCTTTGGCATTCTAAAGCTACTTCTACGTTCTATTTATCTAATGTTTTTCTGTAGCAAAGTTTGATATACTTCATATAAGAGTAGGCCTTAATTTGAGGAATTGTAAATGTATGAACAATCAGCATAAGATGGTTATAGAAAGCAACAAATGATACTGTTACTTAAGGTAAGGCATATGAGAAGTTTTTTCTTGTAACATATAGGATCCATTGGAGTAGCACATGGCTGAAGTTTGGAAAAGTAAGTGACACTTCTATGTCATTCAGTTAGACAAGTAGATCCTTGAGGTAATTGGGATGAGGGTTTTAGCAAAACTGCTCAGCAGGTTGATGATTTCCTCTCTTGAAGTTTAGACATATTCTTGGTTTAGATAATTTTTTCTGATATTTTATTAATGCTAATTGTTACCATTTGTAACACTGATTTGCAGAGCAAATTTAGCTGCCGTTCACGTGCCTGGGTTGAAGCCCCCGTAGATGCTACCGGTAGTCCTCGCACTCGTCTTCGCCTAAATCACGTAGTGAAGCCTGCGGAGAACTTGAGCTGCAGCTTCAAGGATTGGTGCCAAGACTATTTGGAGATGAGAGTTGCTGATGTAATCCTTGATCTCAACATGAGTACTGTTACAGGACTTACGGACCTAATAGAAGATGAAGTCATACCTCAGCCACTACCCATGAAGGTACGCTTAGTTTGTAATTTGTTTTCAGAGTTCATGTGGCCTGGACCTATTCTAGGCCATATCCTCCATGGTCTAGGGGTACTATGCTAGCCTCTAGTTCCCAAGGTTGCGGGTTCACACCTGGCAGAGGGTGATGGATGTTTTTGGGTGTAAAAATCCTTACCATGGCTTCCTTCGGAAGGGAAGTAAAGCCGGTGGGCCTGTGTCATAGATTTGCAGCACATAAAGGAACCCTGAGCAAAATTTCCTATCTTTCACACCCAATATAGAATGGGATGCTCTAAGAACCGTACTTGTTAAAGAACATCCATAAATAAAACTTAATTTAATTCTTTCCGTACAACATAATTAATAACACTACAAGCTCGTACATTGCTGTTACCAGACTATGATTATACTTTATAATTAACAAACTAGCTTGTGCTACATACATCAGTTTAATTTACTGGCCAAATCCATTTCTTCTTAACTCTAAATAAGAACTCTCGTAAATTAATAATCCGAGATTGTTTACAAAATTTTTTTTGAATTATTACTGTTTTTGCCATCTTCAGCCATTTATTTATTTTGGATAAACTCTTTCCTCCAGATATTGCTTTTCTATTCTAATAAAATACGGATTGCATCTCTTTATCTTCTGTCCCTCCCTTGTAACCTCCAAACTCCCAGTTTAAACCATGCAATATCTCCTCTTTAATCTCTATTACACCTCTCAATGTATATCTCTTTCCCAACATTATTCTGAAGTCCTTATAATACTTTAGAGAACTTTTTTTTCTGCACCATTGCCCATAGATTCTGTCTGTCCATATCTTCCAACTGGCATATAACTAATTCACGGAATCCTGTCAACATACCCTCTCTTCTTAGCCATATATCACCCATACCATTTATTGTAAGCTGCTTCATGATTTCTTTGAGTGAATACACTTTTCTTGTACATTTCAGCACGCTTTCCATAATTATCCCTCCTACACTCACTTTGCCTAATTCTAACATAGCTTCTTCCCCTGCAAATTACATGCAACTCTACAAAATATTTTCAGTAACATGTGCATCTTTTCCCACCCTTCCTCTGCACCCCAGATCTCTGTTTCATGCAACCATCTTGACTCCACTTAATAAGATATGATTAGTTATCTAAGCCATGTTTCTGCATTTCCCTTTGGTTGGTAAAAATGTATTGGTCGACATGTGAGCGCTGCGCTCACTTTGATTTTGAAAGTTAGTTATGTTGTCTATCTTTAAGACAAAACATTGGAGACTGGTAATAGAGCAAGTTGATGCATGCTATGGAAATTTTTGAAATTGTAGTGCCCTACAAATGAAAGAAAAAGTAACACATGTACCGAACTGAGTGCGGCTCTCACATGTCGACCATTGACAGTACGTCATTGTCAAGTTATATTTTTTCTGAGGTTCAGAGTTAAGAATTCGCATTACTGATGTGCTTTACATTGTCGGGTCACATTTTATGTCATGTCAATCTTCACTATAATAGTAAGCATTCCAAGGTGGAATGCCAAGACAGGAAATATTAAAATGGCTTGTGGAGATTCAAAATGAATCTTTCATCATTTGAATTTTCTGATGACAATAGCCAATCTGGAGAGCTGCAAAACTGCTGCGAGTGTCTCGTCTACACCCGGGACCTCAGGTTGCTAAGGCAAGGCTAGTCGACGTCGGGATTGGCATCATGTTGGAATTGTTAGGTACTATGTCCTTGTTGGGAGTGTCTCGTCTATACCCGGGACCCAAGGTTTCTAAGGCAGAACAAGTCGACGTCGGGATTGGTGACATGTTGGAATTGTTTGGTACTACATCCTTGTTGGGAGTGTCTCGTCTATACCCGGGACCCCAGGTTTCTAAGGCAGAACAAGTCGACGTCGGGATTGGTGACATGTTGGAATTGTTTGGTACTACATCCTTGTTGGGAGTGTCTCGTCTATACCCGGGACCCCAGGTTTCTAAGGCAGAACAAGTCGACGTCGGGATTGGTGACATGTTGGAATTGTTTGGTACTACATCCTTGTTGGGAGTGTCTCGTCTATACCCGGGACCCCAGGTTTCTAAGGCAGAACAAGTCGACGTCGGGATTGGTGACATGTTGGAATTGTTTGGTACTACATCCTTGGGAGTGTCTCGTCTATACCCGGGACCCCAGGTTTCTAAGGCAGAACAAGTCGACGTCGGGATTGGTGACATGTTGGAATTATTAGGTACCACGTCCTTGCTAGGAGTGTTTCATCTATACCTTGGAAAGGAAAGATGGACCCTCCCCTTCCTCTCGCTGTTTTTCTCTTTGACTTTCCTCATCATGTGTGTTTCAATTTTATTAAAACAAATTCCCTACTTTCCTATTTCTTTCTTCCTACTTGGCTATGCAACTAAATCCTTCCCCACATTATTCCATTTCTTGTCCCATATTTTCTCTTTCCATTTTTTTTAAATCTTCACATTCAGTTAGATAATGTTCTAAACTTTTGTTACCATCACATCCCTTTATCATTACCTCTTAAGCCACTTAAAAACATTGTTCCCATTCTCATTCAAGCTAACCCTTCTTTTTATCTTTTATCATACTGCTCTATATATCTTTCTCTACCCCATTCCTTTTTCATTTTCCCGTAAAATTTCATAGATTTTGTTTTTCTTTTTTCCCCCATGCTTTCCGTTATCTCCCACCTTTCAATATCCTCCACCCTTTCCCTCACTTGGTCTAAAAACCTAGACTGTTCCACCAAACTTGGTATTTAGGTTCAGTATCTTCCAGAGACGCAACACGAAGGTTTTCAAGAAAATCTCCCCACCCCAGATTACCCTTTACATGAAACATTTTTCGAAAATTTTAATTTTCTAAAAAATGGCTAACGATTTTGATTAAAATATCATATGTTTAAGATATTTTCATGACAAATGAAATGTATATCTCGAATTTTCTAGGAGTGTCTCCAAAAGTATTCTTCATTGTGAACGACTTTTGCATAACTGGTAAACCATAAGAGATAGACAAAATTTTACTACACAAAGAATGTAGATCGCATTAAAATACACAATTTATGTCATACACATTTTTGTTGTTGAGTGAACCATTTTCGAGATATTTCTTGTTATTCCCGTAAATTTTCCAATACTTATACTTTTTGTCAAATTCGTTATTCATTTTTGTTGTCCTGGACATGCAAAGAGAATGGAATACTCCACATAGCAACCAGCTCTTAAAATATTTGACTATCGCTTATAACCTACCATATTCCCCTTGCACCTACAAGAAAATTAGCAATAAGATTAACATCTCAATTAACATGAAGCATATGGTGAATAAGCATTTGTAAAAATAGTTTGTACAAGAGTAGAGAAAGTCATGTGAGTGTAATACATCAGATTTTTTATACTCTCATGTACCATACAACTTCTTAATATATCTCCTCCTTTTCTTGTCAAGCATTGTTTACCTAATTCTAGACTTCACCCGAAGCTGATCGCGGCAAACCTAATAGCTCTTTACAAAGTAACTGTAACTCTGATCCCCCTCCCCCATATTTCCACTGTGTACAATATTCTTGCTTACACCATAACTGTATATACAGTCTCCAACCTTTTTGTGAACATTTCCAATTTAAAGTTACATGTTCTTACATTTATCATGGCCGCTTTGGTTTTTGCCACTATCTTTCTACGTGAACCTCCCAATTTCCTTCTTCCAGTAAGATAATTTCATAAGCCATTGTACCTACATTAGAATATAAGTATTATTGACCCTGCTATGATTGATTGATTGATTGAATTAAAATGACTGTTCATGTTTACAGTAAATTTCATTATGCCAACACGCCAGAAAATAATTATTGTTAGTGTCTCTCCATGTTTATGGTGGACGTCATTAAAACATTAAATTCAATATTCTCTATAGTATTTAAATACTGAGAGGAAGAGTTTATTTTCCAAAAAAAATACAATTACAAAAATATATTTTGTTACTTTCCAAGATGGTACTAGTAGCTAGCCGCCGGAACGCTAATATCAAACAGATGCACATTCTCTACATATAGAGCTTTGTGACTGTATATAGTAGACTGTGTTTGCAGTGTTTCACCATCGTTCACCCAGACATGTGAAATGTGATTTTCAGCTCACCTACCTACCTCAGATTCCTAGATTTTTTCTGCGAAATATGATTTCCTAGTTGTGAAACATTCAAAAATACATAGTGTAATTAAATCTTGATTGGAATGAGAAGATAGTATCATCTTAAGGCACAGAGTATACACTTTCTTTATAACATAAATGTATATTAATTATAAAGTATCAGTTGATTGATTTTTAATTTTAGTTGGACATGATTTGCATTTCTGTACAAGTATTTAACATACCCCCTGCTAGTGATCTTGATTGCACTACAAAGGAAATAAAGCAAAACTTTGTTACTTTAGGCTTACTAAAATATATTGGCATTAGCAAATTTGATTCTCTTTTGTTTTGCTATGTCATAGTTGCTAAATTGTGACCATCTACATACATACAGGGTTTGTGCAATAAGTATCAGAACTAAAGTCACAAAAATAAATTCAAAGATATTATATACCGTGAATTAATATTCTTCTTCAAAATATGACCCTTTTGCATTAATACACCACTGCAAGCACTTTTTCGACTTTCTGTACGCTCCCTGGAAGCCGGTACTCCATCGAAGTCATTTGGACCGCCTCAGTCATCTTGAAATGATGCCCTTTCAGGTTCCTTTTGATCCGAGGGAACAAAAGGAAGGTCAGCGAGGCATATGTGGACTGTAAGGTGGTTGGGGCAGTGTTGCCATTTTGTTTGACCAGTGCCTCCCTTACAATTAGCAACGTGTGACTGGACTCATTGTCGTGATGATGAACCCAGGAATCGGCAGTCTCTTTTTTTAAAGTGACGGACCCTAAGCCACATTTTCATCGGTTCGTGACAATGTCAGACGTTCACCACATTACTTGCCTTCATCTTCGACATCTTTCTGCCATGGCTCAGCCCTTCTTGTAACCCTCACGAATCATATCAAAAGTCTTTGCAGCAGGTTTGTTTAATGCAAAATTTGAAGGGACAGTACTACTCGATTTGCTACATCTCAACTTTCATTGCGCACACTGAAACACATTTTCACTTCAAGTGTGATCTACACACTCCAAAGGCTCAGAGGTAACTGAGCCAGGTAGCCATGACCCCCACGGTACCCCTACCATCAATCCGTCCTAAAGAGACCTCCCTTTAACTCTTCACATTGACCAGAAAAATATTAGTCCAGATACTTATTGGACAAACCCTGTATATATTGCTTTGAATGAAATATCTGCAGAATTTATCTTTTTTACATGCATATTCTTTTGAGTAACAATAACTATTTTTTACTATGTGGCATTCTCAACAAAAGTCAAGGCCATCTTCACGAGCATGTTCTTTTATAATCCAGTGGTTTGTATTCAAGTACAAGGGCTTTGAAATCCTTTTTAATCTTTTGGTAATTTATGAAGCGAAATTAGGTGTTTTATAGTCCCATGTCTGTCAGAAAGAGTTGGGCTTTTTAGTGGTGAAAGAATTATCAAAATCAGTTGAGTGGTTTTTCAGATTGCATATACAAACACACAAATTTTCTCTTTATTGCAGGGTTATTCAAAAAGAAGCAACAGACTTAACATATTTATTTCTAATGAATGACAATAGATAGCGACACATACGATACATCATTGAATAGAGGAAAGTTCAAAGTTTTAAGCTCCACCTATTAGTTCCATTCATTGCCTATAGCAGCGCTGTGTTTGTTTACGAGAAGTTGGCGATGCCACAGGAAAAGTCGTTTTGTGTGCTGCATTATGCAAAGAGTGAATCCATTGTTTCATTGCAGCATGCATTTCGTTGTAACTTCAACAACGAGCCACTTCGTCATAAAAAATTTACAATTAGTACAATAAATTCGTAGAAGATGGTTGAATATGTAAACGGAAAAGCGCTGGTCATCCTCGCATAATAAATGGTACTCATTTTGAACACATAAAATGAAACTTTGAACTTTTTTCTATTCAGTGATGTATCGCATGTGTAGCGATCTATTGCCGTTCATTAGAAATAAATAGTTAAAGTCTGTTCCTTCTTTTTAAGTAACCCTGTATATTAATATAGATATTTTAAAATGTGTCCAAACCATTTCAGTTCATGTTTTGGATCAAGGTTCATTTTATTCTATTTACATATTTAATTAACTAATTGGTTACAGATTCTTCTAGAAAATATAGAGCTGTGTTTGAATGAAGATCGTCCACCTGCCAACATAACTTCCCCAGGACCCATTCCATTAAATGTGGTATTATCACATCTCATCATTTCCAGAGGAAAGGATGGAATATTTCACATAGAGCCACCAGGTAAGGAAGGACTTCATTTGCATGACACTAGCAAGCATCTCTAGAGAAAAGTCTGAAGATGTGGGCAGTGGCAAGCTCATGCTAAAGGGCACATGCTCTCCCTTTAGTTTTGAACAATAAATACATTTCAACAAATTCTGCATAACTGTTAACTCAAAGCAAGATTATAGAACTTCAGATGCAAGCCCTGAATGTTTCAACATCTGAATTGTAGTATATAAGAAAAGCATGCTTCTCAGATGACTTGGTGTGTGTATGAGAGCCAGGGCACTTTCTCCTTGTGTCCAGCGGAATGCTTTGGTTTAAAAGGAGTTTTGTGATGGGCAAGGGGACGACAGAATTTTGGACTTTCATCACACATGCACACTGAATCTGCCCTCCCTATTGGACCTAGGTGATTTGTTGTGAGGTCAATGTTATTACTTACTATCAGCTGTTCGTGCCAGTGGCTTAGAGAAATCTTAACTATAAGAAACTCTTCCACTAGGAAGGCAACTCAACTAACGCATCCTTAAATAACATTATGCTTTAATCATTATCATAAGAGTAAACCTGAATGGTTAGTGAGAAGAGGATCACAAAAGAATGGACTTCATCTAGAAACAGAGGGGTTAGGTTTGTTGCATCCTTTAACATTGCATTTTACTATTGCTTTTAATACACTTTAAATCCCCCCCAAAAAATTGATGTCATAGACAGTAATGTTGTTTAAGTATGCTGTTTCATCCTAAGTACTTACGTTTATTGCTGACATTAATTCTTACATACAGTTTCTTAACAATGGTACGTAGTGAAACTATTAATAAAATCTGAAATGCAGGAGAAACTTAAGTGAAAGTGAATTATTTATTTTAGTAAATGTCTGCAGTAAATATTTTATTGAATATCAGTACATAACATAATTTTTCACTATAGTATCAAGTCAAATGAAAGTGCTTCTTGGTTTTTCATGTCCGAGGTTTTCCAGTGCAGGGTGATAAATTCATGTTCATGCATTCTATGGAATGTTATTTTTATAAGTTGTGGCCCTCCAACTAAAAATGTTTAGTGGAAATATGTCTTCTTTTACCTCATACCTGACAAAATTATTGCACTCTTGTAAGTAAACCAGGAAACACACTAAACTTTACCTTTTATATTCTCAGCTGTTTCCATCAATGTTTTAATATTTTAGAAAATAAGTATCAGATCATTATAAACTTTAAAATGAAGCATGGCATACTCTTAGGTGTTACTGTTTTACCAAAATTTTCATGTCATTCCAAAATTAAATATATGTAGATACTGCTTGCTCAATGCAGCATTAAATACAGCTGTGAATTATAGCCAATGGATTTGCAAAGTGAATTAAGTTGAAAGCAAATAAAGATATTTTTCAGGGGCGTGGCATTAACCCATTATAGCCTGGTATACCATATTTGATACAAAGGTGTTTTTTTAAGGGTTTTCAGCTCCTTTTTCCAATTTCATGCTATACTAATGTTCAATAATAAAATACAGATATTTATAGCTGTTTTATATTGTAAAAATATTACAGTTTTTCAATAAAACAAAAGTTTTTTTTGTTTTTAATAATAAGCAGCAAAATGCATGTTTATGACCCCATCAGCATCCAAGTGTGCCATAGCACTGATTATTTTACCTGGGCCCTCCCCATCCATCACCACAGGCACATATGACTGTAGTCGCTGAGATTTGAAGTTGCGACATTCGGCGTTGAGTGGATTGCCAGTGCATTTTGTGTTGCTATTCATGCCATTGTGTCATGGCTATTCAAATCATTTCTGCTGTGGTTCTTATGAAAGGGACATGAAAGCTGGTTTAGAATTAGAGGAAGGGAAGCATAAGTAGCAAAATAATTCCAGCAATAAAGGGTTAAGTATACCAAGTAATTGTCACAAATTCACTTCAGTTCTTTTCCAAATATACGATGGCTGTCCAGAAAGTAACCTCCATTTTGAAATAAATATGAAACTGGTATACATAAAAAGTTTTATTATATACATCTGAAAATTATAGCTTTTCTCTATTTTTCTACATAGTCTCCAAACAGATTCAAGCATTTGTCATACCTTTTCAATCTTTGGAATACCCTCTGCATAAGATTCTGCTGCCTGTAAAATTCTCTGAGAAATTTTGGGAAAATAAGAAGAAAATTCCGTTATTGTGAACCGACGATTCTCACGAACTTTTTCATCAACTTTGATCACTAGGTCATCACTGGCAAGAGGTCTACTAATCCTGTCTTCATTGTGAATGTTTGTTCTTCCATTTTTAAACATTTGTACCCATTGACAGATAATGCCTTCACTCATAATGTTTGCACCATAAACCCCACATAATTCACGATAGATTTCGGCTGCTGAGTGATGTTTCGTCCAAAGAAATCTTATAACACACTTCACACTTGGCAGGATTTGTTATTTCAGCGCTCATGTTTTTAGGTTATAACTAGCAAACACGTGACAGTACAATGCTCCACCCTGCACAGCTAAAATCATACTGAGCTATTGCACACGCTGATGTTGAAATGGCAGTGCTACCCCCACTACTTCTCGTGCTATGCATGAATGGTGGTTACTTTCTGGACCCACCCTCGTACAATTGAAGGTGAGTTTTTTCCAAGAAAGTTCTTATTTAAGGGCAAGATTGGAAATTCTTTTTTCCTTCAAGTTTGTGTTCTTTTTATTTTACCCACTTGTTTATAATCTATGCAGATTATAATACTTGATTTTTGCTCTTTTGTAATTTTCACTTTCTTTACTACTTATCTATAGTAAGTAGAGGAAGTATTGCATTTCATCCAAAAATTCTATATTGAAATTTCACCAGAAATACATCTTTTGAGGTTCCCTAAATTAATAATAAAAAAAACATAGAAAAACATGTATTGTATGTGTGTGCCTGTGCATAACTCAAAAATGTAAAATCAGTTAAGTACCAAATTTTGTATTTAAGTTCAGAACCTTCCAAAGATGCAACACAAATGTTTGCAAGAAAATCTCCCCACCCCAAATTACACTTTATATGGAAAATGTTTCATTGTTGTTTATTTTCTTGAAAGTGGCTTTTAATAATGTTGTTTAAAGTGTCATATGCTTGAGATATTTGCATGACAAATAAATGTATATATAATGTTGAATTTTCTGGAAATAGCCTGTGAAGTTCTTTTCATTCTAAATGATGTTTGTATAATTGGTAAACCATAGGAGATAAACAAAAGGTTACTACCAGCGGCGGCTGGTGACTGAACTTTGGTGGTTCACAACATTATCCTTGCAATTTGAAATGTTTTAAGTAATAAATACGGAATAAGTTTCTCATTATACGCTGATTAATTTACGCAAATAAACAGGAAATGGGAATTCACAATATATAACACATGCACATTTCATGAAGATGCTACAGATCATTCATGCCATGCTTTGTCCATGTATCTTCACCACCAAACAAACGCAAGGAAGCAAAACAGCGCGTTTTTAATATCACAACCACTTATCCAATCATATTTTTCATATACATCGCTGTTAAAATTCCTGTTAAAACTTCTTGTTTTTTTTTTTTGAACTACCTGAGTGATTTTTAGGTATGGTGTGGGCCTGCCAATGCGTTTAATTTCATTTTTTCCTCCAAGTTTTGCGTTGAAAATGGTTGCATGAAAAGAGACTGAATGGAATTCATTGTTTCTCCATATAGCAACGTTTACCTGTATTTAGCTAAATAAACCACTTTGATTCATAAATTAAAACCCGATACACACAACACGGCACAAACCACGTTGCATACAGGTAACGTAATTATCAGAGATGCAAGGTAACTAGAGTATAGTCAGAGATGCAGTTCAGTAGATAGAAGACCGGAAGTGAGGTAAACTTTTACTGTGAATTCAATAGATGGCTCTGTGTATGGGACGAAACGAAAAGTATTACTCCTGTTGATCATCCTATTCTATGCTCTCTGACTACTAGGTTATGCAGCTTATGCCCCTCACTTCCCCCCCATACACCTCTGCGCTCCCTTGGTTCGTCATTCCCTATACTTCACCATTATACCAATGTGGTTGCAGCCAGGAGTGCATACTTGGCACTTGTAAACAACACAACGCTTGCCAAAGTCCACTCCACAAGATTATGTCAGAGTGATAACCGAAATGTATGAATCGTATGCGTTATTTACATTAAAGGGAGAGCCAGGACTTTGGTTATAGCGCAAACGTGCTACCATATTAAGAAGCTGCCCCTAGTTACTACATAAAATACAAATCTTGTTAAAGTATACAATAAATGTTTTTGTGATGTTAACCATTTCGGAGATATTGTTTGTGATTGGTTTGAATTTTCAAACTTATACTTATTCCAAGTGATGATTTTCTCGTGGTCATGGAAAGAATGTGGAATTTGAAGGCCATTATATAGCAATCTGCTTTTTTAAAAATCTTATCACTTTAGCCTATACTATATCCGTATATCTTCAATGAAGTATATAAATGTGTAATAAAGTTTATGTTGAATGAGAAGTAGATAGAAGAAAAAGCTTTCGTAGGGAAACAAGTAGAGAACATTATGTATCATTTTGTATTTTATTTCATCCTCGGAAACACATATTATTGGGCACGTCATTTGGTTACAATAATTGCACAAAAATAACATAACATATCTGCTGTGTGCATATATAGTACAGTTACAACAGCTCAGATCTGTATGTATAAGCGCACATAAAAACTATGCAATTGCAATAACACGTACTTATGCATTAAAATCTTATTTTACAATATCATTCTTCTAAAAACTCCTGTACAGAATAGAAGCAGTGCTCATGAAAAATGTTTTTTTAAATTGTTCTTAAATGGTTTTGGTGATTTGATCTGTTTAATTTGAATTTGGTAGTTTATTGTATAGCATGATCCCTTTATAATTAAAAACCCCTTCATACAGAGTTGTCTGATGTGATTGAATTGCCAGTTTGTGTTTATTACGAGTGTGGTGATGATGTATGTCTGCATTTACTTGAAACCGGTTAATGTTGGATTGAATATACAGCAGCTGTATATATATACATTGAGGCCAATAGTAAAATATGCAGACTTTTAAATATTGTCCAACAGCTACTTGCTGATGGCAAGCCCTATTTTACGATTTTGCAGCTTGAAAATTTTGTTGCTCTGTGACGAGTTACCCCATATGTTAGAAAGGTGTGAAAATAATAATATAGTACCCTTAGAGACTTAATACTTAGTTCCTCTACTAATGTTCTGATAGCAAGCAGTTTTTGCATCAAGAAGTCAGTATGTGAATGCCATTTCAGATGCTCATCTACATGAATTCCTAGAAATTTTGTTGAATGTAGCAGACGATAGATTTATTCCCGAGTTGTACTGTGTGTTTATGTAAATTCTTGTGAATGTGAATGCAACACATCAGTTTTTTTGTTTTTTCATGTTAAGCGGATAATTCAGATTACAATTTATTGATGCGTGTGCAGCTGAATAAAAGTTAGTATATATGTCTATGTTCTTTATAAGATATTTTTATGAAATACGTCCTCTTTCCTATATGAATCATGAAGATTGTGTATTTAATTCCTTTTTTGAAGACATCTTTCCCCAAAGGGATTTAAGAGGATAATCTTTTAACATGTGTTGCCCCACTGGGCAAACTCCAATAAGGTGCATGAACAATTTTCTATCTGGCATGGAAACTAAATAAAAAAGGTTGTTAGGCACATTCAACATTTATATATAAAATAATTTACAGCAGATACAATAAAAGTTGAATAAAATAATAAATGTTTTCA
Organism: Deroplatys truncata; assembly: GCA_030765065.1. Classification (NCBI taxonomy): domain Eukaryota; kingdom Metazoa; phylum Arthropoda; class Insecta; order Mantodea; family Mantidae; genus Deroplatys; species Deroplatys truncata. Next base: position 11,458,331 of record CM060987.1, read on the forward strand.
ATAACAAATGGAAGATTCAAAACTGCATAATTAAGCAAATTAAACATTATGCTTAATAAAAATCTGATGTGTTGCACTCACATGACTTTCCCTACTCTTGTACAAACTATTTTTACAAACGCTTATTCTCCATATGCTTCATGTTTATCAAGATGTTAATCTTATTGCTAATTTTCTTGTAGATGCAAGGGGAATTGGTAGACTTTAAGCGATAGTTAAATATTTTAAGAGCTGATTGCTATGTCGAGTATTTCATTCTCTTTGTATATCCAGGACATAAAAAAAATGAATAACACATTTCCATTTGAGAAAAAGTATTGGAAAATTTAAGGGAATAACAAGCAATATCTCGAAAATGGTTCACTCAACAAAAAAAATGTATGACATAAATTGTGTATTTTAACGTGATCTACATTTTTTGTGTAGTAAAATTTTGTCCATCTATTATGGTTTACCAGTTATGCAAAAGTCGTTCACAATGAAGAATACTTTTGGAGGCATTCCCGGAAAATTCAAGATATACATTTTATTTGTCATGAAAGTATCTTAAATATATCATATTTTAATCAAAATTGTTAGCCATTTTTTAGAAAAGAAGATACTGGACCTAAATACCAAGTTCGGTGTTTATCTGACTGTTCGTTTCTGAGTTATGCTGCTTACAGACACACACATGGACCTTTCACTAAAAATGCTTTTTTTTTTTATTCAGGGAGCCTCAAAACATGTATTTCCAGTGAAATCTCGGTATCGAATTTTTGGGTGGAATACAATACTTCCCCTACTTACTATACGTAGTAGAGAAAGAAAAAAAAGCTAATATATGCAGATACAGATGGATAATTAAGAAATGTGTTTCATATGTGATATATTGTTGCACACTCATCTTATGTTTATAGTGCAACCAGCAAAGGAGCATAGAGAAACAAGGAGAGAAGAAAATGAAGATTTGACAAGGCGCTTAACATCTTTGGAGCATACAAACAAACAGCTTCAGATAGAAAATTCAGAGCTGAAGCGTAAACTGGCAGCCCTAGAGCGAGTTTCCAAAGAGAACCATACCCTTCGGCAGTCTACTGAGGAGAGTCAAGTAAGTACAATCTGGGCACAAATTACCTGTGTGTGGCTTAAGCCCAAAAAATATTTAGTATCCTTGTAATTCGGAAGACCCAGTGAAATGATTACATAAATGTTTTAGATGTGATCACACATGTACAAATTTCACTGAATTAGGTATTTGCCTCAGAACTAGTTTTGAGGAAAGACACCCTCATTGTCAGCTGACTGCGACTGGATGATCATGACTCTTTATTTGTCCATCTGTTGGTGGTTGTAAGAATTTTGTGATGTGATTTTGGTACATTGGAATCTCAAATTACATTAACTGCTCATGTAAATTGTATTCTATGGCTGCAGGATATAACTTTCCCATTTTTGTGACAGTTTTTATTTGTACGTCATTTTATGAAGCATAAAATATTGACCAGAAATCTGTTTATAATGTAGGAAGTGGCATTCTTTGCTTTAAATCATATTTATTGTGGTACCAGAAAGAATTTCAGCATGTGTGACAAAGAATCAGTAATACTAGTTCTTCAAGGATCCTTATAAACCAAAATTCCTATTTATTTTACATGTAATTTTTATAAATTTACTACATCGTGTTATCGTAAAATTGTTACACTTTGTTGGATGTGTGAAGGTTTTACAGGTTTCATACTTCTTGGTTTAGTTTTATATATGAGGGTTGGGGCAACTATTTATTTTCTTGAAGATACCAGTCCGGTTGGGAAATGTGACATATACAGACAAAAGGACAAGGTGTTAGCTACATGTGTGGACAATGAATAGCACTGAAACATTGTAACACACTAATTTATTACAGTAGTAACAGGGCAATATGGCCTTCACGGTGCAAAAGAATGACAACACAGTACACATACAGTTGACACGACAAACCTGGGCCTAAAGACCCTCAAAGAAGTCCCCTGCTACTGTTACCACATGCTGCCAACGCTGAATACCATCTGCCTCAGCATTTGCCGCACCATGTGTGAATCGGGTCACCTGTTCGTGCACAGCATTAGCAATGTCCTCTCCTGTTGCAAACCGCCTACCACGTAGTGGTTCCTTAATCTTTCGGATGAGATCAAAGTCACAGGGTGAAATATCGGGAGAGTATGGTGGGTGCTCCAATTTTTCCCATCCCCAACGTTGCAGTAGCTGCCCTACACACTCTGCTTTATGTGGTTTTGCATTGTCATCAGGATTATTGCACTGTCCACAAGATCCGGACGTTTCTCCCGAACGCTACATCGTACCTGTCGCACCAGGAAGTCCCTGTAGTACTGTGCGTTCACTGTTCTGCCATCTGGAACAAAGTGGCACACAATGACACCCCTGACGTCATATACGACGATAACCATCAATTTGACTGGGGAAAGATTCTGACGGAACTTCTGTCTCCTTGGTGATCCAGAATGTCGCCACTCTGCAGACTGACGTTTCAGTTCTGGTTTGTATGGCCTGGCCCAAAATTCATCGATGGCGATTATTCATGACAAGAATTGATTGCCGACCTGTTGCCAGCATCCAAGGTGGTCGGAGCATATTGCATAGCGCACTCACCTTTGAACTTCCGTCAGTGCATGTGGTACCCACTGCGATGCGATTTTGCATAGTTGCAGCGCATTATGCATTATCCTGTGGACAGTGCATTTCTCGATGCCACTTGCCATCTCTAACTCCAGCAGCATCCATCGTCTGTCTTCATCCAGGAGCTGCTCGATGAACGGCACGTGCCACGTTGGTCCGCACACTGACAGGTCGTCCCGAACATTGCTCATCACTGCTTGACACACGTCCTTGCTGAAACTTTCCTACCCACCGTGCTACTGTACGGTATGGTAGGGCATTATTTCCAAGGGCTTCCACTAATTCACTGTGACATTCCATCGCATTTCTCCCTCAGAGAATGGCTATTTTGATGTAAGCGCGCTGCTCAATACGGGTTACTTCCATCTCGCACGACACTCACCAACTGACTGCTTTCACAGCCCTCGCTGTCATACTACCAGCTATCAAAGAGCCATCTGTTGTTCTGCATACCTATGCCTGCAGAACTTCCACATGACACATATATGTTTGTGATCCATTCACATATCTACAAGTTAAAAAATAGTTGACATGACTTTTGCCCCAACCCTCGTATTTATATTTATTTCTAACTTTTCCTATGTTTTTATATTGATCTTTATTTCTGGCTTTTGCTATATATTTGTGTCCTTTGCCATGATACTTTGTACTGACTTTTATCTCTGGCCTTTTCCATGATCTGTTTTAAAATGGTGCTAATGATCAAGCAGTTGAATTCCCTTAAACACAAATCATGATCATAATTTACAGGTTTCAATTTCAGGAAGTACAAGTATGATAATAAACATAATAATAGTTTGGTTCTTGCTGTTTTAGGCATGATCAATGTAAACAAAGGAATCGTTTATAACCTTTTGGGCTTAACGAGTAACAATCACTTTGAATTATTTATCTCTGACAAGAATGACTAACCTTCGGTTAGCTTTGGAGATGGCTTGAACTGTTGTTGAGAGCTTATTGGACATTGTAGAAGGTAATGTATGAATATTGATTGTCCACTTTTCTTTTGTGGTAAAGATTCTGCGGTCGTGCCTGGCCACAGCGCAAGATGACGTAGCGTCACTGCTGGAGGAAAAGCGTTCTTTGCTGGATAGAGTGCGCAATCTACAAGACCAGGTGGAGCAGTCACAACGCAGCAAGAGATAGCAGAAGTGTTTTAAATGCTGTAGTGCCAAAAGGGCAAATTAGGAGCATTCAGCCAGTATAGTCGACAGCATTACCACAGATATGTAAAATGGTATTGCGACCTTTATTTGACTACCAGTAATAAATAACAAAGAAATATATTATTTTCAAACTATCTGTTTTAATGTCTTATCTTTTTTAAGCTAATCAACAAAATAGTGTTTTGTTTAGAATTGTAAATACTCGGGATAAGCTATTATAATGTTGATATTGTTGTTGTAACTATGTTTGGTATATAATTATATTAATTAAATATATACATAGGGATGATTTTTGGTAAAGCTAATATTTGTACATTATTTGTAAAGGATTTCATAAGATATATTTTTAGCCCCTTACCACTGTCGCTTAATACTTCTCTTTGGTCTTATTGCAATGTGCTCTGTTCCTTAAGAAAATGCAGAAGGGAAGTTTGGTTCACTTATAGTTACCCATAATTGTGTAATAGTTTTTTCGCACCCACTCTTTAGTTCTTGCTGCTTTTACGTTGGTAAACGTTTCCTTGAAGGATTATGATTGACTAAGGACATTTGGTGTATAGCATCCCTTGTCAGGTTGAATCTGGGGCTAGCGAATGTAACTCTTGGACCCGTCCCTGAGCTGAAATGCTCAGTGTGTATTATTTCAGTGCATTGTGTGATAGTTTATTAATGCAAACTTATGTTACCAGACTATCTTGAGCAGTTCCTATATTACAGTTTGAAGTCCTTTGTGTTATTGGTTGATTTATTATATGTATAAATTTGTTATACTGAACTCTAAATGCTTTCTTTTTTTTTCCCCCAAAATTAGAACCTGTTTTTTTCTCCCCTATCCTTAATTGTAAAGCTTCGGACCAAAGGAAAGGGAAAAACAAAAATGGTTCCAGCATTGAAGCCTGAGCATATATATTTATTTTGGCACAGCACTGGGTCACATAAACCACACACTGTTTTATAGGCAGCAAAATGTAACTAGCTTTATACTTTCATCAGGGCATTTTGTAACTGAAGAGCTTAGCTCACTGGTGTGGCAATGAGCAGTATCAAGATTAAAAATATGTGCTACTTTTACATGTCTTTGTATACCATATATTGTTTTATTAGTGCACCCGCTTATGAAAGTTTGTTTTTCTACGTACTTCATTTTAATTGAGATAAATCTTTGCAGAAATAGCTACATTGCACATTTCATTATAGGTATGATGGGAATAGTAATAGTCAAATGTTTAAGAACTGGATGTTATATGCTGGTCTTGAAATTCCATACTGTTTCCATGACATAATCAGAAACAACTGAAAATCGACCGGACTTGAAAACAATGACTAAGTATTGAACAATTCCAAACATTAATTACAGTCTTGGAAATGGCTTTGCAACAAAAAAGATATTTGAAATAAACTGTGTGTTTTGTGTGTGTGTAGTATGTATTTGTTTGTGGCTTAACTTTACCAGTTATACAAGATTATACAAAATTCCTTCTAAACGAAGAGTATTTCATAGTCTTCCCAGAAAATTTGAGATATACATTTTATTTGCCATGTAAATATCTTTAATATATGGTATTTTAATCAAAATTGTTAAGAGCATATTTGAGAAAATCAAAAACTTCGAAAAACTATAACTGAACTGAGAAAAGTGACAATTGAAAAACTGAACGAAGTCGCAATAAGCAATAAACAAACGGCAGTGATATGTTAATTTAGAAGCTAGAAGTTGGGAACAGTGAACTGAAACAATAACTTGAAGATTGAGTGACACTAATTTCATTTAAAATTTTGTTTCAAAGCATGTTTCAGAAGCAATTGCTCCCATCTTCAGCCTTGGTCTGAATGGCAGCACTGGAGATATTGTTACTGGAGTTGCTTGCAGAAGTGGTGCTCTCTGGTTTTCTTATGCTGAAACTGCTGAGGTTGTTTAAGGGTGGGATTTAAAAATTCATTACATTTTCTTTCCTCTTTTTGATGTGGAGGTATTCCCAAACTTTTAATTCAATGGTCATAAGACATTTTTCGATAAAGTAACTTATGGGTTGATATCATGATTGCCATCTAAAACTCATTTGTTGCAGCCAAATTTTCTATTTGCTTGTTGGTAATGCACCTGCAATGTTCCTTTCTTCTGGTTTCAGTGTTTCTTTTTGTTTTACCTATATATACACCAGGTTACATTTTTGCAGTTGATGGCTAATTTTTTATATGTGGCTTCCTCTTTTAATGGAGATGCAAGCAAATTTTGTATGGTATACATGTTCTGTGGTACTAAAGGTATTGACTAATTTTGAAGATTTAGAAACTAGTAACAGTGATGTGTCATAATTTAAAATAAAGAGAGTTGAAGGTTGTTACACTACACCTCCAACTCTCTTTATTTTATACTAAAGTTAGGTTGTATTTCTTGAAAATTTTCCTGAAGCTATAGTTTTAGACTAGGATGGTGGTGAATTTTACAAAGTGTTTTTGTGGTTCCTGTGTGCAGAGGGTAGTTTACAAATTGTCGTCATGGTTGTGTGCAGAAGGTAGTTTACAAATTGCCATCATTGTTCTTGTGTGCAGAGGGTAGTTTACAAACTGTCATTTTGGTTCTTGTATGCAGAGGGTAGTTTACAAATCGTCCTTGTAGTCCTTGTTTGTAGAGGGTAATTTACAAATTCTCATCATGGTTCTTGTGTCCACACTGTATTTACAATTTGTCATCATGGTTCTTGTTTGCCGAGGGTAGTTTACAAATTGTCTTCATGGTTCTTGTGTGTAGAGGGTACTCTACAAATTGTCATGGTTCTTGTGCACAGAGGGTAGTTTACAAATTCTCATCATGGTTCTTGCGTCCACATGGTATTTACAATTGGTCGTCATGGTTCTTGTGTGTAGAGAGTACTTTACAAATTGTCATGGTTCTTGTGTGCAGAGGGTAGTTTACAAATTGTCTTCATGGTTCTTGTGTGTAGAGGGTACTTTACAAATTGTCGTCATGGTTCTTGTGTGCAGAGGGTAGTTTACAAATTGTCGTCATGGTTCTTGTGTGTAGAGGGTACTTTACAAATTGTCGTCATGGTTCTTGTGTGTAGAGGGTACTTTACAAATTGTCATGGTTCTTGTTTGCCGAGGGTAATTTACAAATTGTCTTCATGGTTCTTGTGTGTAGAGGGTACTTTACAAATTGTCATGGTTCTTGTTTGCCGAGGGTAGTTTACAAATTGTCTTCATGGTTCTTGTGTGTAGAGGGTACTTTACAAATTGTCATGGTTCTTGTTTGCCGAGGGTAATTTACAAATTGTCTTCATGGTTCTTGTGTGTAGAGGGTACTTTACAAATTGCCATGGTTCTTGTTTGCCGAGGGTAGTTTACAACTTGTCTTCATGGTTCTTGTGTGTAGAGGGTACTTTACAAATTGTCATGGTTCTTGTTTGCCGAGGGTAATTTACAAATTGTCTTCATGGTTCTTGTGTGTAGAGGGTACTTTACAAATTGTCATGGTTCTTGTTTGCCGAGGGTAGTTTACTAATTGTCTTCATGGTTCTTGTGTGTAGAGGGTACTTTACAAATTGTCAAGGTTCTTGTTTGCCGAGGGTAATTTACAAATTGTCTTCATGGTTCTTGTGTGTAGAGGGTACTTTACAAATTGCCATGGTTCTTGTTTGCCGAGGGTAGTTTACAACTTGTCTTCATGGTTCTTGTGTGTAGAGGGTACTTTACAAATTGTCATGGTTCTTGTTTGCCGAGGGTAATTTACAAATTGTCTTCATGGTTCTTGTGTGTAGAGGGTACTTTACAAATTGTCATGGTTCTTGTTTGCCGAGGGTAGTTTACTAATTGTCTTCATGGTTCTTGTGTGTAGAGGGTACTTTACAAATTGTCAAGGTTCTTGTTTGCCGAGGGTAATTTACAAATTGTCTTCATGGTTCTTGTGTGTAGAGGGTACTTTACAAATTGTCATGGTTCTTGTGTGCAGAGGGTAGTTTACAAACTGTTATAGTTCTTGTGTGCAGCGGGTAGTTTACAAATGATTATTTGGTTCCTATGTGCAGAGGGTAGTTTACACATTGTTATCCTTCTTGTGTGCACAGGGTACTTCACAAATTGGCATTGCAGTTTTTATATGCAGAGGATAGTTTCCAAATTCTTATCATGGTTCTTGTGTACAGAGGCTGGTTTACAAATTGTCGTCATGGTTCTTGTGTGCAGAGGGTAGTTTACTAATTGTCTTCACGGTTCTTGTGTGCAGAGTTTTTTTTTTTTAATAGATGCTCTTTAACTCTTGTTATCCTTAGTGTCCCATTCTATATTGGGTGTGAAAGACCAGAAATTTTGCTCAGAGGCCTCTTTATCAGGCTCGAGATTCTTTTATATGCCATAAATCTACGACACAGGACCACTGGCTTTATTTCTCTTCCGAAGGAAACCATCTTAAGGATTATAAGCCCGAAAAAATCCATCACTGTCCACTGGGTTTGAACCTGCGACTTCGGGAACTAGAGGCTAGCATGGTAACCACTACATCATGGAGGACAACATGTGCAGAGGGTAGTTTACAAATTATCATGGTTCGTGTGTAGGGAGTACTTTACAATTTATCATCATTGGTTCTTGTGTGCAGAGTAGTAGTTCAGAATTTGTCATCGTGGTTCTTGTATGAAGAGGGTAGTTTACAAATTGTCATGGTTCGTGTGTAGGGAGTACTTTACAATTTATCATCATTGGTTCTTGTGTGCAGAGTAGTAGTTCAGAATTTGTCATCGTGGTTCTTGTATGAAGAGGGTAGTTTACAAATTGTCATGGTTCGTGTGTAGGGAGTACTTTACAATTTATCATCATTGGTTCTTGTGTGCAGAGTAGTAGTTCAGAATTTGTCATCATGGTTCTTGTGTACTGAGAGTAGTTTACAAATTATCGTCGTGGTTCCTGTGTGGAGAGGGTAGTTTACAAATTGTCATCATGGTTCTTGTGTACAGAGGGTAGTTTACAAATTGTCATGGTGCGTGTGTAGGGAGTACTTTACAATTTATCATCATTGGTTCTTGTGTGCAGAGCAGTAGTTCAGAATTTGTCATCATGGTTCTTGTGTACTGAGAGTAGTTTACAAATTATCATCGTGGTTCCTGTGTGGAGAGGGTAGTTTACAAATTGTCATCATGGTTCTTGTGTACAGAGGGTAGTTTACAAATTGTCATCATGGTTCTTGTGTACAGAGTAGTAGTTCAGAATTTGTCATCATGGTTCTTGTGTACAGAGGGTAGTTTACAAATTGTCATCATGGTTCTTGTGTGCAGAGTAGTAGTTCAGAATTTGTCATCATGGTTCTTGTGTACAGAGGGTAGTTTACAAATTGTCATCATGGTTCTTGTGTACTGAGAGTAGTTTACATATTATCGTCGTGGTTCCTGTGTGGAGAGGGTAGTTTACAAATTGTCATCATGGTTCTTGTGTACAGAGGGTAGTTTACAAATTGTCATCATGGTTCTTGTGTACTGAGAGAGTTTACATATTATCGTCGTGGTTCCTGTGTGGAGAGGGTAGTTTACAAATTGTCATCATGGTTCTTGTGTACTGAGAGTAGTTTACAAATTGTCATCATGGTTCTTGTGTACTCAGAGTAGTTTACATATTATCGTCGTGGTTCCTGTGTGGAGAGGGTAGTTTACAAATTGTCATCATGGTGCTTGTGTACAGACGGTAGTTTACAAATTGTCATCATGGTTCTTGTGTACAGAGGGTAGTTTACAAATTTTCATCATGGTTCTTGTGTGCAGAGGGTAGTTTACAAATTGTCGTCATGGTTCTTGTGTGTAGAGGGTACTTTACAAATTGTCGTCATGGTTCTTGTGTGTAGAGGGTACTTTACAAATTGTCATGGTTCTTGTTTGCCGAGGGTAATTTACAAATTGTCTTCATGGTTCTTGTGTGTAGAGGGTACTTTACAAATTGTCATGGTTCTTGTTTGCCGAGGGTAGTTTACAAATTGTCTTCATGGTTCTTGTGTGTAGAGGGTACTTTACAAATTGTCATGGTTCTTGTTTGCCGAGGGTAATTTACAAATTGTCTTCATGGTTCTTGTGTGTAGAGGGTACTTTACAAATTGCCATGGTTCTTGTTTGCCGAGGGTAGTTTACAACTTGTCTTCATGGTTCTTGTGTGTAGAGGGTACTTTACAAATTGTCATGGTTCTTGTTTGCCGAGGGTAATTTACAAATTGTCTTCATGGTTCTTGTGTGTAGAGGGTACTTTACAAATTGTCATGGTTCTTGTTTGCCGAGGGTAGTTTACAAATTGTCTTCATGGTTCTTGTGTGTAGAGGGTACTTTACAAATTGTCAAGGTTCTTGTTTGCCGAGGGTAATTTACAAATTGTCTTCATGGTTCTTGTGTGTAGAGGGTACTTTACAAATTGTCATGGTTCTTGTGTGCAGAGGGTAGTTTACAAACTGTTATAGTTCTTGTGTGCAGCGGGTAGTTTACAAATGATTATTTGGTTCCTATGTGCAGAGGGTAGTTTACACATTGTTATCCTTCTTGTGTGCACAGGGTACTTCACAAATTGGCATTGCAGTTTTTATATGCAGAGGATAGTTTCCAAATTCTTATCATGGTTCTTGTGTACAGAGGCTGGTTTACAAATTGTCGTCATGGTTCTTGTGTGCAGAGGGTAGTTTACTAATTGTCTTCACGGTTCTTGTGTGCAGAGTTTTTTTTTTTTAATAGATGCTCTTTAACTCTTGTTATCCTTAGTGTCCCATTCTATATTGGGTGTGAAAGACCAGAAATTTTGCTCAGAGGCCTCTTTATCAGGCTCGAGATTCTTTTATATGCCATAAATCTACGACACAGGACCACTGGCTTTATTTCTCTTCCGAAGGAAACCATCTTAAGGATTGTAAGCCCGAAAAAATCCATCACTGTCCACTGGGTTTGAACCTGCGACTTCGGGAACTAGAGGCTAGCATGGTAACCACTACATCATGGAGGACAACATGTGCAGAGGGTAGTTTACAAATTATCATGGTTCGTGTGTAGGGAGTACTTTACAATTTGTCATCATTGGTTCTTGTGTGCAGAGTAGTAGTTCAGAATTTGTCATCGTGGTTCTTGTATGAAGAGGGTAGTTTACAAATTGTCATGGTTCGTGTGTAGGGAGTACTTTACAATTTATCATCATTGGTTCTTGTGTGCAGAGTAGTAGTTCAGAATTTGTCATCGTGGTTCTTGTATGAAGAGGGTAGTTTACAAATTGTCATGGTTCGTGTGTAGGGAGTACTTTACAATTTATCATCATTGGTTCTTGTGTGCAGAGTAGTAGTTCAGAATTTGTCATCATGGTTCTTGTGTACTGAGAGTAGTTTACAAATTATCGTCGTGGTTCCTGTGTGGAGAGGGTAGTTTACAAATTGTCATCATGGTTCTTGTGTACAGAGGGTAGTTTACAAATTGTCATCATGGTTCTTGTGTACAGAGTAGTAGTTCAGAATTTGTCATCATGGTTCTTGTGTACAGAGGGTAGTTTACAAATTGTCATCATGGTTCTTGTGTGCAGAGTAGTAGTTCAGAATTTGTCATCATGGTTCTTGTGTACAGAGGGTAGTTTACAAATTGTCATCATGGTTCTTGTGTACTGAGAGTAGTTTACATATTATCGTCGTGGTTCCTGTGTGGAGAGGGTAGTTTACAAATTGTCATCATGGTTCTTGTGTACAGAGGGTAGTTTACAAATTGTCATCATGGTTCTTGTGTACAGAGGGTAGTTTACAAATTGTCATCATGGTTCTTGTGTACTGAGAGTAGTTTACATATTATCGTCGTGGTTCCTGTGTGGAGAGGGTAGTTTACAAATTGTCATCATGGTTCTTGTGTACAGAGGGTAGTTTACAAATTGTCATCATGGTTCTTGTGTACAGAGGGTAGTTTACAAATTGTCATCATGGTTCTTGTGTACTGAGAGTAGTTTACATATTATCGTCGTGGTTCCTGTGTGGAGAGGGTAGTTTACAAATTGTCATCATGGTTCTTGTGTACAGAGGGTAGTTTACAAATTGTCATCATGGTTCTTGTGTACTGAGAGTAGTTTACATATTATCGTCGTGGTTCCTGTGTGGAGAGGGTAGTTTACAAATTGTCATCATGGTTCTTGTGTACTGAGAGTAGTTTACAAATTGTCATCATGGTTCTTGTGTACTCAGAGTAGTTTACATATTATCGTCGTGGTTCCTGTGTGGAGAGGGTAGTTTACAAATTGTCATCATGGTGCTTGTGTACAGACGGTAGTTTACAAATTGTCATCATGGTTCTTGTGTACAGAGTGTAGTTTACAAATTTTCATCATGGTTCTTGTGTGCAGAGGGTAGTTTTCCAATTGTAATTCTGGTTCTCTTGTGCAGAGGGTAGAAGGAAAGAGCATGTAATGAATTTTGAAGTCCCATCTTTAAACAACCTCAGCAGCTTCATCCTAAGGAAATCAGATGACGCCACCTCTACAACTAACACCAACAACAATGTCTCCAGTGTTGCCAGTTGGACCAAGGAAGTGAAGTTCGCTAACCGACCCAACAATCTTTAAAGTTACTGAAATGCTACTTATTGGCATTGGTACAGAATGTGCTCAAACTGTGTACCATCTGAAGCCAACACCTTGTTCATAAGCTCCTGGAGATTATTGAACATGTTGATGAAAAAGAGCTCCGTGTTGTAAGGACATGAAAAAAGACTTAAACTGCTCACTGTGCAGTGGTTTTTGTATAACATGAGGCATTGAAATCCCAAAAACCGAGTTGAATGTCAGTTGACATTGCTACCAAGGTGAATATGGCTTTCATCTAAAACACATATGTTGCAGAAGTATTATAATCCTCATACATCATAGACAAAACTCGGCTACGAGGTGTGATCTATAAGTTTCTGGAATGAGGCCATAAACACAGCACTTTGATGTGTGTATTCTGAACTGTCATCCTCGAAGTAATCTCCTTGGAAGTTAATACTTTGTACCAGCGCTTTTGCCACTGCTGGAAGCACTTGTTGAAGTAATTTTCTTTAAACATGTTCAGAGCCTTTTGCGATGGATAACATTTTAAGTCGCTGGAACCAAATCTGGAGAATAGGCAGGATGGAGAACAGTATTCATCCTGTCTTTATCCAAAAATTGGCGAACAGAAAGGGCTTTGTGCGGCAGCAGTTGTCATGATGCAGGTACCAGACACCAGTCCTCCAAATTTCCGGCTGTTTGCATTGCACACTCTCCCTTAATCTTTGCAACACATTTTTGTAGAGTACTTGATTCACTGTTTTACGCTGTGGTACAAATTCCTTATGTAGAATTCCTTTCCTTTACTCTCAAAAAAAATCATATTTGACTTTACATTGGATGTTTTTTTGGGGCGTGGAGGTGAAGGACTCTTGCATTGTGAAGATTGCTGCTTCATTTCTGGATTGTACCCAGAAATCCATGTTTCATCACCAGTGATAACCTTCTCCATAAACTCTGGGTCATTTTGAAGCTATTCTTTAAGATATGTCCAGTAATCTTCTCGTACCCAAATTGTCTTTTAAAATGCTTTGAACACCTCCAAAGGAGAGTCCTAATGAATCAGAAATTTTTCTTATTGTAACATGCCTATCATTAATATCATTTCCATCACCTGATTGATATATCAGTTTTGTTGGAACAGGGTCGCCACGATTAATCTGCATCGTTAACTGATGTCATACCACTTTTAAATTTTGAAAAATACCTGAAAGCTTGAGGTTTGCCCATTACTTCCTCCCTATAAGCTGTTCCTAACATTTCATAGGCTTCTGCTGTGTTTTACCGAGTTTGAAGCAAAGTTTGATGTTTGTTCTTTGTTCTTCATAATGTAGCATTTTCCCTAGACAGAAAAATCACAGCAGGTGCCAAACAAGCATTCACTTCAGAGCTTCTACCTCTGCACGGCAAGGTCACCGAAAGTCACTTGACCTCTCATTGTTATCAAGGGGAGTGCTGCATGTACAGTCTGGGTGAGAATTAAAGACAGCTCAATGGCAAAATTGTTGTGAAGCCATTCCGGAAACTTTTTGATCACACCTCGTACAATATTGTAATCGTGTCGTTCAATCCTTCCTGAGCAAAACCACCCAGTTCTTTTAACATACACCAAACAGACATCTTGCTCAAGTGTAATTTCAGTGATGTTCGTCACAGACTAAGCTATAGTGACTAACACCTGTAGCAGTGGTAGCCCCTGTGTGATGACTGTTCTTGGGTGACCTGTTGTTCCATTTTGTTATTTGGTGCCTCATTAAATTTCTGCTCGTACTGTTCTTTAACATGAAGCAAACTTGGTCCATTCTGATGTCCTACTCCATATGACCGGAAATAATGTTCCACTTTCTAGTTTTGTGAGATCCATAATTGCAGAAATCAACACAAAACGGAATCCACAATGTGCCAAACTACAGTAAATAAATAGTTCATTGTTATGGAAACTTCGAAGGCAAAGGATCGATAATTTCATTGTCTTTTGTTTTGTAACATACTGTGCAATAACTGCATCATACTTGATGCTTAATTAGTCTAGTAATCCCTTCATTGATAAGGTTAGTATTCCTCAGTTCAGATTCATGATTGTAGATGTCTTTTGCATATCCAGGTGTAGGCTGAACAGCAGGGAAGCTTCCAGGGACTAGATCTGCAGTCACTGCAGTGATGTCGATGTGGTAGTGGTATAGTACCTTTCAAACAGGAAGTGTTTTGCTCTCCAGTAAATCAGACGCTGTTATTAGTTAATGCATTGCCACTTCATTACCCCGCCACTTTTTTGCAACTCGCACAGTGTCTAGCACAAGGTAATGTTAAGTAGTTCGTGAGGCACACTTGCTTTGCCTACACCATGTGCTTTAGCAGCAAGTTTCTGAGTACATTCAACATTCTGTACTGCATGTAGTATGAGGTATTTACCACAGGGGGCACCTCACCACTGTGGCCAACTAGATCTATTGTGACTACAATGATGAAGTGAAGGAGCCGCAAGAGGTCACAGAAGCACAAAGACACGTAAGTCCCCAATATTTCCAAGTTGAAACACCTGTTGGCACCAGAAGAGGGGAAGAATCCCGCAAGAGGTCGACAAAGTGGCCCTAGCAAGCACCCTGACATTTTTGCAGGGAAAGATCCTATACAAAGGGCAGTAACCATGCCATCTGCTCGACACTAGCCACACTATGGAACCTCAAGAAACATCCTAAAAGATGAAAGGGAGAGAGATGAAATGACAAGAAATGAGGGAAAGAAGAAATCGTGGTAGAACACAACAACCCAGCATTCGCCTAGGCAACCAAAGAAAAACCATGAAAAACCCCATGAGTTGGTGGTCACTGGGAATCGAACCCAGTACCACCTGAATACCCTTGCTGCCTGAGCCATCCCATTCAGTACTGCGTGTAGTAAGTAGGGGAAGTATTGTATTCCACCCAAAAATTCCATATCAACATTTCACCGAAATATATGTATTGAGGCCCCCCCTGAACCCCCCAAAAAAACATTTTTAAGAAAGGGCATGCACATGTCTGTAAATAGCATAACTCAAAAACGAAAAGTCGGATAAATTTCAAACTTGGCTTAAGCTCAGTATCTTCCAAAGATGTGACAAAGATTTTAAGAAAATCCCTTGCAACCCAAGTAACGTTTACATGAAACATTTTAAGAGTTTTTTTTTTATTGTCTAAAAAATGGTTCTAACAATGTTTATTAAAATACCATACATTAAAGATATTTACATGGCAAATAAAATGTATATCTGGAATTTTCTGAGAATAGCCTGTGAAATCCTCTTAATTCAGAAGGAACTTTATATAATTTTGCATAATGGCAAATGTTAAGCAGTAGACAAAAAAAGTGTATTAAACATAAAAATGTAGATCTCTTTAAAACACACAATGTATTTCAAATAACTTTCTTGTACCTTAAGCCATTTCTGAGATATGCATTACTAATGATTTGAATTGTTCAATATTTTGTTATTCTTTTAAAGGCCTGTCGATTTTTGATTGTTTCTCACGATTGCAGGAAAGAGTATTGAAAGGCCAGCACATAACTTCCATTTCCTATACATTTTACTATCGCTGTTCCCTTTGCATCTATAACAAATTGTAGAAGCTGTTGCTGAAAATGTTCATCTGGATTAAAATGAAGAACATAGGTAAATAAGGTTTAGTAAGAATAGTTTGTATACCTACTAATAAACGATAGAGCAGAGAAAGTCATATGAATGTTACATGTCAGATTTTTACTCTCTCTACTACATATAGTAAGTAGGGGAAGTATTGCAGTCCACACAAAAATTCGATACCGAGATTTCACAGGAAATACATGTTTTGAGGTGCACTGAATGCATATAAAGCATGTTTGGAAACATGTGTGTGTGTGTGTGTGCGCGTGTGTGTGTGAGAACAGCATAACTCAGAAACAAACAGTAGGATAAACACCAAACTTGGTATTTAGGTTCAGTATCTTCCAGAGATGCGACACGAAGGTTTTCAAGAAAATCTCCCATCCCAGATTACCCTTTACATGGAACATTTTTCGAAAATTTTAATTTTCTCAAAAATGGCTCTAACAATTTTGATTAAAATATCATATATTTAAGATACTTTCATGACAAATAAAATGTATATCTTGAATTTTCTGGGAATGTCTCCAAAAGTATTCTTCATTGTGAATGACTTTTGCATAACTAGTAAACCATAAGAGATAGACAAAATTTTACTACATAAAAAATGTAAATCACATTAAAATACACAATTTATGTTATGTACATTTTTTTTGTTGAGTGAAGCATTTTCGAGATATTGCTTGTTATTCTCTTAAATTTTCCAATACTTTTTCTCAAATGGGAATTCGTTATTCATTTTTTTATTGGTCCTGGACACACAAAGAGAATGGAATAGTCTACATAGCAACCAGCTCTTAAAGATTTTGACTATCGCTTAAAGCCTACCAATTCCCCTTGCATCTACAAGAAAATTAGCAATAAGATTAACATCTCGATTAACATGAAGCATATGGAGAATAAGCGTTTGTAAAAATAGTTTGTACAAGAGTAGAGAAAGTCATGTGAGTGTAACACATCAGATTTTTTTTAAAATCAAGTTGATTTCTCTACCTGGTTATTGCATCTTTTAAAAAGTGTGTATATTCAAAAAATAATATTTTGAGCATGGCTTCACAGTACCTGCCTTTTTGACTAGCCACTAAATCCATGCTTAAAGCCATTGCACAAATTCACACCTGTTCTGTTGGCACTTAAAGCAACAACTAATTACCGATGTGAAGGATAAACATAAGGTCCACATAAACATGTTATGGCTGACATTCTTCAGATGCAGCATTCTGTCTATCAGGCTAGTGAGCTGTTGGCTCTCATCTTAACAGCAGGAGGAAATCAACAAATTCCTAGTGCTTGTTAATTCTTTTACCACCACCCTGGCAATAGTTTGCTTTACTGTACTATGTAATTACAAATATATAGTTGTGTTTATTCATTTGTATTATGAAAACTGTTTCAGCTAAAAATATGTGCTTTTCACATTTGTGTCACAAATATTACTTTCTACCTTCCTTGTGGGTTAATTTTTGCAAAGCTGGAATATTTGGACCAGCGTAAGTGGTATTCATTAGAGACATTCACCTGACGGCACTTCATACTAGCAGAGGCACAATACAACACTGCAAGACTCTCACTGGTGACGGACTCTGGCACTCAAGGTCTGATATAATCTCATTTGAAAACAACTAGGGATGAGACATTATCTCGATACTCAGGGCATCGAAGCATGTCTAATACTTTGAGGTAAACCTTTGATACTTTTAATTTTTAAGTTTAATTAATTGAAAGCTGCTGCGTTTAACTTTATGCTAAATAAGGAATCAAAGTAGTCAAGACTTCATGTTATTGCCTTGCATGCGTCACCAAAGAGTTGTTGAACTATAGCGTTTCCACTCCATTGACAACCGCTTACTGCTGGGGGTGTAGTGATTGACCCATGTTTCGTCACCCGTGAAAATGTTCTCTTCCATGGAGAACCAATACAAAAGTTGCGGACTTGCAACTACATTTCCTGTGGGTGAATCAATGCAACATTTCATACACTCTTAAGTCTAAAATAAAAATATACAAAACAGTAGGGGAAGAAGCAGAAGTACTCGTGTACTGCCCGATTAACTTGAGGTGGCAGCTGAGGAAAGGTGTGCACTAAACGATAAGTCCATTATCTATCCTGAGAAGAGAGTGGGGGTCAGTTACACATGTGGAGTCATTGATGGTGCACACGTGCATTATCTAAGCTTCTGTAATTTTTAACGCTCATGTCAGTGCGCTTTATATGTTCGTCTATAACAACATATATACGAAAGAGTTTGCTTTGTTCTGAGTTTATTCTCTGTATGTGTGTGTAAGTGTGAGTGCCTGCATTGAGTATTTTTTTGGATTTGCGTTTTACTTACTGTTAATACATGGGCAGTAAACTTAAAGGCAAAGTACTGCACTCTTAAACCAGGGAAGTTATTAGCAATGTATGTAAATACATGAAAAGACATGTAGAGGCTGGCGTGGTAAACATCAGTGTGAAAAACATTGGAAAGAGTGTTGCTGAGGCAACAGGTGCTTCCGAAAGAAGTGTAAGAAGAATTATTAAGGAAACCAAAGATATTGATAGTGGCATTTCGCCTTCATTTTCCACACCGCATAAAAAGAGACCTAAAAGGTCTTATTGTGCGATCCTAGATACTTTCAATGAGGCAGTAGTGCGCCAAACTGTGAATGAATTCTATATTCTTCACAAGCAAAGACCGACACTGAAGAAGGTGCATCAAAGTTAAAGGAATCAATCAACTTTGAAGGGAGTGTATCTACATTAAGAAAGATACTACTAAAGTTGGGTTTTACCTGGAAAAGGACAAAAAAGAACAGAAAAGTCCTAATGGAGCGGCACGATATCAGAACTAAACGGCTCCATTATCTTAGAATGATAAAACAGTACAGAAGTGAGGGCCGTCCCCTAATATATATGGATGAGACATATATACATTCATCACACGCTACTCCATATGCTTGGAGTGATGACAGCTTCCATGGGCTCTTAGCACCGGTTTCCAAAGGTCAGTGCCTTGTCATTATACATCCCAGAGGTGAGCAAGGGTTTATCCCTAATGCATATGTTCGGTTCAAGTCCCAGCAGAAAACCAGAGACTACCACGATGACATCAATTATGAGAAGTGGATAAAAGAAAGACTGATCCCTAACCTTCTGCAAATTCTGTTCTGGTGATTGACAATGCACCTTACCACAATGTGGTACTTAATAAGGCACCTACTGCGTTCCAAAAGAGACACAATGATTTCCTGGCTGAGAGAAAACCTTCCCACGGAACATTTCACTGCCATTGATTTCTCCTCCTTTCACAAACCTGACATTTATAATATGATCATCCCTCTTAAACCCAAAATCCCCAAGTACAAAATAGACAATTTCTTTCAGGCACATAACCATACTGTTTTACGCCTAGCACCTTATCATGCTGAGCTGAATCCAATCGAACTCATTTGGGCTGCAGTGAAGAACTGGATTGCAGAAAGAAATGTCACTTTCAAAATGGATAACGTAATTAAGTTAGCTGATGAGAAGTTTGCTGATGTTTCTTCAGAAGACTGGCAGAAAAGATGTAGGCACGTCATCAATGTTGAGCTAGAATTCATGCACAGTGAAGGCTTGCTGGATGGCAGACAGAAATTATAAATCTAGAGGGCAACACCAATGAAAGCAGTGATTCCTCCGAGTTTTCTAGTGAAGAGGAAGGTGAAGACTGTCAAGAGCAAGGAACTGCAAATTCAACTGGATCTTCTGTTAGTGTTGCGTCTGTTGTCTGAAACCAGCCTCAAGGTAAGATGCATGTGATTTCCCCTCCCTCTTGGCCGCATGTGGCTGCAGCTGGTCTCCCACCCCTCTTGTACTGCACAGCGAACTGCCACCTCAAGTTAATCGGGCAGTAACAGTGTTAACTGAGTTGCGAATGAAGCTGATTTAGCTGGCACACTAAATCACATTTCTGAAATAGTGTGGCTTGCCGACTCACTCTCTGCCATTATATTTATCTTCTCCAGTGGCTAAAATCTGTGAATCCAGCAGAAATAAATCGGAATTTAAGATGTGAAATAATACAGTGCATAGCAATATTTGTTCTCTCAAGTATGCCCGTGTTCTTAAAAAAAATTATTTATTTTATATCTCTGCATTTTTAAGTACTTCCATGATTTTTATTTCAAATTTTTAATTGTTCCAATATGCCTTTGCATTAAACATGTATTAGCTAATGTATGTGGCTGGGTAGTAGAGAGGCTTAATTCACAAATTTACTATGTTTCCGAGTTTATATGGCTAATTTCTTATTACCGGATGAAAAAATACACATGCTATGTGGTAGAATGGCATAACATACCTACACATTTTTAGTTGTTTGAGTTTCATGTTAAATATATATTAGTTTATATTTGTAAGATTACAGAATAAAGAAGTATCTAGTATTTGCTTTTCTATGGATAGAAAATCTTTTAAAAAAAGTTTTCAGCATAAGTTACAGTTACATAAAAGGCAAGCATAGAAATTATTGTTGTTGTTTAATTAGTATTATTATTGTTATCTCATTGTGATAACTGAGTGTAGGTACTATCTAATGTACAGAATGGCTTTTGTCAACACCTTTCCACAGTCGACCATTTAGTTTCCCTTTCAATCAACATTATGAAAGTGTCAAACTATTGCTGTGTTTTTTGATCTGAAGAAGACTCTTGCCAAAGGTCTGATATACTTCTCACTCTTATTCCATAGGGCTTTTGGGGTAATTTGTCCTTTTTATTAATGAATCTAAGGGAAGGGAAGCATGCATAGCACAGCTCAGTATTCAGTGTCACACTGTACAATGTTGCAGTCATTCCTGTAATGGACTGAACTCCACCGGGTGTTTTGTCAACGATTTGTGATATACTGCAGTTCTTGCCAGACATGCTTACTGTAACATCACCTCCAGCTTTCTCTTGACCGCCCCTACAACCGGAATGCTAAAACATCCATATTTTTGCTGTAAAGATAGTCTTCTAGTTCCTGAAGACTTTTCTTTCAACTTCTCTACATCTTGGTCCAGATCTGCTTCCATTCGCATGCAAAATGAAAATTATGGCTTTGGCATTTTGCAGAAAGCTCAGCTATCCTACAGGATGATCTGTTTGAGACGTCAGAAAAGTAAAGCACTATATACAAGACATTTAAATTTATGGAGTTATTTCGATATTGGATTATGGTGAAAATAGAAGCTTTTAACTTACGAAATCAGTTTTTTTTTTTTTGCTATCCATAGTAATTCTTGGTTAATGAACGTTTTGGTGTAGTAGATGTTGCTCCAGGGGTAATATATTGCCTACCCTTTTATGCGGCCGTTCTTATATAGTCGTTTTTTGCGACTTTTGGAAGGAATTGTTGCCAACGTGAATAATTTGAGTTTTAGATGTGCAGATCCCTCGGCTACGCTTTGAGGCTGAGGGCCCTAAATCGTGTTTTCTGCTATGTTGGGATTTCAAATTTTGGCAGCGGAAAGGCAAAGCAACCAACATTCCCGTGATGCCACGGGTGAGATGCATGCGATGCGACTTCTGTCAGTAATATGGAACAAAAGTGACAAAATATGCCTTATATTCATGAAAATAAGTAAAGCACCATGTTATTTGTTCTTTATTATATGTAATAATGTGTTGGAGTCAAAGGCATGCAGTGTACGCGTGTGTTATGTGTATATAGTGATACTGGCCATAATCCAATATCAAAGTTTATCGACATTTATTACCCGGTCGCACAAGCATAGGAGAGTTGTAAGTTTTGTGTCCCAGCACATTAGTACGCAACATGACCACCATTTCGGAAGCGGCATAAATCATACCTTGCGGATATGTTGCACCAAGTAGAGTGCAGCATTTCTGGAATGATTTCTTGGAAGGCAGCTGCAATCATCCGTCACAGGTCAGCTTGGTTCTGTGGTCTTGGTGTGTATACTTGTCCAATAGACAGCACGAACAGTCTCCTCCACAAAAGAATGAGCCTAGACTTTTTCATGGGTCACTCCGCATCACACATTCACTTTAGCGCAGGGCGGTCCTCCATATAATGCAGATATGCTTGTTGACTCGGTCACTCATGATATTTGGCCTCGTCCGTGAACATCCGTCGATTTAACCATTGATCGTCCGCTTCCTGCTCTCGCACATCATGACAGTAAACTTGAGACGAACTTCGTAATTATGCTGCCTCAAATCTTTCTTTCGCTGAATACGACATGGAAACATCTTAAGATACTGTCTAAGTTTGTCGTAAAAGAACCTCAAGCCTGATAAAGAGGCCTCTGAGCAAATTTCCTGTCTTTCACGCCCAATATAGAATGGGACGCTAAGGATCATAGTAGTTAAAGGGAGTCCATAAATAAAATTTAATTTCTAATACATGGTATATTCTGCTTCAGTGATAAACGGCGAAGTGATTTCGCGGATTCTGAGTAATGCCTTGCCGAATATCTTCCTCCTGTTTCTATCGCACATCCTTAGGCCTGTGCGAGCAGCCTGAGTCCATTCGCCAAGAACATGTACCAGCTACCAATGTTTTGATGTGATGGGGCATACCTACAGTTGTACCGGAGCCTGAAAGTTCGCTGGGTCTGTATTAAACTTGAAAATTCCGCATACCATACGACACGCTGAGCTCGCAGCTGCGTGACCAACATTTTGTCTCCTATGCACGATAGCGCTGACAAGCTACGCGGATGAAGTCTGAAACATCCCTCATTGTTAACTTTCCTTTCCGCTAACCGTATTACAGCAAACTGCTCAGAGATTTGTGTATTAACCTGTTATTAGTGGCCGCTCGTGGCCTAAACGATGGTGAAGTTCTTTTCCCACAAAACAAGGCATATACAGCTTACCCATTTCTTGTATATTACGTTGACCTTCCTATCCTTCTGTTGGCGTACTTCTCGATAATGCTCTCGTTAAACAGCTACGTCCACATTGGGCCCGTTAAGTCGTGCAGTAAGTTTTTGCAAATAATTACTACTCGCTATATCACGAGTTTTTAAAATAACAACACTTTGCACATTTCCTTTTTATTTTATGTGCCGACATACTAAAAATTGGCTTAGATCTACTTGTAAATATCACGTCTCTTTCATGGTTTTCGGTCCACCGCGAAAAAACAGTCATTTTGCGGTTTCATCGCAAATCGTCAATGATTTAAGATGTTGGTTGATACTTTAACTCACATTAGCGAACCCCCAAGACCATGCACACAACGGCAATTATCGTTACTTACAGATAGTTTTCGCAAATGAACTGAAGGACCGAGTCCGAGAACTTGAAGTTTGAAAACTGACTTGAGCGGGAAAACATTCCGTTACTCAAGGGAAAGGAGGTTTGCAAGTTTACAAAATATTCCTCAAGTGTCAATGACTACCGAGTAGCATCTACAAGGGGTCTTTCTATCCCGAAAAATCCAGGCTTTTATATAGTTTCACCGTAGCATCGAAGCAGG
The DNA here is from genome assembly GCA_030765065.1 of Deroplatys truncata. Lineage (NCBI taxonomy): Eukaryota > Metazoa > Arthropoda > Insecta > Mantodea > Mantidae > Deroplatys > Deroplatys truncata. The sequence continues at coordinate 11,481,735 of CM060987.1, forward strand.
TAGTTTGTAGGAGTACACAGCACCCATGTACAGATCGTGTAAAACGTCGTGACATTCCATATGCGCAAGAGAGGAGAAATGAGGCGACGTGGTGAGAGTGGTGGGGGAGCAAGGGACCAGAAGTATATCAGAACTCGGAGGCAGTCGTTGACCCCCACCTCACTTATTATGCAAGTGGGCTGGTCAGTGCTATTGCGCAGCTATACTTCAGGAGTGGGGGACTGTCACGACGTTTTACACTAGCTGCAATCTAAGCGTGAGTTGGTTGTTATGGCAATCTGACAAACAGTGGAACTGAACATCCCAGAACCGAGAGTAGCTGCACCTCTATACCGTGGTCGTGGACATTGCGACTTTCCCATTTCGCTCGCTTACAACCCATTTTCCTTATTCCCTGCTACAGTCGCGGACTGGACTATTAGAACCAGAACTCGAGTCGTTATTCGACAATCGACGAGGAATTACACCAACGCAGCATCGATAATTTGCACTGTATTATTGCCAATATTTTTATTTTCTAAATGGACACACATACCTCAATAAGAGAATTGAGTGGTAACCGGTATTCACTTAGTTTAAGTAGTTAGTAATTTCTTGTAGTAAAAATGATTTTGAAATTGAATTAGTTACTTCTTTAGTTACATAACGGGATAAATAGACGTCTAAAGATAATTTTCCGGTGGCATTTCTTATAAGGGGTACAATCCCGTATATATATTTTTGGGAGACCGAAAAGAAACGATAACAAAAAAATTGATGAGATGAAAGGTTTAGGAATTACCTACATAAAAAATGTAACGAAAAAAAAAGTTCAATGCATTTTTGTAAATAAATTAAACCCAGTGAATTTGCGTCATCAAAAACATTTTTAAACACCTGCATTTCATATTTATTCCATTCATTATCTTTCATGAATAATTGCGTACGCAACGCGAACCTAACGATTTCTTATTGAAACCATAAGCTCGCGGCAGCCAGTGCTGCTTCCCATCCCTATGGGAAAAATCTAACACGAAAGATTCCAGACTTTTTGATGGCCCATAATGAAAGAGCCCATCTACATAGTATGGGGATAGCGTGTTTGTCATTTTCTATCCAACCAGCTGAGGGAATAAAATCCAGCGTTATGGGACAATGCGGGAAATTTAAGACATGTTGTTCTTGCTTTCTTTACAATTTCAGTGCAGACTGGAAATTGAAATATCTGTTTTATTGTTAGAAGACTAAGGATTGGAATAATTCACCACCTTACACCCAGCTATTTGGATAAATATCACAAGGAATTTGCATTCAAAGACGCGTTATTCTTTCTCTCCACTTCTGAATATAAAACAAGTTTGGCTTTGGCAGTACTCTCCCCATTCTCCCTAATTACTATTTAGCTGCGCTCTGGCGATCGAAATCTGAAAGAGTCTTACACACGTGTGTACTATTATGTCCTCTGTCTGGCGTATTGTTCAATTGTATTGCTAGTGGTTTAGCGGTTTTGAATGTGAATTTAAAAATTTGCAAGAAACTAGTCCGTGAACGTGTGATTGAAGGGTAATGAATTTCTCGAAAAAAAGGAAGCCATATTATGCTTCGAAGAAATCTAAACGTACAAAACAGTTCAGCTTGAAACCTGGTCTGAAAGGTTTCATATGTACATGTAATAGTCGTGAAAAGGAATGTATTCGCGAATCATACAACATTTTGAATGAATATGCTGACATTCTCTTTGGTGAAGAAAACGTAAGTCGTCTGAATTGCTAGAATTCCTTACCTTCGTGGATATGTTTTGTGCAGGAATGCTTACATAGGTTGCCTGCATGACGTTACGCGACAATGGGTAATGGGAGCCACATTACCAGCGTTTTTAAGGTTATCGAATTTCAGTAGAAATTAGAAAATCATACACATAGGTGTTTGGACATTTATACTATTTATTATTAGGCTGCAGGGTAGGTGACTCATGTCGGATAAGGTTATAGCGCAATGTTGAGTACCAATCTAATAGCCGGAAACCGTAAATGGTTAGTGGTCGCGCAGCGCTCCGTATGGGTTACTTTCCGTGTAGGCTGATCTGCTCTTAGTTCTCTTTGTTGAAGATGGTTATAAAAGCAATAGGAAAGTGAATAAAACACCTTAAGAGTGAGTTTAGAAGTGGATGTGATCTCTTCAGCAGCTGGTGTACACCTTCCCGCCCCTTTACTTTTCTAGGCAAATCGCGTTATGAACACAACAAACGTAGCCATTTTTTCGCTAAATCACATGCAAAGTGGGAACATAAGCGAAATCCGCTAAATATGGGATGTGCTGTTGTTTCTTTGAACGTGAATCATTCGAGTTTTAGACGCGCAGATCCCTCGGCTACGCCCTGTCGTAGCTCCGCAGTAGCGGCCGATATACTCCTCTCTTTCTAAAAAACATCCCTCGGCTACGCTTTGAGGCTGAAGGCCCTCAATCTCTCGGCTACGCCATGAGGCTGAGTATCTTACCGGCTTTGGCGTTATTAAATATTCGTCTGTTGGACATATAACACATCGTTTTCATCACCATGGAAGAGAACTAAGAGCAGATTAGCCGATGAATAAATTAAAAAATAAAAAAACAAACTTTCATAATCGATGATAAGGCTTCACTAAAAGTTGAAGTAATTGAGGAGGGAGTTTAGAATATATCTTGCCCGAATTCATACTATCTGCCCCACCTATTTAGATGCTGTAGTTATATCGGAAAAAACGGGCAATATTTTGAAGTGATGTCGCCAACATACAAAATCCCTGCAAAAGTAAATAGGGATTTAGCCTCACAAACCCTACGGTTACGGTTCACTCCTCTACTTGGGGGGGGGGGGTAACTCGGTTATGCTTTGCGGCTTAGTGCCCTAAATATGTAGCAATGGTCCATTCCGTGTTGGCAGGACTCTGTACCTAGCGCTGTTTGGATTATGAATGTTTGTACCCACATATGGGAGTGTACACGATGGTCATCGCGCGTTTCAGAATCCCACCAGCAGCGATGCCAACTTAGCCTTTTTAAGGTTAAATCTAGCCATTTTGAAGAGATAACCACTACTTTGCACCAACAAAAAGGGGTCGTTTCCAGCAATTTTACATGTTGTCCAAGTCAATTTTATCCATGTTTCAAAATACGCAACCATTTCTAGCCCTTTCTGAGGTTTCGTTTAGTTTTTACATTAAAAGCACTAGAATATTAAAGAGAAGTTGATAATATTTACATTAGTGAATAATTGATCAATCCGGTAAAAAATGAGTCACAATCTCTTGGTTCAACATTTCCACATTTTTTGTGTCTGCACAGAGGAGCGAGAACAGGAAGGTTCTGAAGTAAAGACTTTCTTTTGAGTTGCAGCCTACAGACATTAATTGCAAGTTATGAATTCGAATGTAGCATTTCATATGAAATCTATATGGCCAGTGAGTACAGAATTCCCATATTTTTTTCTCTTTAAATTGTTTTTTCTAGCATATCTGATCATACTGCTCACGAGTATTTTATGGTGAAAAGATGGAAGATTATTTCTGAATGAAGTCAGGAAAATTATATTTACAACATTGGAAAATATGTCCTCTATAATTTTGAGAAACCTGATTTTTGCACAAAATAATGAATATTTACTTTTAGCCACTTTTCATCACCAAGAGTTGGCAACACTGCTTCAGGGCAAGGCTGACCATGCCTTGTGTGGCACACAAGTTTGCCATAACAGCGTGTCTGTCATCTCTCATCTGGTTATCCTGCTATGCTATGCTTTACATGGAAAATTGATGCAGTAATTTGTATCACAAATTACTTTAATGTAAATAATGATTGTAATATGAATATGCATTTTTATGTGACATTGATTTGAGATGGTTATTGATTGTAATTATTGTAGGGAAGTAAGTTTATACTGCCTTACTGAAACTGTCAATAATAGTGCGCAATAATGCAGCGAGGGGGGGTGAGCTGTTTATCATTATTGGAAACGAGGAAGTTGCGTAATGTTGGCGCGTTTTTCCGTTGAGAATCTTCTGGAACGTTTCCCTAGAGCATATGTGTTCATAACTTTCATTGGATATTAAAATAGATGCTAATGTTGGCGCGTTTTATTAGCCAATTGCAGTTCAGTTATAATCTTTAGGCATATCGGGGAGTGGGAGTATAAATAGAGGCTAGGTTAGAGGAAAAGTCCGTCAGTCGTTCAGTTCATCAAAAATCTGTGTACACTACACGTCGTCTTCAGTCAGTCAGTTCGTCAAAAGTATTTGTATGGCAAACGTCGGGTATTGATTCACAAGTTACGCACAGCAGAATTATGAATAGTCTAAAGTGTTGTAAGGTTAATTATACAAAAAGTTGAAGTACGTGGATTAAAAGTGATCAGTAAGAAGTTATTATAACAGTTTCAGTTTGGCGAGTGTTAAGATCAATGTATAAATGTGATAGTTAACGTGTTCGACAATAAATGTGTAAAACAAATTTCTTCATCAGTGTTATATTTGGATAAAAGATTCCTTTCCGTTTACACACCCTGATCAAGAGACATGTTTGACCGAGAAATAATAGCTAGCCGGAGGACAGTAAACAAAAATTAAATCAAATAACAGTCGCATTCTTTTGAACACTAACACTGCTGCAAATTGCTAACACCAGATGGAGCTACAAACCGAACAAATGAATGACGTCACAAGATGGCTTCACATGAAGTAAAAACAAATACACAAACTTTATAAATAATACCGTAACAAATTGGCACCCAGAACGTGGGGCAAAGTGAGCAGGAAAGTAGCAGAATTAACCAGGATGTGGAACGAATGGAGCAGTGAACTGATCTACAAGACACAGATTTCAGAAACAACTACAAGGACGACAGACTACGCGGATGATTGGACATCGTAATTCCGAGATTACAAGGCAACAGGGAAATTCAACTACAAAAACATCGGGACGACGCAGATTCATCATTAATACAACGCAGAAGCGACATATAACCTAGGAGAGAGGGGCAGATAGCTGGACATCAAAGCTACATCAGCAGATAGCATCAGAAAGGTTAGAAACGTGTGATTTTTATTCTAAAAAAAAAAAAAGGTGTAAAATTTTAAATGTACCTTAGGAGCGGTAGGATAAAGAAAACAATGGCTACTAATAATACAGAAGAAATAATTATGGAGGGAGATAATGTAACAGTTAGCTGTAATTCAATACAGGATACAGAAAATAGCTTAAACAATGTAGTATTTGATGGAGGAAATGTTAGTGCAGAAAGTCAGAATAGAATAGCAGGAAATGTTAATTTTGATGCTGGTATGATGATGGAAATGCTGAGAAATTTTGGTGAAACATTAAATAAGAGTATTACAGATCAATTGAGAGATGATATTTGTAAGACTAATGAGAAATTAGAAGACCTAAGTCAGAATAATATAGAATTAAGGGAAGAAATTTGTAAGAATAATGAGAAATTACAAAAGAAAATAAATGAAAACAGGGAAGATATGCAAAAGAGTCATAGGGAATTAAGGGAAGATATTGGTAAAAGCTTAGAACAAAACAGGGAAGAAATTGAAAAGAAATTCATGGAGCTAGATAGTAGTATGATAAGAATGAGAAATGAAAATCAGGAAATGATAGCAAATGAAATAGGTGAAGTTTCAAAGAAAATATCAGAAATGAGCAGGGAAATATCAAACCAAAAAAATGAGGTTAATACTAAGTTTGAACATGTTGATGTAAAATGTACAGAATTAGGTAGCCGAATGAGTAGCATTTCAGATGAGTTAAGAGAGATGATGGAGGCTACAAATGCAGATTTAATTCAGGTGCAAGTTAATTTCAGAGGGGAAATATCTGAAATTCAGAAGGAGTCAGAAACACAGAGAAATAAATTGTCTGAAGATTTGAATCAAAAGCTAACTTCTGAAATTAACAAACACCAAGCTGTTCAAAATGAGAATAATAAAAAATTGGAACAGACAATAGAAAATCTGCAAGGTACTGTAAATAGGTTAAAATTGAATTCAAGGGCAAATATATGTGATGTGAATGTATCAGATGTACAAAATAATGATAGAGGTAGTTCCTCAGGTATGACAAATAATGTGAGTGATGCGGCAGCTTCATCTATAGCTAATGCTGAAACTCAGAGTGCACAAGTAACACTAGAGAATTTAAATATGGGAGTAGGGAATTTGCAAAATTACAATCATATCTTAAGTGATTTTCCACTTCCAAAATTTAATGAAAACTCCAGTCCAGTACAGTTTATTGCAGACTTATCAGAGTATTTTCAAATTAAAAAGATACCTGAAGCATTAAAAATGATAGTTGTCAAAAGATGTTTGGACCAGAAAACTCTAGATTGGTTACAAATGGTATCAGGGGGTGAAATTTCATATGAATCCTTTAAGAGGTTATTCATGAACAGATTTTGGAATGTTACGGTACGGCACAGAATTCGAGCAATGCTTAGTCATGGTCAATTTGATCCACGAGAGGGAATATCAATGACTGATTACTTACTGAAACATGCAAGTCAGGTTAGGAACTTGTCACCTCCAATCAATGAGGAAGATTTTGTGAGTTTGCTCACAAGGCATTATCCTTTAAGGATACAAAATTACTTATTAATTGCAAAACCACGTAGCATCTATGAGATGACAGAATTAATGACAGCTTTGGAACAACAGGAAGAAGATATATCTCGAGAGTGGGAGCATAGATTTTTAGATGTGCGAGATAGACGAAATTACCAAGGTAGTTATCAGCAAAGTAGAGGACAAGACAGACGTCATGAAAATAATACCAGACAACGGTATCAATCATACGTTCCACAATTTGAAAGATCGAGGATAGATGGGAGACCAGGTCAACAGGAACAAATAAATTATGTCAGGACAGAAAGATTGCCTGAAAGAGGGCAAAATTATGGAAGGCGGTACATTAGACAAAGGGGAAATTTCACTCACTGGAGGGAAAACAATAACAGGGAAAGATCTGAGGAACGGCAAGAAAATTACGTGCCAAGGGGACATAATTTCAGAAATCGAGGATTTCGAACTCGAGGAAGGGGAACTCAAAACAATGGTAGCGACAATGAGATAGATTTAGCTCCTGTTAGGAATGGCAGTCCCGTACGTGAACATGGAAGTAACCAGGAAAACTGTTAATAGACTCCTGTGCAGTAGGTTCTCAGGACGTCTTTAATAATTCAGTATCCATTACCAATACAAATAATATGCCTACACACACACCCTGTAATAAGATTGCAGCAACAAAAGATAAGGGGAAAAATTTCGAGTCACCTCATGTTAGGATGGAAATTGCGAAGAAAGAGATCATTGCAACTATAGATTCTGGTTCGTCAGCTTCAATTTGCTCATAGAAATTTTACATAAATTTAATTAATGAAGGTAACAAAATTATGGCTCTTCCCACTAGTAATTTAGTTTGTCGTGTTGCAATAGGAAGAACGACACAGGTCATAAAAACACAAGCTCTACTTAACATACTTATCGGCGGAGAGAATTTTGAGGTTATGTTTCTAATTGTAAACCATTTGATTTGTGACATAATTATAGGATGTGACTTCCTACATGAATATGAAGCACGTATAGATTTTAAACATGAAGAGTTAAAAATAACAAAAGAAGATAGAGAAATAATGGTACCTTTTATAAAAGAGAAAGTTTCTGTGATTGAGATGACAAAGGATGAGAAAAATCTTTGTGACCAAGAGTTTTTTGTACAAATAGTCAGATAAAGCAGGTAGTCACAGAATATGAAGGGAATACCACGCCATATTTCCGACAGCTAGCAGAAATGCCAGAGAAAGTAGAGAAATTTACAATCCAAACAAAAGACGACCATGTGAGCGAGACAGACAACAGCTGGGAAGAGAAGAGAAATGAGGAAATAATACACAAGTGTGAAGAAGCTTATAATATTACGATAACGCAAAAACAAATCCTTCATGATGTTTTGATGAACAATAGTTCAGTATTTAGTAATATCCCAGGCAGATGTAATGTATATCAGCATACATTTCAAATAGAAGACGTACCACCATATAGGCACAAGTATGACAATTTACCTATAAGTCTTCGGGACAAAGCTAGACAACTAATAAATAGCATGTTAGAAAATGGGATTATTGAGCAAAGTAATTCTCAGTATATAAATTCAATCTGCTGGAGTATTAAACGAGATGGTAGTTTGAGATTAACTTTAGACGGTAGATATGTCAACAAGTATATGAAGCCAGATCATTTTCAAAGTGAGGGAATTGAACAACTAATTACGAAACTTTCAAGAGGGAGATTTCTGACATCCATTGACCTCACTGCTTCATATTGGCAAGTGGAATTAGATCCACAAGTGCGTGATTACACTTCATTTCAATACTCGGGGATCCAGTATCGTTTTTGTGTAAATCCTTTTGGTTTAAAGAACTCAGGAAGTGGATTTTTGAGAGCCATTCACAGTATCTTTGGAAATTCTGCAGATGACTTTCTAATAAAGTATATTGACGACTTCCTAATCATTAGTCAAACATTTGAAGAACACATGAATAATGTCCATTATGTGTTAAATAAACTGCAACAACATGGTATGACTGTGAACATACAAAAATCAAAATTTTGTGTCAAGGAAATAAATTTTCTGGGTTATGTAGTGGATGAACGAGGTATAAGACCTGATCAGAAGAGAATAGAAGCAATAATGAAAATTCCACCACCAAGGAACGTAAAACAAATTAGACGTCTCTTAGGGGTATTGAACTTTCAGAGTAAGTTCGTACCAATGTATTCGGCTGAAATAGAACCACTGCGGCAGCTACTCCGAAAGAACAATAAGTGGAAATGGACAGAGGATCATCAGAAATGTTTTGAGAGAGTAAAAGAACTCTTTGCTAAGTCCATATTGCTCGAGAGGCCCAGAGAAGATTTAGAATATGAGATTATGTCGACGCATCAATGCAAGGATACGCCGGAATTTTAGGACAGCGAGACATCAACAATGACTTTCACGTCATTAGTACAGCTTCTACAGGACTTACAAATATTGAGCGGAATTCTTCGGTGACTCAGCTAGAAATTGGAGCACTATATTTCTCATTAATTCGTTTTAAAACCTATATTTATCAGCAGAAGGTGAAAGTATATTCAGACCACATCAGCTTAACTTTCATACAACGGTGTAGATTATGTAGTGGAAAACTCGCTAGATACATTCATGCAATATCTGCATTCGATATTGAGATTATACACATTCCTGGCAAAAATAATACCTTCAGTGATTTGCTATCAAGATTGAACTACAACCCACAAATTCCCGAAAATATTGAAAGGCCTAGAAATGAAGTCAAAATATTGACAATTGAAATTCCTTTAAGCAAAGAAATGATTAGAAAATTGAAAAATATAGGGGAAATTCAAAATGAGAACGCAAAATTATTAGAACTTAAAGAAAAGTCACCACGTTGAGTAAATACATCACAAGTAATAACATTACAAGTAATACCGTAACAAATTTTCAATTTAAGGAATTTCAATTGTCAATATTTTGACTTCATTTCTAGGCCTTTCAATATTTTCGGGAATTTGTGGGTTGTAGTTCAATCTTGATAGCAAATCACTGAAGGTATTATTTTTGCCAGGAATGTGTATAATCTCAATATCGAATGCAGATATTGCATGAATGTATCTAGCGAGTTTTCCACTACATAATCTACACCGTTGTATGAAAGTTAAGCTGATGTGGTCTGAATATACTTTCACCTTCTGCTGATAAATATAGGTTTTAAAACGAATTAATGAGAAATATAGTGCTCCAATTTCTAGCTGAGTCACCGAAGAAAGAGCAAACATTCAATCAAATCAATGAACATATGAAAAAAAGGAATAGGGAAATAATGGGAGATATAGAAAATAGAAATAGTAAAATAATAGAAGGATTTGAAAAGAAAGTTATGAAGCTAGATAGTAGTATGCCAAAAATGAGAGATGAAAATCAGGAAGTAATAGCAAGTGAGATAGGAGAAATTTCAAAGAAAATGTCAGATATGAGCAGGGAAATATGTAACAAAAAAGTGAGGTTAATAATAAAAGTGAACATGTTAATGTAGAATGTACAGAGCTAAATAGTAGAATGAGTATCATTTCAAGTGAGCTAAGGGGGATAAAAGAGGTTATGAATGTAGATGTGAATCAGGCGCAAGTTAATTTCAGAGGTGAGATATCTGAAATTCAGAAAGAGTCAGTAATGCAAAGAAATAAATTGTATGAAGAAGTTAAAGTTTTGCCTGTAAATAATCAAATGCTAACTTCTGAAATTAACAAGTACCAAGCTTTTCAAATTGAAAACTCCAATCCAGTACAGCTTATGACAGATTTGTCAGAGTACTTTCAAATTAAAGAGATAGTAGAAGAATTGAAAATGACAGTTGTTAAAAGATGTGTTGTTCAAGAAACTTTAGATTGTTTTCAAATGTTATCATGGGACGAAATTTCATATGAATACAAGAGGTTATTCATGAACAAATTTTTTAAGGTTAGGATACGGCTACAAGTAATGTTTAGCCACACACAATTTGATCCAGGAGGGTAAATAGCAATGAGATGTAAAGTAAATGCTGGATAGTTAAAGATGACTTGCAGAGAAATGTATTGGAACGTAAGAGGGTTAAATAAATATGTACGTCATGTGAAAGGAGAAATAAAATTTTGGACATAATTAAATTTTTTTTTTAAAAGGAAAATAACATTTTTTTTTAGTAACTGTAACAGTATTAAAAATTAAGAATGTAAAGATTGAAACTTAATATGATATTAAAGTAAAAGTACGTAAATACAATTCCAAGAGTATTGTTAAAATAAAGTACAAAATAACAAAAATGGGTTAAAAATAATTTTTTTAAAAAAAAAAAAATACTTATGTAGCAAACAGAAAATGTGAAACAGTGTCTAGATTTAAGAGATGTAAATATATTTGTGTAGAGGGTGAATATTTTTGGTAAATATGTTTAATAATTACAAAAAAATTCTTGAATTGATAAATTTTTGTTAACAATATAAGAAAGTAAACCATTTTTTGTAACAGTAATTAAATACTTCAGGGTACAGTATTTGCTATAAAAATTATGATGTCAGATTAATGTCTAAACACATTAAACCAGAGCCAGTAAGTAGTGGCGAGATAAAAAAAAAAAAAAACATATGTCGTGTGTTAAATACATATGAAGTGTTAAGTGAAAGTGATAGCGTGTGTTTCAAGATTTAGGAGACTAAAAACCCAATTATAAAATTTCCAAACAAGTTGTAAATATTTATAATTATGTTTCTAGTGGGGCATATGATGCAGTAATTTGTATCACAAATTACTTTAATGTAAATAATGATTGTAATATGAATATGCATTTTTATGTGACATTGATTTGAGATGTTTATTGATTGTAATTATTGTAGAGAAGTAAGTTTATACTGTTCCCTAGAGCATATGTGTTCATAATTTTCATTGGATATTAAAATAGACGCTAATGTTGGCACGTTTTATTAGCCAATTGCAGTTCAGTTATAATCTTTAGGCATATCGGGGAGTGGGAGTATAAATAGAGGCTAGGTTAGAGGAAAAGTCCGTCAGTCGTTCAGTTCATCAAAAATCTGTGTACATTACACGTCGCCTTCAGTCGTTCAGTTCATCAAAAATCTGTGTACACTACACGTCGTCTTCAGTCAGTCAGTTCGTCAAAAGTATTTGTACGGCAAATGTCGGGTATTGATTCACAAGTTGCGCGCAGCAGAATTATGAATAGTCTAAAGTGTTGTAAGGTTAATTATACAAAAAGTTGAAGTACGTGGATTAAAAGTGATCAGTAAGAAGTTATTATAACAGTTTCAGTTTGGCGAGTGTTAAGATCAATGTATAAATGTGATAGTTAACGTGTTCGACAATAAATGTGTAAAACAAATTTCTTCATCAGTGTTATATTTGGATAAAAGATTCCTTTCCGTTTACACACCCTGATCAAGAGACATGTTTGACCGAGAAATAATAGCTAGCCGGAGGACAGTAAACAAAAATTAAATCAAATAACAGTCGCATTCTTTTGAACACTAACACTGCTGCAAATTGCTAACACCAGATGGAGCTACAAACCGAACAAATGAATGACGTCACAAGATGGCTTCACATGAAGTAAAAACAAATACACAAACTTTATAAAGAATACCGTAACAAAATGTATACTTGTTTTTTTTTATTTTCTCTGAAATGGCAATCTGAATTAAAATACTACATGTTTAAAAAATTTGCATGTAAAATAAATCTGCTGGATGGGATTGGAACTAGGTATGAGGACATGGACAAAATGTGTATGCTACTATTAGAGAGAGAAAAGTCCTTGTTGCTGTATCGAGAATTAAAAGAACGGTGTATGAGTGAGGGTTATATTGATAGATGTAATAAGAAAGGGAAGGGTTAGCACTGTTTAGCCTAGGAAATGGAAGTTAGAAAAAATGGAGCAGAGGTAATGAGAATGCGATTCATATTCTATTGTCCAGAAACAAGAGACTGGAGGAGTCAACTGATTAAAGTAAACTGATGTGTTACATTCCCATGACTTTCTCCCTTTGTTATTTATTACTGTAAACACCAACTATTCTTATGAAAGCTTATTTTTCTGTCTACTTCATTTTGAGACAAAAAACCTTTGCAGAAATAGCTACATTACACACTTCGTTATACACACAAAGAGAACAGCGATAGTCAAATGTTTAACAACTGGACGCTATATGCTGGCCTTAAAATTCCATACTGTTTCAATGACATCGCGAGAAACAGCTCAAAATCGACAGGGCTTTAAAGGAATGACAAAGCGTTGAACAATTAATAATGGATGTATGGAAATGGCTTATGCCACAAGAAATTATTTTAAATAGTGTATTTTAAAACGGTCTAGATTTTTTTGTATAGCACGTTTCATCTATTCCTTAACGTTTACCACTTATACAAGATTATACGAAATTGCTTCTGAAATAAAGAGGAATTCACAGGCTATTCCCAGAAGATACAGATGTACATTTTATTTGTGATGTAAATATATCTTAAATATATTGCATTTTAATCAAAACTGTTAAGCCCCTTGTGCATGATCAAACTTTTTTTTCAATTCAAGAGTTTACAAGAAAAATGGTCAAACTTTTTCAATATGTGACAAGATTGGACAGGAGTTGACAATGTTATAAATGTGTAGTGACAAGTTGTCTTTTTTCAAACTGAAACCCTTCAGAAGACTGATAATTTATTATGCACAAAGCAATTTATTATTTCCTCACGGTAGATATAACAATTTGCAATGAAATATTGTTCTAATATTATGTAGCACTTTTACATTTTATATCCAATGAAATCACATTACGATTATGGAATACAATAGAAATAACCCCAACTGATAGGTTAACCACGCTATATAACATTGAATTAATGTATACTTAGTTCAGAAATCTGCCTGGCAATTAATTCTTCATATGCCATCATCCTGTTGTGGTAATCCACGAAGTCCTAGACATACGGACATGACCAGCTTATGTATAACCTATTCAGTTTTTGTTTACTTTTTGCTTTCCGCCATGTTGCAGATTTCGTGACGCACTGTAAATACTCGCCTTTCATTGGCTAAAACCATGAAATGGTTGTTAAATCTTTGATCGTTTAGAGCTTGTCCTTATTTGCTTTCAACACTTTAAAAGTATTGGAAGTAATTTGATAAGAAAAGTTGTGAAGCTGTTACAACTCTTGAAAAGTCTTGTAATGTATTGAATTTGACGAAAATTTGATCGTGTACAAGTAGCTTTAGAGCCATTTTGAAGAATGTTCCATGAAAAGGGTAGTTGGGGATGGGGAGGCTTTTCTTGAAAATTGTATTGCATTTTTTTGGAAGATACTGAATTTACATACCAAGTTTAGTATGTACCCGACTTTTTATTTTTGAGTTAACCTGTTCTCCCTCTCTCCCTCTCTCTCCCTCCCTCCCTCTCTCTCTCAATTAATATATTTATGATATAAAATAGCTACAAATACTTCTATTTTATTGTTAAGGTGTTAAGGACCAATTTAATATGAAAATAGCTGCCCCCTAAAAAAGAAGTTGCTTTTCATATTTGCTCAGGCTCATTTTATATGACCATATCAGGAAAGAGAATAAGCTAAAGTTATCAGCTGAACACACTGCTCCATGACTTTCAGGAGGTTATAATTAAACCCCTTGGACATTAGCTGATCATTAGACCTCGGACTTCATTGCCTTTTCATCGACTTGAAAATTCACGTCTATGCATGGACTACATCCTATGTGTCATATCACGTCCATCGCTTCAGTCTACCTATACAGCAGCGGGACAGGTAGTCATTGCCAACATGTACAGCAATCTGTCATTCACTTTTAGAGAGTACAGAGTTGTAAGAGGTGTAACATTTTCTGAATGGAAAGGATTTTTAAGCGGTAAGCGAAAAAGTTTTTCTTTTGACACTTCACAAAAATGTATTGTTATTGTAATGGAAGTATGGAATCATAAATAACTGAATCATGAAAGGAAACTGTTTTATCATATTAACAGAATACGTGACACTGAAATTATATTGCAAATCAAGCAGCAACTTTACCCTTCACCGCACTGCATCTATATAATGAAGTGAATGAGGCATTACCTCCCCATCCCCTTAAATACCAAATTTGCTATTTATTCAACTTTGCATTTTTGAGTTATGCTGTTCATAGGCAGACACACATGGACCTTTTTCTAAAAATCGATGTTATATTCACATGATTTTCTCTACCCTCTATTGTTTATTAGTGTGTATATAAATTATTCTTACTGAAGTTCGTTTTCCTATCTAGTTCATTTTAATTGAGATAAACATTTCCAGAAATAGCTAAATGAATAAACAGAGTTTTATTTATGGGCGCTCTTTAACTACTATGGTTCTTAGCATCCCATTCTATATTGGATGTGAAAGACCGGAAATTTTGCTCAGAGGCCTTTTTATCAGGCTAGAGGTTCTTTTACGTGCCATAAATATATGGCACGGGACCACTGGCTTTACTTCACTTCCGAAGGAAGCCATGTTAAAGATTTTTACACCCCAAAAAATCCAATGCCCTCCACCGGGTTGGAACCCATGTCCTGAGAAATAGAGGCTAGCATGGTACCCTTAGACCACGGAGGGCAACACTAAGAAGAAGAGACGTAAAATTGTCACTGACGGATAACAGGCCTGTGAATTCAATTTTTTTTCTGCGGCACAGGGTTTAACAGGTCTCTATACCTAATTTTGGTATGCTAAATTCAAATATGCTTTCCATTTTTTCATATCGTGTTCCTTTTTTCTTTCTTTTCTTTCTTCTTTTTTTTTTATTTTCTTTCATGCAGAAAGTAAATATGTAATATTTGAGTTTATTTATAGTTTTCAAGTACAGTTTAAAATGTGTGAAACCATACAAACTAAGAAACGATCTCAATTCTACAGATGCACAGTTTACATTGAACTAGGAAATGTCAAACAATGTTATGATTTTATTTTCTCCTCCTCTTTGTTGAAAATGAATGCTGAGTTGACTTGCATTTGTGGTCCTGACAAGCGTTGCCTCTAATTAAACATCAACAGTAGTTGGCTTTCAGAGGGATGTCCCATCGATCCTGATACCTTGTTTCCTTCTGCTTTATGTTCTGGCGAAATCTATCTACCTGTTCTTCGCTTAGTGCATCCAAGTTTTATTAAAAAAAATTCAAGATGTAAATGCAGAAAATGCAATTTTAAGCTCATATTGCATCCTAGGGCCTTTTAACTTTTTGAGCATGGATATATGCTCATACTGTTCATCTTTAACGTTACCCAAAAAATTGTTTATAACCTCATCGAATGAGTCCCAAGCTTGAAGCTCTATGTCCGTCATGATATTTTTCTAAAATGAACGTCCTTCATGAGTTTGTGAATCTGTGGGCCGTTAAAAATACCTTCTTTCACCTTTGATTCAGACAAAATTGGGGATTTCTGAATAAGATGTTGGAAACATGGACCACGTTTATCCAAAGCTGTGACAAATTGCTTCATTATTCCTAATTTGATATGTAATGGGGTTAGCAAAACTTTTGTGAGTCAAACAGCGGGTAATTTATTACATTTTTTGCCCTTAGTATTAAATTTTTTAAATTTGTACATGATACGCAAAAACTGTTATTTTTTGAAATCAGAGCATCCAATTTGACCGTTACAATGTAAAATATTCCGTGCCACAAAATGTTCGCAGGCCTGTGTAATTGTGAGCTTGGTCCTCATCATTATAGATTACTCTTAGATTAGCACCAATACTACAAGCTTAGTTTAAAGGCTACAGTAATACTTTATGTAATGCAATTTGTTAATTTCTCTCTTTACAGCAAAAACATGCAGAAGGTGAAGTTAAGGCATTACAAGAGAAAGAAGATTCTTCAGAGGAAGATATTGACACTGCACTGAATAAGGAGTTGGATACTCTTAAAGCTGAGAAAAAGAAAGAACCAAGAATGCGGAGATTTCAAGTTGTGGAATCTGGAGCAAACAATTGCATCTTCATCCAAACTGATGTTAGTAAATACAAAATTCCTTTGATTTGTTTTGTATGTAATAGAGAACACTATAAAAGTTTATCAAGCAATTTGATCACTGATGCAGGTACTTTGATAGTGCTGCAGATGTGGAGGGGGGGTACAAGATCTAGTGATAGGCACTGGAGTCTTTGGCTAGATCTTTGTTGGGAGTGTCATGGAGTAGAAAATAGCTGTTGTTATTCCACAAAATATGCATGTAAAATAAGACCCATGTGGCCAATATTTCATTTTAAACATTTTATATATATGTAGATGGTCACGATTTAGCAGCTAAGAGACAGGAAAACAATAAACAATCTGATCTGCATATAACAGTGCTATATGCTTGTGATACCAATGCCAAAATAGTTTCATAACCTTCATGTAAGGAAGTTTTGCTTTATTTCCTTTGTATGTTGTAATCAGGTTCATTAGCAGAACTTGCTAAAATAACCGTACAAAGAGAGAAAATTGCTGACGGTCAACCAATATTTTATAATTAACCATTCAGAAAATTATTTTTCTCAATGGTTGCAGACTACGTGTCTTTTCAAATGCGGTTGGTTAACCTAGTATCCTGGGAAAGCGGAATCTACATATTCACCAGCTTCGCCTCTACTTTGTTGTATACATTAAGGGTTTCTGCATTATGTAAAAACTGTGAAGCTTTTATGTTATTAAATAATGGGACAAATAGAAGGTGCAAAGATTTTAAATTTCACCTTTTGTGATTATCTAAAAAATCTGATGTGTTGCACTCACATGACTTTCTCTACTCTTGTACAAACACATATTCTCCATCTACTTCATGTTAATCAAACTATCGAGATGTTAAGCTTATTCCTAATTTTCTTATAGGTGCAAGGGGAATATGGTAGCCTTTAAACGATAGTCAAATGTTTTAAGAGCTGGTTGTTATGTGGAGCATTCCATTCTCTTTGTATGTCCAGGACAAAAAAAAAACCAAATAACAAATTCCCATTTGAGAATAAGCATAAGTATTGGAAAATTGAAACAAATAACAAGAAATATCTTGGAAATGGTTCATTCCACCAAAAAAAAAAAAAAAAATGTATATGACATAAATTGTGTTTTTAACGAGATCTACATTATTTTGCGTTGTAAAATTTTGTCTATGTCTTAAGGCTGGTTCACAACCGAGAACGAGAAAGTTGAAATACATGTATTCAAATGGGAATGTTCGCAACCGACAGGAAGCCTTCCCGGGCCCCGGGAATGGGAAAGAAGAGTTGCCCAACTTTTAACTTTCTCGTACCCGGGTTCAGCATATTAGATCCCTATTGTGCATATTAGACTCCTCACTCTAGATGTTGTTTTAGGCGGCCGTGACATGAAACAGCCACTAGTGCTCTCGATAGTCGCAAGCTGGAAACATGAAAGTGTAAGGAATTTGTAGTAAATGTGCTTACTAACCTCATCCCGACACCCGCAAATCTAACCAGCGTTGCTTCCTCTGGTGAAGGGGTCATTTGTAGTTTGTTTATATGCAACTCAAAACTGGCTATTACCTAAAAAAACAATGGCAAAAGCTACAAAGAACAGCAAAAACCGGTGGAAATGAAAAAAGAACAATAAACAATTTTAATGTATGCCATTAAATAAAGGAATGAAAGTTTGGCATAAGTAGAGGGATCGGAAATGTAATGAATATGCATTTAGATAATGTTTACTGTATCAAATTTTGACGTTGGCTTGGCTAAATTGGAAGTAGGTGACAAAATGTCATTGGTCAGTTAAAAACAAATGAAATCCCAATGTGCAAAATCGACTTTCACTTTGTGATCGATATGCATTCCCGTTCTCGTTACCGGGCTGTTGTGAATAAAAATTTCTTGCTTCTCGTTCTCGTTTCCATTCTGGTTACCGTTACTGGGTGGTTGTGAACCAGTCTTTATTCTCCATCTACTTCATGTTAATCAAACTATCGAGATGTTAAGCTTATTCCTAATTTTCTTATAGGTGCAAGGGGAATATAGCCTTTAAACAATAGTCAAATGTTTTAAGAGCTGGTTGTTATGTGGAGCATTCCATTCTCTTTGCATTACCAGGACATAAAGAAACGAATAACGAATTCCCATTTGAGAAAAAGCATAAGTATTGGAAAATTGAAACAAATAACAAGAAATATCTCGGAAATGGTTCACTCCACAAAAAAAAATGTATATGACATAAATTGTGTGTTTTAACGAGATCTACATTATGTTGTATAGTAAAATTATGTCTGTCTTATGGTTTACCAGTTATGCGAAAGTCATTCAGAATGAAGAGGACTTTGGGGGAAGAAAATCAAAATTTCCGAAAAATGTTCCATGTAAAAGATAGTCAGAGGTGGGAGGTTTTCTTGAAAATCTTTGTGTCGCATCTTTGGAAGATAGTAAACTCAATTACCAAGTTTGATTTTATCCAACTTTTTGTTTCCGAGTTATGCTGTTCACAGATACACACACATGCATGCACACACACACACGAAAATGTTTCCAAAAATGCTGTATTTGGATTCAGGGCACCTCAAAACACATATTTCCGGTGAAATTTCGGTATCAAAGTTTTTAGTGGAGTGCAATACTTCCCCTACTTACTGTGCGTAGTAGAGAAAGTAAAAATTACTCGACCATTGCAACTGAATGTTCCACCGCTAAAGGGTACTTATAGGTGTTCTGACAAAGTTTCACAACTTTTTGTGTGAATATTGGGATTTTTTTAATCCATCATTAGGAATACCGGGGCTGCATGGAATTACAATTATAAGGGCTGAAGGATAGGATTCATCGTAAAAATCTTCTAGATCAATATACAGTATTTTCATACAGAGCAGAGGGAGGTAAATTAAATTGTCGTTGGGGTTTACAAAGCTACACAGTAAGCCAGCTAGTACTAAACTGATGTACCGTGTAGTGTTGTTATCAGTTGCAGTAGTTGGTTCCTAAAAGCTCTGTGCTTTGATCACAGTTGTCATTCAGCTTACATAAAGTAGGCTAGAACAGATTATTGCAATAGTTATTTCTGTTCAAGGTGGATGAACCTGTGAAGTTAGTGCACCATATAATGAAAGATGTAAGAGATTCAAAGAAGCAAAGGACACGTTTCTTACTTCGTCTTCTACCAGTGGAAGCAACATGCAAGGTGAGCTATTTGTTAAAGAACAAAAAAAGAATTTGTTAATATAGGTACAAGGGGGCGATGTGTATTTCTTGAGCTTTGCGCCATCTTTGATGGAAGCATTTTTTTTTTTTTTTATGTTTCCTCAAAGATCGTGATCATTACATGGTGTGAGGTGTGATCAAAAAGTTTCCGAAATGAGGCCATAAACACAAGTTGATTTAAAATAGAGAGTTGAGGGTTGTTACACTACATCACTATAATATTCTTACTTGAACGCGTTTCGGGAGACGGTTTGTTCCCATCGTCAGCATTTTCTCTCAACTGATTTTTGCCGGTCATCGTCTGGTCGATGTGTGTGGTTTGTGGTGTTCTCTGGTGCTGGGCTGATGAACCTCCAAAGGAACCTCCCGAAACGCGTTCAAGTAAGAATATTATAGTGATGTAGTGTAACAACCCTCAACTCTCTATTTTAAATTATGACACATCACTGTTACTAGCTTCTAAATCTTCAAAATTAGTCAACAAGTTGATTTGTTTATTCCACACTGTCACCCTTGAAGTAGTCTCTTTGGTAATTGATATACTTGTTGCAGCGCTGTTGCCAATGCTGGAAGCACCTCTGGAAATCGTCCTCTTTAAGCATGTTCAAAGCCTTCTGCGATTAGTGATGGATAACAACAATGTCCTAAAAATGGTGTCCTCTGAGCTGCATTTTAAATTGAGGAAAAAGAAAAAGTCCACTGGACTGGTGAATAGGTGGGTTAGGGAACAGTATTCATCTTATTTTTATCCAAAAACTGGCAGGCCAAAATGGCTTTATGTGCAGGTGAATTGTTGTGATGCAGGAACCAATCACCAGCCAGCATTGTACACTGTCTTTCAGTCTTTGTAACACTTTCATTGTTTAACCCTGTGGTACCAATTCCTTTAATGTGTTACATTCACATGTCTTTCTCTATCCACTATCATTTATTTTTATACAGCTTCTACAATCTATTCTTATGAAAGCTTGTTTTTCTATCTAATTCATTTGATCATTATCAGCTGATAACCCGTGATATAATATTTAGCTGGACGTGTGTTGTTTACCTCATTGTCAGCCTTGAAACATGTCCAGGTAAAATTACCGTTTATCGAGTTTTAGTGTTACAAATTCCAACTCAGAAACCATTATCTTATACAAAACATTTTATTTTGTCTTAAACCGTATGCTTTAACAAGATCTACATTTTTTGTGTAGTAAGACTTTGTCTATCCCTTACAGTTTACCTGTTATAAGTTATTTAGAATGAAGAGGACTTCATAGGCTATTCCCAGAAAACTCAAGATATATATTTTATTTGTCATACAAATATCTTAAACATATGGTAAAATTTTTTTTACCCCCGCCATTGAATCTTTGCACTTGACAGTTTGAATGGCTTCACATAATGTTGCTATATTGTGGTTGTTGACGTTGCCAGAGTGGCTAGTAAACAACAACAGCTGATTGTTCTCCTTTCTGTCATGTCTAAGCAGCATTAAAAAAGTGTATGCAAATAGCAAATGTCAATGAATAATAGCTTTTTTGTATTATTATTGTTAATTGAAAATAACTCAAAAATATGCACTTTTGACAAAATAGAAACAAAATAATGCAAACTTGTCAGTTACAATGAAGAGAAATAAAACAAGTTATAAGCATGTGATAACAAAGTTATTTTCACTCATCGATTTAAAACAGCAATGGCTCAATTTCATCCAAATCTCCATCTTCATCCTCTTTCTCTTGGAGTTTCACTCCCTTGTAAATAACAGTTCTCCTGCTTAGTCCAAGAGCTGCTACAGTTCCTTGTATGACTTATCAGCAGGAATAAAGGTATGCCTATGAAACTTCATGAATTCCCGAGTCCTTCTTAAGAGTTCCAATGCCTGAGTATTAAGTGGGACACCTCAATGCAAAGAATTTTCACTTTGTGAATCATCACTCGGTGAACGGCATCATTTTTGAGGCATTGTCGCACTTCAAATCTTGTATAAATAATATGAATGAAATATATGTGTGTGTGTTAAAAATTAAATTGAGTTTTATTTATGGATGCTCTTTAACTGCTGTGATCCTTAGTGTCCCATTCTATATTGGGCATGAAAGACCGGTAATTTTGCTCAGAGACCTCTTTATCAGGCTTGAAGTTCTTTTACGTGACATAAATCTACTACATGGGACCACCCGCTTTACTTTCCTTCCAAAGGAAGCCATGCTAAAGATTTTTACGCCCGAAGAAATCCATTACCCCCACCAGATTTGAACCCACAACCTCAGGAACTAGAGGCCAGCATGGTAAACAGTGAGTGTGTGTGTGTGCGTGTGCGTGCGCGTGTGCGTTCCTCACTTCTCACTCGTGCCCCTCCCTCCTCTGCATGCGTATTTCTTGCTGCTCTGTTAATCAACTGTTCACTCGGCTTCTCCCTGCTTCTTCTTCTTTGCATTTCTTCTCGCCCCGCCTGTGCAACCGATGTTAGCTCCTCCCCCTCCCTAGCTGCTGCTTCTTCCTCCATATATTCTTATGTCAGCTTCTGCCCACTTCTCTTTGTATCTCTTCCCGCCCTGCCGCTGCTACCAATGTTATCTCTTCTTCTCTCTCCATGGCTGTTAGGTCTTTCTCTCTAATTTAAGAAAGTAGTTAAAAGTTACGCATGCAAGGGGTGTGAGAGTTGGCATATACCACCTATTCCATTATTACACATAATTAAGTGTAAACTAAGTACAGGCTAGAACAAGTCTCATGGCTTCCAACTATGCACTGGGTTGCTGGACAAATTTTGTCCATAATGTGTGGAATACAGTATGAATCTGTGGAATAGTTTCATTGATAACATAAACTATATTACCCTCTGTTGCTTTGTCTGAACCATACGTCTTCTGCTATTCATGATTCACACAACTCGGACATTCTGCTTTACAATGCTCTGTGTTTTAAGCTATCTAGCATCATAAAATTCATATCTATGGAGATAAATAAGTTTATAGAAACGATGTGATTTGGGAGTGGTTTAATAAGGCTTTTACTTATTTCAGGCGTACGTGGAGGATATAAGGATAGCAGCTGATGGCCTTTTTGATAAATACTTCACAGAAGAAGGAAAAACGTTTGCAGTCTTATTCAAGTAAGTTCAGAAGTATTTTGAATCAATCATGTATGTTTCTCTTAATTTAAGTTCTTTGATAGAATCAATGGATTTTTCAATGGCAATAAAATGACATAAGGATATCCAGCATTGCTTAAGTTTTAACTTATCAATAATTTTAAAAAAAAAACCTTAATCTGTTTTATAAACATAGGCACAAGTTGTCAAAATTTACGGATAATTCATTCCTAGCTTTTCATCTGATGCTTACAGGTATATAATACATGTTAGTAGTGAAAATACTACATCATAGCACCCATTTGTAGCAACCCTTGGGGTAGTTAGCCCCTGGGGGTGCTGACAACCAGGGGAGCCGTAGTGTCAGATGGAAGAGAGCGTGTTGGTATCGGGGTAGGTAGGTGTGGTGCATAGGGGTGAGTTAGGGAAGAGGCATGAATAATAATCTGGGGGTTGTATAAAAAACTAACTTTACATGGTTGCTGGGGGGTGAGGATGGTACGAGCAGGAACTTATGTCTAGTTCGTCTTACCTGAGGTCTGCTGATATATCTTGAATTACCAGTAATTAAATGCTTGAGTTATGTCGGAGTGACATACCCCTGTCGCTCAGAGCTTTGCCGTGCGAGAGAGTCAGTTGTCAATGAATGCGCGTCTGCTGCGTGGCAGTTAAGTACTTTTTGACCCGCTGACAGTGTGCCCCCATGAGCTACAAAGCCAGGCTACCTAGATTTTACCATCTTACCACATATTGGTAAATCTAACGTAATCTCAGATTCTACGTTCGAACCTCCACTACGGCTCGCTACAATATACATTTTGTGGACAAAAGTATCCATTAAAGGCTGGTTCCTCAATAATGTCGAATGGTAACCAGAACAAGAATGATAAAACTAAAATACATTTATTATAATATGAGCATTCACAATTATCAGGAAGCTTTCCTGGGAATGGGAAAAAAAACTTGGCCAAGTTTTAATGTTTTCGTTCCTGGTCATGGCATATTATGTCATATTGTGCATATAAAGCCCCTTGTACACGATCAAACTTTTTTTCAATATGTGACAAGATTGGAGAAGACTTGGCAAGACTTGACAATGTCAAAAATGTGTATTTACAAGTTATCTCTTCGCCAAACTGAAACCCTTCAGAATACATTAGGTTTGTTCCCACACGATTCAGAATCGATTCCGAATTATCTGAGTGTGCGCAGTAGCTAAGTGGCGTTCCAACACGACAGAGAATCAGTTCAGAACCAATTCTGAATTTCCAGTTTGCTGTTCCAACGTATTTGGGAACTAGTTCGGAACGATTGAAATCGGTTCCTGATTAAGAATAGGAACTGAAAATTCCAGACATGCGCAGATTGTATGGTCTACAGCGCATACTCAGTTAATTCAGAATCGATTCTAATCGCTTGGAACAAACCCGACAGAGAGTATTGAAAAAGCGACATACTCTCTGTATTCAGTAGAAAATAAATTTAAATCTGTAATTTATTCCTCCATTCGTGTTTATTTCTCAATACGGAATAGCAAAGGTGTTTGGTATGCAGTTGCTCGCTGTTGAGTAGTATGGTGACATACTTGAGGAAAAGAACAAAGTCTAACAAAGCCAGGGAGCAAAACAGCGTTCAAAGATAATAATGAGTGATTTACAAGGTAACTGTGATCTTTTTAATGATGCATCGACTTCCGAAGAAGAGGATTATTTCCATTTAAACATTATTCCGTTATTTTGGGACCTTTACCCCTTTTTGGTACCTTTATACCATTTTCCCCCAACCATGCCCATAATCCCCTTTTTTCTTTTAAGTTTCATTCCAATTTATTCTTTAAATTTCAATTAACGTCTCCTCAGCTTGCTGTGTACGTGCGAATAGTAAGTCTACCTCTTTCAGTAAATGCCGCGCGGGAATTGAAAGCACACCCGCAACAATGGAAAATAATTGTGTGTTCGACGAAAACCTCTTTCTCTCACTTTACTGCTATAAAGTAGCCAGCAATAATGCAATTGACAATGAGTGATTCTATCCCACCGAATCAGTAGCCTGCTGTTCGCGAATGTGAGTTTGTTGCTGTGAGAGACGTCATCTGTTTGCGTGGAGACGAAGCCTGGGCAGGCAGAGACGACAATAACCTCAACCGTGCAGTTCCGAGAATTATTAAGACTGGGTTATAATTCACAAAACAATTATATATAAAGAATTAAAAATTTCAGCCCAATTGAATGGATAGTTTGGAAAATAGTAATTTTAGTTGTGCATCCCCTTTAATAAACCAGCACCTTATTGTGGCTTTTTTCACCTTATTTGAGCACCTTCTCCCTTCCTTTTTTCATCTGAAATTTGCAACTAAAAATCCTAACCCTGATCATAAGCATACATTGGTGCTATGTAGTTTTGTATTATTTGCATTACGTTCGGAATAGAATTTATGTGGGGTGTCATTGTCTCAGAGTAATGGAGTTTTAAATTAAACATTGTGTTTATAAGTTTCTGTAGCAGAAAACCTAATGCTAAATTGGAATTGTGTTAAATTACTTTTTCCGGGTTCTGGTTTAAATATAATATCTATATATTATAATTGTTATTCGCAATAACTCAGTATCAATGGCTTTAAGCCGATAAACGAACGCGATTTATTTTTGCTCGAATATTAGGACTGGAATCAGTATGAAAGAAATGCTTACGATGTACGTATGTGTGTATATATATATATATATATATATATATATATATATATATATATATATCGGCGGAGTTTTATTTCATTCATGAACGCTGTAAACGTAGATATTTGATCGTCTTCTGATTGACCGTGCAACGAAGAAGGCTGTGACAGAACGCGAACAGTTCAAGTAGTGTTCCAACCACACAAAATTCCGAATTAGTTCTGTGAGCGTACCGGACTGGCGCATGTGCATTAGCATGTGTTGGAATTAGTTCGGAACCCGTTCAGAACCGTATGTTGGAACAAACCTATTGATAATTTATCACGTGCAAAGCAATTTGGTATTTGCATCACAGTATAACAATTTGCAATGAAATATTGTTCTTTACTAATATTATGTAGCACTTTCACGTATTATATCCAATGAAATCACATTACATGTGTGGAATACAATGTAAAAAATCTGATGTGTTACACTCACATGACTTTCTCTACTCTTGTACAAACTACTTTTACAAACGCTTATTCTCCATATGCTTCATGTTAATCGAGATATCGAGATGTCAATATTATTGCTAATTTTCTTGTAGATGCAAGGGGAATATGGTAGGTTTTAAGCGATAGTCAAATATTTAAGCGCTGGTTGCTATGTGGCGCATTCCATTCTCCTTTGCATGTCCAGGACATAAAAAAATCTGATGTGTTACACTCACATGACTTTCTCTACTCTTGTACAAACTACTTTTAGAAACGCTTATTCTCCATATGCTTCATGTTTATCGAGATGTCAATATTATTGCTAATTTTCTTGTAGATGCAGGGGGAATATGGTAGGTTTTAAGCGATAGTCAAATATTTAAGCGCTGGTTGCTATGTGGCGCATTCCATTCTCTTTGCATGTCCAGGACATAAAAAAATGAGTAACGAATTTGAGAAAAAGTATAAGTATTGGAAAATTTAAGGGAATAACAAGCAATATCTCGAAAACGGTTCACTCAACAAAAAAAATGTATATGACATAAATTGTGTATTGTAACGCGATCTACATTTTGTGTGCAGTAAAATTTTGTCTATCTCTTATGGTTTACCAGTTATGCAAAAGTCGTTCAGAATGAAGAACACTTTTGGAGACATTCCCAGAAAATTCGAGATATACATTTCATTTGTCATGAAAATATCTTAAACATATGATATTTTAATCAAAATCGTTAGAGCCATTTTTGAGAAAATTAAAATTTTCGAAAAATGTTCCATGTAAAGGGTAGTCTGGGGTGGGGGGATTTTCTTGAAAACCTTCGTGTCGCATCTCTGGAAGATACTGAACCTAAATACCAAGTTTGGTGTTTATCCGACTGTTCGTTTCTGAGTTATGCTGTTCACAGACACATACACACACACACACAGACACACACACGGACATGTTTCCAAAAAACACCAACTGATAGATTAACCACACTATATAACATTGCATTAATGTACACTTAGTTCGGAAAACTGCCTGGCAAGTATTTCTTCATAATCGCCTTCATCTGCTCCATGTTGTGGTAATCCACGGAGCCCTCGATGTACAGACATGACCAGCTTATGTATAACCTAATCAGTTCGCACACGACATACCTTGGGCGGGTAGCCATTTTTGTTGACGTTTTGCATTCAGCCATGCTGCAGATTTCATGACACACTGTGAATACTCCCATTTCATTGGCCAAAGCCATCAAATCTTTGATCGTTTAGAGCATGTCCTTATTTGCTTTGAAGACTTTAAAAGTGTTGGAAGCAATTTGACAAGAAAAGTTGTGAAGTTGTGACAACTCTTGAAAAGTCTTGTAAAGTATGGAATTTGACAAAAATTTGATTGTGTACAAGCGGCTTTAGACTCTTCAGTGTAGAAAGTATTCAAGGTGGCCATGACATGAAACAGCTGCTAGAGTTCTCTCTAGTTGCAAGTCAGTAAAATGAAACTGTAAGAAATTCTAGTTAATGTGTGACCTGACTCCCTCAGATCTCGGCACTCGCAGATTTATCGAGTGTTGGTTCTTCCAGTGGTAGTGTCATCTGTACCGTGGCAGCTCATAACTGGCTATTGTCCCCGAAACGATAGTAGAAACTACAAAGAACAGCAAAAGCTGGTAGAAATTAATAAAGAACTTTAACATACAATATTAATAAAGGAATGAAAGCTGTATGACTAGAGGAATCTGAAATAGTAATGGATCTGCATCTAGAAAATGTTTACTTCATTGAATTTTGATGTTTGCTAACCTACATTATGTTGCCTGAATTGGAAGCAGCTGAAAAAATATAATTGGTAAGCTACAAACAAATGAAATCGCAATGTGCAAAAACGACTTTGCACTTTGTTACTGATATGCATTCTCTTTCTCGTTACTAGGGTACTGTGAACCAAAATGTTGTATGCTGTTTTAGTTCCCATTCTCTGGTTGTTGTGAACCAGTCGTAAAATGCTTGTTTCTCGTAGAAGTAAACAGAGATGACCATATACTGCGTAGAAAATCTGTTCTGCACTCAGTAGACAGCAGACAACATTAAACAGCAGAATGTCGTCTTCCATGGTCTAGAAGTACTATGCTAGCCTATAGTTCTGGGGTCACAGGTTTAAACCCAGTGGAGGGCATGGACTTTTTTGGGTGTAAAAATCCTTAGCAATACTTTCTTCGGAAGGGAAGTAATGCCAGTGATTCCATGTCATAGATTTATGGCACGTAAAGGAACCTTAAGGCTGAAAAAGATGCCTCTGAGTAAAATTTCCAGTCTTTCACGTCCAATATAGAATGGGACACTAAGAAATATAGCAGTTAAAGAGCGTCCATAAATAAAACTTGGTTCATTTTTGGACAGCAGAATGGTATGTTCTGTGAAACCCACAGACTTACAACTGGATCAGTTGTTTGGGTGCTACTTGTCAGAAGTTGGTTTAACTTGGCACCACTCATCTGGAAAACAAAAAAAGAAAAAAAAAATCATGTGGTTTTACTTTCCTTTTTCTGTTAGATCAAAGTCTGCACCACGCGGTAGAAAACTGTGCCCCATCACTTGGAGTTATCTATGCTGGATTGAACTAAAGCATAGGGCATGTGTCAATAGAACATAAATTTAGTTTAGTTTTATAGGGAGGCAACACTGCCCTGCATTTCTGACCTTTGTAGATCTATTGCAGATACGCTGTCTTTTATCATCTAGCCAGAAGTCTGACGTTCATAATGACTCTGGACTGTGATGGTTAAAAGCTCTCCAATTTTGGAAATTAGCTGTGCTGGTCACTCGCACAACAGATGGGCAGTGACACAGGTAGGATACACTTGCTGTCCCATTCTTCAGGTGCCTTATAAGTTGACAGTGTCCTGTTGCCCATGAGAGCTTTACTCTGCTTAATTTCAGCAGTTCTTGTGACATGCTTCTGTCCAATTAGGAGTGCCTGAAACTTACAGATGAGTTCCAGTATTTGTCATGTTCTCTGACAGCCAGCTTAACCAGTCCTGATGACAGTCCCAGCTCAGGTACCTTCTTAGCAGCTTCATCTGCTCTTACATTGCCCTGGCACCCACCTCAGATGAACTGAATTTTGGGTATGCATGGCATTCTTCTTCTTCTTCCTTCTTATTTAGAAATGTCCTGAAGACGCCATATCCTCTTTGATGTCTAATTACCCTATCCGTAATAATAGTTGACTATTCCCAAAAACTGAAATGGCTAAGTAATCCTAACTTATAATTTGATTTTACATTTACGGATATGGGCAATGATTTTTTTAAAAATCTTAATTGGATCATATTGTATTATATTAGTGATTTTAATGGGCCCAGAAAAACCTAATTTGTACAACTCTAATAACAATTTATTATTTTGTTGTTCATTAGAAGAACATCCAAATAAAATGTGTTCTAAATTACCAAGATTGCCACCTGAGCATTTATTATTAACAGTTTTGCCTAATTTATATTGAAAATCTGGTGTATAAGCTACTTGTAATGTTATTTTGGACATAACCTTAAGGTCTTCTTTCTTGACGTTGATAGTACTGAACCAAGGTTTATTAATATAACATTTCATAGAAGAATCCAAGTTATGAGAATAAGTATCACACCATTTATTAAGGATAAAGATTTTTGCATCCTTTAAAGGAAGTGGCTCTGATGAAAAATCTCCTTCATATCTTGCTGTTTTTGCCAAAGAGTCTGCTTTTTCATTACCAATAATATTTTTATGGTCTGGGATCCATATCAATTTGATTATTATTTTATCAAGTAGAGCTTGATAAATAAAA
Source organism: Deroplatys truncata (assembly GCA_030765065.1). NCBI lineage: Eukaryota > Metazoa > Arthropoda > Insecta > Mantodea > Mantidae > Deroplatys > Deroplatys truncata. Next base: position 11,511,550 of record CM060987.1, read on the forward strand.
AATTTGATTTCCACTTCTAAAAGACTAGTATTTTTCTTAATAGGGAAATTTTGGAGTTCCAGGAGAAATGATTTGCTATCTGTGAATATAATATTAAATTTATATCTATGTTTTCTGATGATTTGAATAGCTTTCTTGATGGCCAACATTTCAGCCGAATAAATGGACCATTTATCATTTAATTTAATCAGAACTGATTCATTTAAATTATAATGATATACAGCTGCTTCCAATCCTTCTGACACTTTTTTGCAACCATCTGTGAAGAATAAATTCCATGTCTTCTTAGGAAATTTCTGAAGAAAATGTAAAAAATATTGATTGTGATATGACTCTATATTGGAGACAGTACTGGTATCAATATCCAAATTGTTGAAGAGAATCTTCCAGGATGACGAGGAGTGATTGCCAGGTTTGATAATGAATTATATTCTGTCCAGACATCCAATTGTGATCCAAATTCATGATTTTCTAATTTCTTCACATAGTTTGAGTTACTAATTTGAGACAACAGAAATTGTTCTTCAGAACAATTGAAAAATTTTGATAGAAATTTATAATTTGAAATACGTTGAGTATTTTTATAATTTTTAAATCCAATTTCTTTTAATGTGAGATGTGTAGATGGATTACCTAAAATTATTTTAGCAACATCATAAACTGCCGAGTTAAGTTTTCGAAGAGAACTTTTTAATGGATTATGGGTTATTAAACAACCATATTGTATTACTGAGCTGATGAGGTTATTGAACAAAATTATCATAGCTTGAGGATGAGCTACCCAAGTAGAGCCAGAAATATACTGGAAAATATGAGATATACTTTTTATTTCATTAACTATATAATTAAAATGGTTTTTCCAATTCAATTTATGATCCAAGATAATTCCTAAGAATTTTACACATTGATTTGGTTGGAGTATTTCATTTCGTACTTTCAGATACAAATTGGGTACAAATATTCCTTTTTTAAATATTATCCATTTATTCTTTTGAGGATTGATGTTAAGTCCCAATTCTTCTAACTGAAGGATACAATTGTTAACCAAATTCTCAAACTCTTTATTATTATTTTTAAGTTTTTTAAAATTGATATGTTGACATATAAAAATATAATCTGCATAAAATAATAAATTTGTTGATGCTGATTTCATAAGAGATAATTGATAGAGTATAAATTATATAAAATTGGACTGAGAGGAGATCCTTGTGGGAGTCCTTCTGATGTTAAGAGTTGTAAAGCATTATGAAATCTAGGCTGAAGTTGAATCTTTCTATCTTTTAATAAACTATATATAAGAGTTAAGATCTTCTTAGGTAAGTTTAATTTCTGCAAATTTAGGATTAAAATATTTAAATTTACTGTATCATAAGCATGAGAAATATCCAAACTCAGTCCTTGTAGTGCCTTTTTCTTAGATAATGCTTGAAGAATTTCCGAATGTAGTATACTCGGACTGTGAGTTGTTCCATATCCTAGACGAAAACCATGTTGATTTCTTGGCCAACTTCCGTATCTCTCCAAGAAAAATTGAATCCTTTGCACCAGCAGCTTTTCTAAAATTTTACAAAAACCACAAGATAATGCTATAGGTCTATAATTTTCTTTGCTATTTTTATTCATCCCTGATTTTTCAATTGGAATAATGTAAAAATGCAGCCATATCTTAGGAGTAATACCACTATGAAGGATAAAATTATATCCATGAAGTAATAAATATATTCTGTAGGAAAGTTCTGAACCATTTTATATTTAATTTCATCTGGGCCTGGCATAGAATCCTTTTGTCCTTTAATAACTCCTTGAAGTTCATTGAAAGTAAAGTTATTAGTTAACACTCTATATAATTTTTCCAATGGTAAATTGGTTGGTTCATAATCTGAAATAATCTGAGGAATATTACAAGAAACTGAAGCAGGCGACAGTAGATGTAGAAATTTATTTTGTAAGCAATGATTGTCTGATATTGGAGAAAATTGCTTGAATTTTTTATGAGTGAAGCTTCGTACCATATTCCAAATTTGTGAAACGGTTTTCTTCTCTAACGTAATAGAATTACAGTATTCTTTCCATCCATTAAATTTCGACTTTAATGATATTTTTTGTTTTAGCATATTGTTGTCTCATTAAGAGAAAATTCTCCATTGTTTTACGTTTCATGAAATTATAACATCTAAGCTTTCTCTCTTCAATATGTTTCTAACAATTAGAATTCCACCATATAGGTTTATTTTTCTTTTTGGGTTTAAAATTTATTATAGGATGAAATTTGTTAATGTATTCATCTATTACTTCATAAATGAAGGAAAAAACAAATTTACTTGGGATGCGGAAAGAATGATAATATTTTTCCAACATAAATATCTTAAAATTTTTCCAATTTATATTAATATTTCTTGAAAGCCAGTTATTTTTCAAAATGTTAAGTGATGTAGTTCCCAACATAATTGAGATCATAAAATGATCACTTCCAAATGTTTCATGAATTACGTTCCATTGAATTAAATTTATAAGAGAAGCTGATGCAAGAGTTAAATCAGGAGAGGTATCTTGTTGACCCATTCTACCCATTCTTGTAGGTGTCCCATCATTCAATAAAAATATATTATGGGATATATAATCAACAAATGGCAGATTGAATATTCCATTAATCCTATCCAGCTGAGGAATATAGAAATTAAAGTCACCAAATAACAAAAGATCCTTATGAGATTGAGGTTGAAGAAGATAATTCCAGTAGGAAAAAGAGAAGTTTATATTTGTTTTTTTGTATATGAAAATTATTTTAATATTACCTAATATCATTGATACTCCTTGAATTGAATAATCTTCACTGTCTAAAATTTCATATGAATTAATAATAATTGATTTTTTAATTCCTGCTAGTATTCCTCCACCAATTTAGGTCTGTCTGAACGTTTGATTTTATAATTAGCAATTCGAATATTATGGCATTCTTTTAACCATGTTTCTGAGATAAAAAAAAAAGGTACAGATCTTGATTTACTGTATACGCTAAAAAGTCATCTTTTTTATTTTTAAGACTTTGAGCATTCCAATATATGATGCTTAATTGGTTAATATTAATCGACTTAGATTTGTTCAAGAAGTCCATATTCTTACTTAATGAAATATCATTTTTCTTTTTAGTTTTTCCTTTAGTTGATGAAGTCTTGTTGGGAGCAGCTTGGATCTGAAGGATTTATCTTCTGAAAGATACTTTCATTAGTATTAACAGAACTTAAATTTTCAGATGATTTAAAGACTGTCTTCTGAGAATTTGAATTAGTGACAGCAGTAACTGAAGCATATGTCACAGAGGAGGATGGAGATCTACCATTAGGACAAATTAGAGATGATTGCAAATTAATTTTTTGACTTTGTTTACTTATCTTTACATTATCTAGGGATTTCCTCTTCTTTGGAGTTTCTTTTGCCAATCTAGGAGGTTTAGTGAGAAGCTGAGAAGTACTGTTAACAGATATTTCTTGAGGAGAAGAATGAACTAAGCAAAGTAAGGTTATTATCATTAGTACTTGTCCTTTTGGTGACATCTGCATAAGAAGATTTATTTTTGATGGTATTGATAGCTTCATATCTAGACACCCTGTGCTCATATACTACTTTTATGACTTCCTGCTCAAAATTATACACTGGACAATCACGACTATTGGCCTTATGGTTTCCCTTACATAGTATACAGTAAAAATCAGAAGCAAGACAATCAGAAAGAGTATGCTCTTCTCCACGTTGTGGAATTGTGAAATTGCAATGTTACCAACATGTAACAATGGAAAACTGCTCACAAATACTTCCACCCAGAATGAAGCTGCATGGCATACTGACTCACAAAAGATGTAGGAAGCATCACCTAACTGCATTTTCCTGTACTACCACTCACTCACGCAGCACTTATGAATTTCTCATGGCCCCTCATATGAAATAGCATAGACATCCAATAGCAGAGTGTCTACTGATACACTGGAAGTATACTTGAATGTTTTTTATGTACTGGATGTAAACAAGTTATACTGCAAAAATTGGATGAAATATCCGTATAACATTGATTTATTTCAGATAATCTGTTCTTGGAAAATCTTGTTAATCAAATAAGTGTATTTTTAATGTTATTGTTTTGCATGATTTTTTTTCCCTGCATAATTTTTTATCTTGTGTAAAAATGGCTCAAACATTTGGATAATTTTTCATCCCTAAAACCTTTTTACAGGCTATACAACATTTATAGAACCTTGAAGATTTATTGCAGGGAACGGAATGGTGGGAGGCTAAGATTAGAAATAGAAAATATGCTGATAGTTCATTCCCACTTCTATGAATATCAGTGAACTTTTTGTCCATTATTAGGAATGGCATGGGATAAGAATTTTATGAAACTGTAGTTCCAAAGGGTAAAGGGAAGAATTCAGCATAAAAAAAATCTGATGTGTTACACTCACATGACTTTCTCTACTCTTGTACAAACTATTTTTACAAATGCTTATTCTCCATCTACTTCATGTTAATCGAGATGTTAATCTTACTGCTAATTTTCTTGTAGATGTAAGGGAAATTGCTAGGCTTTAAGCGATAGTCAAATATTTTAAGAGGCGGTTGCTATGTGGGGTATTGCATTCTCTTTGCATTATCAGGACAAAAAAAATGAATAACGAATTTGAGAAAAAATATAAGTATTGAAAAATTTAATGGAATAACAAGCAATATCTCGAAAATGGTTCACCCAACAAAAAAAATGTATATGACATAAATTGTGTATTTTAACGCGATCTACATTTTTTGTGCAGTAAAATTTTGTCTATCTCTTATGGTTTGCCAGTTATGTAAAAGTCGTTCACAATGAAGAATACTTTTGGAGACATTCCCAGAAAATTTGAGATATACATTTCATTTGTCATGAAAATATCTTAAACATATGATATTTTAATCAAAATTGTTAGAGCCATTTTTGAGAAAATTAAAATTTTCGAAAAATGTTCCATGTAAAGGGTAATCTGGGGTGGGGGGATGTTGCATCTCTGGAAAATACTGAACCTAAATACCAAGTTTGGTGTTTATCCGACTGTTCGTTTCTGAGTTATGCTGTTCACAGACACACACATGGACATGTTTCCAAAAATGCTTTTTTTGGATTCAGTGGGTCTCAAAACATGTATTTCTGGTGAAATCTCGGTATCGAATTTTTGGGTGGAATACAATACTTCCCCTACTTACTATACATAGTAGAGAAAGTAAAAAATCTTGTAGATCATTGTGCAATAATTTCATAAACAGTACAGAGTAAATTTAATCAAATCATCATTCGATATTTAAAAAGCCACTCATGCAATGTCAGGTGTGGCAGCTATAATAAACACAGCGTGATATTGTGGTTGCGGAAATAAAATAAAGCCCGTAAAGATGTTAAGCTAGCCATAACATGCATTTGAATCTGCAATATGACTCGATGCAGTACTGGAATTTTAAACCTTCAAGAAGTAGGCACCTTGATTAGGGAGGGGTGCAAGCTGTGGATACAGCGTTCCAAGTAATGATGGCAAAGCCATGTAGAGAGAGAGAAGGGAGGGGAAGCAGAGAGAGATTATGTGAATATGCTGCAGATGTTTAAATAGCAATATTTCCTTCTTTTTCTAGTCGCCGCAATAATTCCAGCATTACTCGTGACGAAGTGATCCAGCAGCTTGCAGAAATGGTGCTGCGGAGACATCCTGATAATAAGGCAGATCTTAAACATCCACAGCTTGTTGTTTTGGTTGAGGTGATCCGCAGTAACTGCTGTATTTCAGTTATACCAGAATACTTTGAATTTAGGAAATATAATTTATTAGAAATTTGCAGTTCTGAGGACGTTACTACAGAGGTAGAAGCTAATGATGATAATGAGAATGAAAACTTAGTAGTAGAAGATAAAGAACGTACCTCAGATGCACCAACAAAAGAGACAGAAAGTACTGATAAGACTTGAAAATTATGACATTGTAAAGCAGAATAAAACCAATACTGCTCTCATTGAAACAAAATGAAAACAACACTATAAATGGTTGTAAATTAAGACTATACATTATGGAATGACTGTGTTAAACCTGTATTACAGCAGCCCATATGTTTAGCATTTTCGGTTTCACTTAAAAAATAAACATTGTTAACTAAGAATGAAAAACTAGTATCTCAGTTTTAAAAAGGAACAAACAAAATAAAGTCTCTGAAATTGTTTTCTTCTGGATTTAGTACAGTTGCCCATTGGTCATTATTTTGTCGTTTACTGTTGAGAACATCAAAGAACTGATATGAGGGGGGGGGGGGTTCACTTGTCTTCTAGAAATATGTGGTTATTTATCTGCCAGAAATGCAGCTTCCACCAACCAGAAGGTGAGGAATCCATTGATTTATATTATTTTATTAATTATTGGGAAACCTTATATATTACTGGGGTTATACATTTCTGTTGCTACTCTATGAAGTCTTGTTTTGGAGAGGACTTTGCTTTCTCATATATCAGTTTACGATCGGTTAATGATATCACATGGTCCACATTGCTGATTTTTTTTCTGTCTGTCGCAGTTGGCAGTTGCTTTTATGTTTGAGGAATTTGTGTATTTATGGTCTCTTGCCTTATAATTATACTGAGCCTGTGAAACTTATGAGCTTATTTTTCTTTCTTTCATGACATGCAAGTTTTTCATTCTTAACCAGTGATATATTTTTTGTTTCCTTACATAAATAGGTTGTATTGTGCTCGTGTAATTCAAGTTAAATGAATCAACAGTGTTCCTTTCATTAACCTTTTCAGTTTATATACCCTTGTGAGATTGAAAAGTATTTATTTGTTCTTGTTGTAATGTGACATTTGGTTAATAAACTACATAAATAAAAATTATAAATATGTGCACTATTTAAACAGGAATTTCTCAAACCATTTAACTAATATCCCTTGATTATAATATATAGAAGTGGTTGCAATTTCACTAAAATAGGTTAAATACCTCAGAACTAGTTTCGAGGTATCACTTCATCAGCTGATTGCAACTGGTTGGCTTTCCTCTGATGGTTACAGATGTCTCTTTGTCCCTCTAGTGGTGGTTCTACAAATTTAGTGATCAAATTTTTGTCCGTAGGGATGTCAAAATTCATTAATCTTGGACGAAATTTCCAAAAATCTATATTGGTCAAACTAAACGTAACTTAGAAACGAGGCTTAAGGAACATTTTCGAAACATCAAATCCAGGGAAGAAAAAACATACATCAGCAGTCGCAGCACATTTTTGGATACAAGGACATGAAATTGAGGACACAGTAACACTTGTCAAGCAGGCACAAAAACCTACTGAATTAAACATTTGGGAGAAAATATTTCTTTGGAAAAGTAGAAGAATATATTTATAAATATATTTTAATGTCAGTAAATCATATTTTGTTAAAATAATTAAAATTTTAAATGAATAACCAATATAATTTACATAAAAATTAGTATAACTTAAAAAAAATTGTCTTTTACAAAATTAGTATTGTCTTGATCTGTTGTACTGTTAGACCCCAGTGTTGGACTTAATAAAATGCATCAAACAAATTTGAGATTATTTTCAGATAGAAGAAAAAGTCATACGGTACAGTTAATCGCAGTAGTTAACATACATGATGTCATGTGAATAATAAAAGCTTATGTCTTTATTGCAGCACACAGCATCTCAAAATAAACAGGTGTTTGATCAGCATTTGATAGGCCAGAAGTTTGTGTTCATACACTAAATTGCATTATTGTGGTGCGCCTGTGAATTGATAATCCACACCGTACAAAAAGAAGTAGCCCATGCTTGCTTTGAAATTCTGTGCAATGCTGATCTCTCATTGCTTGAAGCTGGCACATTTATGTGGTCACAGCATAACCAGATTAGCATCTTGAACTTATAAAGGCTCCATAAACCTTCACTTATCCTCCACATCTGGATCCTTGGAAAGACCCTCTATTGCAACTGGTTGCTTGCAATTTGTCCTTTTTCCTCCAATCCCTTACACAAGATTCTGAAACATTAAATTTTCTTCCTGCAGCACGATTTCCTATTTCTTCCACTTCTTTGATAACTTTCATTTTTTCTGCAGCAGCGAATGAACGCAATCTTATACAGCTTCATTTAAACAACTTGAGACTTCTGACATTTCTCTTGAAGCAGAGAAGTGGGCGAACTGCAGTGTCATGTTCTGTTAAGAGTATGTGTCAGCTGTATAGCAAACAACTTGTATATGTGTGTGTCTGTTCATATTCTATTTCTGTTAACACAATACAAGAAGTAGCAAAGTTGAATAAATTTAACCCAAATTACTTAGATAGGTCAATTGAGAAACACACACAAAAAAAAACTACAAAATGATAAAAAATCTGATGTGTTACACTCACGTAACTTTCTCTACTCTTGTACAAACTATTTTTACAAACACTTATTCTCCATCTACTTCATGTTAATCGAGATAAACATTTGCAGACTCTATCCTATTGCTAAGTTTCTTGTAGATGTAAGGGGAATATATATTTACAAGGACAATATAGAAATACAGTAGCCTTTAAGCACATGCATATCTCTTAATAGCTGGTTGCTAGGTGCAGCACCATTCCTTTTGCCACAGATTTGCATATCCAAGACAAAAAAATCTGATGTGTTACACTCACATGACTTTCTCTACTCTTGTACAATCTATTTTTACAAACGCTTATTCTCCATATGCTTCATGTTAATCGAGATATCGAGATGTCGATCTTATTGGTAATTTTCTTGTAGATGCAAGGGGAATATGGTAGCTTTTAAGCGATAGTCAAATATTTTATCGCTGGTTGCTATGTGGAGCATTCCATTCTCTTTGCATGTCTAGGACACAAAAAAATGAATAACGAATTTGAGAAAAAGTATAAGTATTGGAAAATTTAAGGAAATAACAAGCAATATCTCGAAAACGGTTCACTCAACAAAAGAAATGTATATGATATAAGTTGTGTATTTTAACGCGATCTACACTTTTTGTGTAGTAAAATTTTGTCTATCTCTTATGGTTTACCAGTTATGCAAAAGTCGTTCACAATGAAGAATACTTTTGGAGACATTCCCAGAAATTTCGAGATATACATTTCATTTCTCATGACATTATCTTAAACATATGATATTTTCATCAAAATCGTTAGAGCCATTTTTGAGAAAATTAAAATTTTCGCAAATTCTTCCATGTAAAGGGTAGTCTGGGGTGGGGGGATTTTCTTGAAAACCTTCGTGTCGCATCTCTGGAAGATACTGAACCTAAATACCAAGTTTGGTGCTTATCCGACTGTTCGTTTTTGAGTTATGCTGTTCACAGACACACACACACACATACAGACACACACACACACACGGACATGTTTCCAAAAATGCTTTTTTTGGATTCAGGAGGTCTCAAAACATGTATTTCCGGTGAAATCTCGGTATCGAATTTTTGGGTGGAATGCAATACTTCCCCTACTTACTATACGTAGTAGAGAAAGTAAAAATGAATAATGATTTCCCATTTGAGAAAATAAGTATTGAAAAATTTAAGGGAATAACAAGCAATATCTCGAAAATGGTTCACTCAACCAAAAAAATGTATATGACATAAATTGTGTATTTTAACGTGATCTACATTTTTTGTGTAGTAAAATTTTGTCTGTCTCTTATGGTTTACCAGTTATGCAAAAGTCGTTCACAATGAAGAATACGTTTGGAGACATTCCCAGAAAATTCATGATATACATTTTATTTGTCATAAAAATATCGTAAACATATGATATTTTAATCAAAATCGTTAGAGCCATTTTTGTGAAAATTAAAATTTTCGAAAAATGTTCCATGTAAAGGGTAATCTGGTGTGGCGGGATTTTCTTGAAAACCTTCGTGTCACATCTCTGAAAGATACTTAACCTAAATACCAAGTTTGGTGTTTATCCGACTGTTCGTTTCTGAGTTATGCTGTTCACAGACAGACACACACACACACACACACACACGGACATGTTTCCAAAAATGCTTTTTTTGGATTCAGGGGGTCTCAAAACATGTATTTCCGCTGAAATCTCGGTATCGAATTTTTGGGTGGAATACAATACTTCCCCTACTTACTATACATAGTAGAGAAAGTAAAAAATTGAACAAATCTACAAGGGAGTACTGTAAATTTACTTTTCACCCAAAATACCATATTTACGCGAATCTGTTACGCCATTAACTTCATTCAAATTTTTCGTTTACGACGTCACAATGGATTGCTGGAGTTAACATGCATCCAGGAACTTGTGACAAGCTAGTCGCTCATTTGTCATTGGCCTATTATTGAGTGTTTTTAGTTATGATTTGGAGGACAAGGGCAAACAGAGAAGAACGTCTTATGAGACTTTTTTAAAGTGTAAAATAATGCTTTATGCTGAAAAAAAATTTTAATATAAAGGCAGGAAGGAAGTTCAATGTATCGGAGAGCAATGTTCGCTTGTGGAGAAAACAGAAATTAGCATTATTTGCTACTAGGAAGAAATTTACAGGTCCTCACAAAGGAAGACATCCTGAAGTTGAAGAAAAAGTGTTGGAATTTGTATATGAAAGGAGGAAGAATGAGCAACCTGTGACTAGTGACACTTTATGAAAGAAAGCTAAAGAGGAGGCTAAAGTTCTTGGTATTCCGAAACAAGAGTTTAAGGCTGGTCGCGGATGGTTTCATGCAGTGGATGGGTTTATCTCTAAGATGCCGTACAATAATGTGCCAGAAGCTTCCTGCAGATTTTGAGGACAAACGTTTCAGCGGTATATCATTTCACTTCGGAAGAAAACAAATTTTTTCAATGGGACAAATTGGCAACGCTGACGAGACGCCAACTTGGTTTTATATGCCATGGAACTACATACACTATTACTGAGGAGACAAAGGAAGTAATCAAAACAAAGGGTGCAAAAAACAGCACGTAATACTAATTTTGTTCTTTAAGAATGCATCACCTAATAATAGGACACTTTCAATTCTATAATTGATGATATATATATAATAAATCCATTGTATTAAATAAAATACCCATGACCTATTTTCTGTCATTGATGCACTTTACATTTACCACAAACCCCCCCTTTTTTTTCATAATTTTAAGTTTCAAATATGGGGTATGCATTAAATTTGCGTAAATACAGTATTTTTGGGAATTTAAAAACATTTTTATAGAACTGGATATTGAATTGTATCACAAAATAAATACAATATTAGGAATTTATTAAGTCACTGTTGAAAAATGTTACACCGAAGATAAAATTATCAAGGATTTACCAGATAAATTGCCAGGAGTGTAATAAAATGTACATTGGTAAGACAAAGAGAAATTTAGATATGCCGACAAATCAGCTGTAGCTCATTATTTTTGGATGGAAAATCACAATATTGAACCTGAGGTTAAATTGTTAAAACATGTTTAAAAACCATTTGAATTGGAAACATGGGAGAATATTTTCATTACTACGAATAAAAGCGATCTTATGAATTTTGAGATTCTGGAGGTAGATGATGTTATTCGTCTGGCAGAGAAGATGGGTAACATTTCACTCACATGGAACCCAGCACGACATAGGAGCTTCAGTCGACTCAGCAACTGAGGATAGGGAGGACAGACACTCCCTGAAATTGGTCTTGTGATTACAAAATGTAAGTAGAGGTTATTGTGTTTAAATATTCAACTCATTTCAAGATTTTATAAAACATCATGCTTTGCGGTATAAAATACTACATCACATACTTTTTGCAAAATGGGACGTTTCGAGAGCTCAATTGCTCCCATCAACCTGTTGCCAACTGCCAGAATGTGGTGTCCTTTTGTTGGAAATCGCTGATTGCTGTTCTCCTCTGGTAGCTTTAAGGGCCGACTTCACCAACGATATTCTTATTTAACTCGGGTAAAAGGAGTTAAAACCGCAATTTGATAAAACAGCTGTTTCACCAACCAGCATACTGGTTGCCTTGGACTATAAACCCGGTTAAAGCTTTACCAAGCATTTTCCACTGTTAAAGGATCAAAATTGGAGTTAGCAAAGCAAAAAAAGATGGTGCCGCAACAAGTAATGCATTTACTTATGGAGAACAATGGATATGAAGATGCAAGAGAAATAGAATGCGACCATGATGGATCAGAGAGCAAAACAATTATTACCTACCTGTATTATAAAGTAGATTTTGTGTTGTGGTTTCATCTACATAACAACTTACAGAGCAGTTGCTTTGGTCTGTTTCCGTAGTTGAGTGGTTAGCGTTTTGGCTTCCCAATCTCGAGGTTACTAGTTTAAGCCCCAGCTGGGTTACAAGAATTTTTTTTTAATTAGGATTTTTCCCTACCCTCCGCAGAGCCTGGAGGCATACATATGGGTGTGAATGTAAGTGTTTCAAGATAGATATTATTAAAACCTAACATTAAATAACCTACAATCAACAACTTGTTTCTCGTGTCAATGCTCCCAATATGACTAAGTTATAGGGTCCTTTAAAAATGAAACTCAAAATGTTGTACTCTTATTTTGAAACAAAAGGAGCAAGAATTGGAATTCATATAGAAATTTCAAAAATAAATTAAAAGATTTGTGCATTGCAGGATTAATAATTATCATTTCTTGTGAAAGCACACCTAACCTTTACGAGGGGCACTATTTATATTTTGAGCATAATAATTAAAAAAAAAAAGTAATTTCTGATTGAAAACTGCTTTATTGTTTTTCAAAATATTCTTCTTTATGATCAATACACTTTAGCATCCGTTTGAACCATTTGTCAAAGCATTTATTCCAGTCTTCTTGAGACACATCCAAAACATGGTTTTTGAAGGCATCAACGGCTTCTTCTGCCAACAAAAATCATCCACGCAATTTATTCTTGATGTTTGGGAACAAAAAGAAGTCATTGGGTGCCAAATAAGGACTATGGTGCTTGACTCATCAATTCGATTTTTTGAGCCTTCAAATACTCTGTTGTTAGACAAGATGTGTGTGCGCTCGCATTGTCTTGATGAACGATCCTACGGTTCTTGTTGGTTTTCCTTATTTCACCAAAGACTTCCAGTAAACAAATGGTTGTGTACCATTCGGCATTGACCGTTTTACATTCCTCTAAAGGCACTGTTGCCACGTGGCCAGTTTTGCTGAAAAAGCAGGCAACCATTTGCTTCGAGTGCAAACAACTTTTGTTGGATTTGCTTCATCTTGAAACACCCATACAGTCGACTTCTGTTTACGTTCTGGCTCATACGCATAGATCCATGATTCGTCAACTTTTACAATCTTATATACATCTTTCGAGGCATCACCATTGTATTTCTTGAGCATTTTTGTACACCAATCGACATGAGCATCTGTTTGAGATTGCGTCAAATTATGTGGGATCCAACGAGAGCAAACCTTTTTCACGGCTGAATAATCATGCAATATTTTATATATGCTGGTGGAACTAATGCCTAGGGTTGCCTCAATCTCACAATATGTCGCATGACGATCTTTCATTATTAGTTTTTGTACAGCAGCAATGTCTTCCGGCACAACAACTGATTTTAGACGACTTGCACAAACTTCATCATTGAGCGAACAGCAGCCATGATTAAATTCGTTATACCAGCATTTCACAGCGGCAAAGGATGGAGCTTCGTTCCAAATGTTGAAGTTAGTTGATCGATGCACTCTTGTCTTGATAATCCACATCGAAAGTTGTAATAAATCATTGCACGAACATTTTCACAAGTTAATTCCATGTTTTTGTTCACACACAACTTTCAAGTTAGTGTGAACAAAACAAATGTCGCTCTATTGACAAATTGTTTGAAGTCGATTATGGTCAAAAATGTCAAACCTTCCATTGTAAACGTCAGATGGCACCTCCAACATTCAGGGTTGCCAAGGCTCAAAATATAAATAGTGCCACTCGTATTTCTCCACTGAATTGTTTAGTGTCACTCTTGGTACATGCTCCACTGCTCTTTACAGGCCAGAAATGTTTGTATATTGTTTCATTCTCGACACATTTTATGGCGCAATAAAATATAAGCAAACTTTCGGCTTACACCTCCCCTCTTCCTTCCTACAGCTTACATATTTTGAAATTCCACCAAAAGATTTTTTCATTGAGTTCCTGAAACCAGTATGAGGGCTACAACTCAGCTACATCAATAACCATGAGCCATCGAACATGGATTGAAAATGGAGACAATTGAAACATACTCCTAGTTATTAGTGTGTTATATAATGGTCACTATTCAAGTCAAATCCTTCTCAAAATTTTAAATTACACCATTGTCTTTAATCTCCTAAAAAGAAGAAATGGTACTTTTTTTTTGACAATAATGAAATAACCAGAATATCTTCAACAAACTTGCAAAATCAGTTATGGACATTGTGTAATAAAAAGCTTTTCATTTCCTCTTCAACTGTAGAATCAATAAAATGCAAATATGTAGTTTTGTAAGTGGCTTGATAATATGAATAAACAGATGGAGTAAGAAACTGGGAGTAATGAAGTTCAGAATAGCATAATTTGCAGTTTAAAATACAGCATAGTCAAACAAAGATGTTTTATTAGGTTATGTTAAAGTAACAGAGTAGGTATAAGTTAACTATTCAGTTGTAGCATACAACAAATAGTGATGACAGAGTTATGATATAATTAACATTTAAAGCTACTGTATCCTTAATGTATGTTACATTTGTTTTGTTTGTATTACTAAAATCAATATCCAAGCTTGGATGTTCCTGAAGAGGCTGTAACTTTTATTTTGTGCTTTGTGAATTTTAAACCTGACTTTGCGAGAGACACTTTTCAACAAGTGCTGTTAATTCTGCTAGGTTCCTCTTTGTGGATATGTCCAAGTTCTGCATATATTCTTCTATTTGTCTTTCTTCTGCACCCATCATATCATATACTTTCTGCATAACGGCATATTCAATTGTTTCTGTCCCACGCCTTATGAAGCACTTTCGTCCATGGTACACTGCATACACCTCGTGCTGTGGCAACAGACAGTAAAATCAAAATTAATTTGCATTACCTCATTTGTGATTTGATCATTTAATTTTA
The DNA here is from genome assembly GCA_030765065.1 of Deroplatys truncata. Classification (NCBI taxonomy): domain Eukaryota; kingdom Metazoa; phylum Arthropoda; class Insecta; order Mantodea; family Mantidae; genus Deroplatys; species Deroplatys truncata. The sequence goes on from CM060987.1 coordinate 11,526,644, forward strand.
AATGGGTTACCTGCTTATAACCAAACCATGAATTTATATCCAGCAAAAATTCTCAAAATATGCTAAAAGCCTTCAAAATATACACTTAAATACTAAAATTACGCACTTGGATATGCATTACACATTCAAAAGTGAACAACAATTCATGAAGCTTCTTAATAGTACATTTTTAAGCGTAACAGTAAAGTGGTGTAAAGTATGGGAATAAATAGGAAGACAGACAAAATATTCCAATAATCCTAATAAGTTCAAATACATTTCAAGAGCCTTTTCTAACAGCTCTGTTGTAAAGGAATGCTATTTATCAGTAAGTACTAGCCTGTAAGCTGAAAACATTGCAGCTAGTAATTTGAGAGCAAACTTAAATATACCTGCCAAGTTCCTGAAATTGAAACCCATAAAACTTTCCCTCGTCCAGCAAAGCATAATAATTTGCCATCAAATGAAATTTAGAATGCATAAAATGTATAATACAGTAAATATAAAAAATTGCATGTAAAATACACTGCCGTTTGTGAAAATTGCAACACCAAGAAAGAATTTCCCGAATAACTCCAAACTTGGTGGAAGTGTAGAAGAGTGTGCAAGCAATAAGTGATTTAGGTTTGCAGAGAGATGGAGTACACGTAGGCCGAGCAGAGCCTCTTGTTTCAGTCCGACAAGGTCAGTGTTGTGCCCAGTGTAGTCAGTGCAGAGTTGTCAAACAAGATGGAAACAATAAGTGAGTGAATATGCCTCGACGTCAGAGGGAGCCATATCGGCCTGTGAGTGAATTCGAACGGGGCAGAATGATCGGTCTCCGGGAAGCGGGTTTGTCATACCGTGACATTTTGGCTTGTACAGGGCATGCTGCTACGACAGTGAGGCGTGTGTGGAAGCAGTGGATAGATGAACATCGTACGCAGCGAAGAGCGGTACTGGACCACATAACATGACCACAGCACGGGATGACCGTCATCTTGTCCGCATGGCCATAACACACTGTACAGCTTCATCTACGGTGTTGGCTCGACGCTGGAGCACTGCAACAGGTGTGAACTTGTCTGCATCAACGGTTAGTCGCCATCTGCTGCAGGTTGGACTGGTTGCATTACGTCGGCTTCCATTGTCCAGAAACCACAAGCTCCTCCGACTGCAATGGGCACGTGAACACCGTCGCTGGGGTGCTGAGTGGCAAAATGTAGTCTTTTCAGATGAGTCCCGCTTCAACATGTCCTACAGTGATGGCCGCATACGTGTCTGGCAGTATCGTGGTGAGCGCAACCTGGAGGACCGCATTGATGAGTAGCATAGCGGACAAACACCAGGTGTGACGGTTTGGGGCGCCATTTGTTACAACAATCGATCTCATCTCTTACAAATTGAGGGCACTTTGATCAGCAACTGGGACCTAATGGTGGTTGTAGAGCCTGAGGTATTCCCCCTGCTTCAGACATCTCCACAGGCGAGGAATGTACAAGCCTTCTTCGAAGAGCAACGGGTACCATTGCTTCCCTGGCCTGCATGTCCGCCGGACATGTCACCCATCGAACATGTCTGGTATATGGTTGGTCGGTAGTTGGTGCGTCACGGTCCTCCAGTAACCAGTGTCACAGATTTGTGAGCTCGAATACAAAATGCGTGTAGGGAAATCCCTCAGAAACTTATTCAGAACCTTTTTGATTCAATGCCACGGCGTATAGCAGCTCTAATTGCAGCGCATGGAGGCCACACCAAATACTGAATATTAGGGCTCAAAGGTCATGTATAGATTTGAAAAGTTTATCATTTGTTACTCGTCATGTACCTAACCTGTGGTATTAAATTCATTGAATTCATGCGTTTCCTTCTTGGTAGTGCAAGTTTCACAAACGACAGTGCAGATAGGAATTCCATTTTATAAGAATCCTGGAAGACCTGGTAGTACTGCTTCTTTCTGTCACACTTGCTGAAATTCTTCCTGGTACTACAATAAACACACATTAAAGCAAAGAACACCACTTGCTAGGCTACACACAGATTTCTAGTCCATATTTTACAGTTTATAACATGACATAAACAAAACTATCATAAAAATGGAAAACATCTCAGAGATTAAGATTACAATTTATGTGAAAGAGTTGACTTTACCATTACTGAATGTTCACGCCCTGGTTACTAGAGGTCACTAGTGGTGCTATACATTTTGTTGCAGCCCAGTGAAGGGGGACCATGATCATGATGAAGGATAGACACACAGATAAGCTCTGGTCTATCATAGCACTGTATACCATTTACTAGAGGCCACTAGTGGTGCTATACATTTTGTTGCAGCCCAGTGAAGGGGGACCATGATCATGATGAAGAATAGACACACAGATAAGCTCTGGTCTATCATAGCACTGTATACCATTTACTAGAGGCCACTAGTGGTGCTATACATTTTGTTGCAGCCCAGTGAAGGGGGACCATGATCACGATGGATAGACACACAGATAAGCTCTGGTCTATCATAGCACTATATACCATTTACTAGAGGCCACTAGTGGTGCTATACATTTTGTTGCAGCCCAGTGAAGGGGGACCATGATCATGATGAAGAATAGACACACAGATAAGCTCTGGTCTATCATAGCACTGTATATCATTTACTAGAGGTCACTAGTGGTGCCATACATTTTGTTAAAGCCCAGTGAAGGGGTACCATGATCATGATGAAGAATAGACACACAGATAAGCTCTGGTCTATCATAGCACTGTATATCATTTACTAGAGGTCACTAGTGGTGCCATACATTTTGTTATAGCCCAGTGAAGGGGTACCATGATCATGATGAAGAATAGACACACAGATAAGCTCTGGTCTATCATAGCACTGTATATCATTTACTAGAGGTCACTAGTGGTGCCATACATTTTGTTATAGCCCAGTGAAGGGGGACCATGATCACGATGAAGAATAGACACACAGATAAGCTCTGGTCTATCATAGCACATTTACTAGAGGTCACTAGTGGTGCTATACATTTTGTTGCAGCCCAGTGAAGAGCGACCATGATCACGAAGAATAGACACACAGATAAGCTCTGGTCTATCATAGCACTGTATACCATTTACTAGAGGTCACTAGTGGTGCTATACATTTTGTTGCAGCCCAGTGAAGGGGGACCATGATCACGATGGATAGACACACAGATAAGCTCTGGTTTATCATAGCACTGTATACCATTTACTAGAGGTCACTAGTGGTGTTATACATTTTGTTGCAGCCCAGTGAAGAGGGACCATGATCACGATGAAGGATAGACACACAGATAAGCTCTGGTCTATCATAGCACTGTATACCATTTACTAGAGGTCACTAGTGGTGCTATACATTTTGTTGTAGCCCAGTGAAGGGGGACCATGATCACGAAGAATAGACACACAGATAAGCTCTGGTCTATCATAGCACTGTATACCATTTACTAGAGGTCACTAGTGGTGCTATACATTTTGTTGCAGCCCAGTGAAGAGCGACCATGATCACGAAGAATAGACACACAGATAAGCTCTGGTCTATCATAGCACATTTACTAGAGGTCACTAGCGGTGCTATACATTTTGTTACAGCCCAGTGAAGGGGAACATGATCATGATGAAGGATAGACACACAGATAAGCTCTGGTCTATCATAGCACTGTATACCATTTACTAGAGGTCACTAGTGGTGCTATACATTTTGTTGCAGCCCAGTGAAGGGGGACCATGATCACGATGAAGGATAGACACACAGATAAGCTCTGGTCTATCATAGCACTGTATACCATTTACTAGAGGTCACTAGTGGTGCTATACATTTTGTTGCAGCCCAGTGAAGGGGGACCATGATCACGAAGAATAGACACACAGATAAGCTCTGGTCTATCATAGCACATTTACTAGAGGTCACTAGCAGTGCTATACATTTTGTTACAGCCCAGTGAAGGGGAACATGATCATGATGAAGGATAGACACACAGATAAGCTCTGGTCTATCATAGCACTGTATACCATTTACTAGAGGTCACTAGTGGTGCTATACATTTTGTTGCAGCCCAGTGAAGGGGGACCATGATCATGATGAAGGATAGACACACAGATAAGCTCTGGTCTATCATAGCACTGTATACCATTTACTAGAGGTCACTAGTGGTGCTATACATTTTGTTGCAGCCCAGTGAAGGGGGACCATGATCACGAAAAATAGACACACAGATAAGCTCTGGTCTATCATAGCACTGTATACCATTTACTAGAGGTCACTAGTGGTGCTATACATTTTGTTGCAGCCCAGTGAAGGGGGACCATGATCACGATGAAGGATAGACACACAGATAAACTCTGGTCTATCATAGCACTGTATACCATTTACTAGAGGTCACTAGTGGTGCTATACATTTTGTTGCAGCCCAGTGAAGGGGGACCATGATCATGATGAAGGATAGACACACAGGTAAGCTCTGGTCTATCATAGCACTGTATACCATTTACTAAAGATCACTAGTGGTGCTATACATTTTGTTGCAGCCCAGTGAAGAGGGACCATGATCACGATGAAGGATAGACACACAGATAAGCTCTGGTCTATCATAGCTCTGTATACCATTTACTAGAGGTCACTAGTGGTGCTATACATTTTGTTGCAGCCCAGTGAAGGGGGACCATGATCATGATGAAGGATAGACACACAGATAAGCTCTGGTCTATCATAGCACTGTATACCATTTACTAAAGATCACTAGTGGTGCTATACATTTTGTTGTAGCCCAGTGAAGGGGGACCATGATCATGATGAAGGATAGACACACAGATAAGCTCTGGTCTATCATAGCTCTGTATACCATTTACTAGAGGTCACTAGTGGTGCTATACATTTTGTTGCAGCCCAGTGAAGGGGGACCATGATCATGATGAAGGATAGACACACAGATAAATTCTGGTCTATCATAGCACTGTATACTATTCAGTCAGTAATCTTAATTTACAGTATAATGCAATAGAATTTAATGCTTTGTCACGTATGTGGCAAAAATTTTAACACTTTGTAACTCTCCACAAAGTCACAGAAATGCTTTCTTTGCCATAATGTTGCAGAAAGGTCTCCGCTCCTGTACATTTTACAAGTAAACCTTAAAAGTTGGCAAGTGTGCTTATATAGAGGAATTTGTTAAAGCTCCCCAGCTTATCTGCAAGGTGTTTCTATCACTGTTTCAGAAGTATTTTGTTCCACTCAGTTTCATATGAATATCAATAAAACTGAGGATATTAGGGTCCATGCTCAACGTTTTTGTGATTTGATGATGATTTGTGTTTAAGGGCACTCAACTGCTAGGTCATTAACGTCAACGTTTATGGCTGTTGAGCATAAGACACATTCTTTTCTCTGTAATTCCCATCTAATATGTGAATATTGCATGACACCCCTAGAATACTACCAGTTCATCAGGTTGCAATATTTAAAAACAATACTGTGAAAATCCATATACTCAGGGCCTAAAGAAGACAGCACATCACGAAAAATTCTTGTTGCATTTGTGCTACATCTTTTTTTACCTACTCCTTGTTAATTTCATAACTTAGGCTGGTATGGGCATTGTTGACCCCACGTGTCAAGCGAACTCCACTCCTCCCCTTCTCGTTTGCTGTTTACAACATACAACAGTCTTCTAACCCAGTGGTGGAACACTACTGTATGCAATAACAAGATGGATTTCGCAAGTGTTGGTCAGACATCTAAGGAACAATGGTGTCTTTCGTATTTTGTAGCATACAAAGATGCTGCAATGTACTGTACAGAATTTATTACCAAATTCAGCTTCCCCCAATTTGAGGCTGTCATAAACAAAGCATACTAAACAACAAAAGGATATAAATAAAGAATTGAAATTGTAAACAATACAAATAACCGTTAACAAAGTTGCAACTATATAAAACACTACTTTAAGATAATTATAATATATAGAAATGGCCGTTACCTAAAACAAACAAATTTGTATATAAAAATAAATTAGTTTACATACTGTACAAATGATTTTTCAGTATAGCTACTGACCCATTAATAGCACTAAGGGCCACTGCTTTAATAAATGAATGGTTTGATTTATATTTTCTGCAAAGTGGTACAAAAAGCATGGGATAGTGCCCCTGGCCAATGTCAATTGAAGTAAGATAATACAGCGTGATTTATGAAGAACTGACTCATTTATTTCTTTAATTGTTTCAAAACGAGTTATGCTAGCGACAACTTATTATACCTGAAATGAAGAGGAATTTTGGGAGATTATTTACCTCTATAGCAAATGTTGAAAATGTCCTCCATCCTGCATAAGGCACAACTCAACACGTCGTTCCATGTTACTGGCCACTCAGAGGACTCTGTTGGCAATAGCTTGAATCTCCTGTGTAATGTTGTGCTTCAGATCGTCCAATGTCTGGGGACGTGTGGCATAAACCCTGTCTTTTAAGTAACCCCATAGAAAGAAGTCTGTCGATGTCAAATCCGGAGATCTCGGTGACCACAGGTTCTTGTAAATTATTCGGTCATCAAAGAAACTTGCAATTAATGCCATGGATTCATTTGATGTATGGCATGTAGCGCTGTCCTGCTGAAAATATCCTTGACTCAGCTCTACATCGTCTAGTTGCTCAGCAAACTTCATGAAAATCCATCGGTACTCTGCTGTGTTCACATTGTTTTCAAAAAAAAAAATGGTCCCACTGTTCTCTGTGCGGATATTGTGCACCAAACTCCGATTTTAACCGGGTGCATAGGTGCTTCATGAATAACATGGGGATTTTTGCTGGCCCAATAGCGTGAGTTATTTGAGTTCACATAGCCAGATAAATGGAACCATGCTTCATCTGTGAACCATGTGATGGACAATAGGGCAGGATTTTGCACAATGAATGCCTGAAACCGAAAATAATTCTATCCTTATCTGGTTCCTGTAACTGATGGACAACCGTAATCCTATACGGCTTTAGGCCTGCACTTTTCACAGCTCTCTCATGCATTAAGTAGCTGTACCCTGTCTCCTGCGACAAACGTCTTAATGATTTATTGGGTGACTGATCCAGTTGTGCTCTTACGTCAGCAACAGCCACGGGGAGCCTAGATGAACGAGTTTTGCTTTTTCACTCACCAGAGATCCAGTTGTTTCCAATTGGTTTACCAATCACAGTATTGTGTTTCTTTGGGAAGGATTCCGAACACCAAATTGTCTCTGGTATGCCCTTTGAGTAGCTGTAATTGAATTCGTAATCCAGTATTGCTTTACAAGGAAGAGTCGTTCATTTAATGTGTACTCCATTTTCACATTGACTAGAACAAAATCTCAAAAACAGTTGCGGACAATAAAGCTAACAATTACGAATAAAAAATGAACATCTGCACATCAAGTGACAGGCAATCGCCCTGTATTTTATGGCCTGCAGGACCATCTATGACAGCTGACATGGTTTTCCTGAGCTTTTGGAACATTCCTTTAAAATATATATTCATTTTGAAGTTCTTGCTGCAGCAGAATGACCCCATGGAAATGCGACCATAAGCAGTGTACATGATCAACAATTGATAACGATGACTGAAAGCTTGTCTCCAGCTGAATTTCAAAAACATCATGCTGCAGCTGTGGCAGTGAGAGCCATTATCTAAGACATTAAAAATTATCTTGAAATGTTCAAGAAACTTCTACCATTTTAAACTATAAATATGACATTTTATATATTTTTCATTAAATTTTTTAAAAATAAACATTCCCCCGCCCCAAAAAACCTGGCCCTGTCCATTAGCCATTCTGCTAATGTTACACACTTGACATAACTTCCTAAGTTAGAAAATCAAACATTGCTTACCACCATTGGACGGACACGCAATTCAATTATATATAGTTTATGGTTCCTGAGATCTCTAGTTGTTTCTTCTTTACAAAACACTGGAGTAAATATAATATCATAAGAATTGACTCTCAAACCTGGGATTAAACAGCCGTGCATAATCCTGTCTATACCTGAAACAAACAACAAAATAATCTTAAATACATTAATAATGCATTCCCCAGAAGAAAACCTCTCCTTGTAAAAGGAAGTGAGTAAAAAAGAAAATACAAGCATTTCTGTTTTTTACTTAAAAATATCATCGCTTTTATTAACAGTTGCCACTGAAATCACTGAACAGTGTAGGGAGTTTCAAGTCAGTACACTTATATAATTACAATTGTCGTTCACCAATGGCACTGGGGATTAATTGATCTGCATCATTTTCCCTCTAGCATCCCAATATAAAGTCTATAAGTTATCACTTGTAAGGCCTTTGCATTTGGCGAGATGCTGTTTGTTCAGGATGACATCATCTTCACAGAGAGTGCACTTGGGTGTAGGTAGGCGGTCTATCTTGTAGAGGTGTTCTGCGAGACAATCGTGGCCAGTTGCCATCCTAAATAAGGTCACTGCAGTCTTCCTTGGCATTTTTTGTATATCAACTCTATCCTTAATATTCTTATAATCTTTATCTTTTAATTTATCTTCATCAAGTCTCTGCTGACTTTTGAAGTGTTGTTTGTTATTTAATTGTTTATTTATTTCTATTTGTCCTACAGGTTTTATTTGTTGTATTGCACCTTTCTTTGCTAATTGATCCGCATGTTCATTACCCAAAACTCCAACATGAACTGGGATCCATTGTAGAGTGACATGATTTCTAGTTTCAACTGCTTTAATTAGGCTTCTTATTTCTTTAACATTTCTTGTTGTTTTATTATTGTAATTTACTATTCCATCTATGCTGATTTTGAGTCTGATAAGATGATTTTTTGTTTTATGTATGGTCTATATAAAATGTTCTTTAATGCTGCTTTTATAGCTGTTAATTCTCCATCATAGTGGTTTGACGTTTCATCTAATGTTAGATACTGTGCAAAATGTTTACAGTATACTCCTGCACCAGTATTTTTTTATTGATGAGGGATCCATCTGTATATATTTGGAGCCATTCTTTTTCTGGTATCTTTTATTTTCCGTAGCTATTGTTATGGCGCTCATTTCATCTGGTATATTGTTTTGTTTGTGTATTGTACATATCAGGTCATTCTGATATTGTATATCAATATATTCAATTGGACTCGTTACCTCTGTTGCTATTATATTCTTATATTTTAAGTTATTAATATATGTTCTGAAGCTTATTTGAGTTTTTAAATTACTTATAGTATCTGCTGTGTGGTACCACTTGTATTTGTTTCTATTGACTTGCAGTTTTTGTGCTAGAGTAATTGCTTTCAACTCATGTTCCAATTCTATAGCCATTTTTTGTGAAGCTTTGTAGTACTGTAATTGGTGTTGTTTTTACAGCTCCTGTTATTATTCTTAGTGAATTGTTTTGTGAAATTTCTATGCTTCCCAAGCCAAATAATTACTACTTTTCTCCCTAATTTTGCACTCATGATGCAATGCATTTTGACTTCCTGTACCGTTACCTATAGTATGTAGAAATATTATATTTCATGCACACATTTAATATTGAGATTTCACTGAAAATACATGTTTTGAGGTCCTCTGAATAAAAGGCATCTTTTAGAAAAAGGTGCATGTGTATGTTTGTGAACATCATAACTCAAAAACAAAAATTGGAGGTATTTAAACTCAGCATCTTTTAAGAATGTGACACAGATTTTAAAAAAATCCTCCCACTTCAAATTACCCTTTACATAGAAAATTTTGTTTTTATTTTTTCAAAAACAGTTCTAACATTTTGATTAATCATATGTTTTAAGATGTATCTTGAATTTACCACGAAGTTTGTAAAGTTCTTATCATTTGGAATGAATTTTGTACAACTGTATAAGAAAAAGACAAAAACTTACTACACAAAATATGGGTCTTGTAAAAACATACACTTTATGTTAAATGTTTTATGATGTTAATACTTCTGAGATATTCTTAACTATTGGTATGAATTTTTGAATATGTTACACTCTTTTCAACTGCTAACTTGTATTCGGTTTTTTCTCACGGTCATGCAAAGACATCATATAGCCATCTGCTTTTAAATATTTAAATATCACTATAGCTTACTATATACCTCTTTTAGCGACGACAAAATGTTTAATAAAAGCATTTATGCCAACCTTTAAGCTAATTAAAAATAAGCATACAGAGGGATAAACTTTTGTAAGAATAGTTTGTAGAAGAGGTGGTACAGAAAGTCATGTGAATGTAACACATTAAAGTTTTTTGGTTTTTTTTAAATTTCATTACCACATACACAGTAGGCAGAGAAGGTATTGCATTCCATGCAAAACTTTGATAATCAAGATTTCACTAGAAATGTATGTTTTGGGACCCCCTGTATATATAAAAAAAGAATTTTTTAGAAAAAGGTCCATGTTTGTGTGTGACTGTGAACAGTATAACTCAAAAACGAAAAGTTAGATAAACACCAAACTTAGTATTTAGGTTTATACCCTCCAAAAGATGTGACACATAGATTTTCAATAAAATCCCCGCACCCCAAACCACCCTTTACGTGGAACATTTTTTTGAAATTTTTTATTTTTAAAAAGTAGCTAACAATTTGGTTAAAATACCATATATTAAAGACATTTACATTATAAATAAAATGTATATTTTGAGTTATGGCTCACAGATTAATCAACTTCCCCCTTAAACAGAACTGAATACTATAAAGAATATCAACACATCGTCAAATCTGCAGTAGAGAATGGATTCAGCCAGGAAATGGTACATAGGAAAATACATAAATTCAAAAGACAAAAATCAAGCAGGTCACCACACTTCTAACGCAGCAGAAAAGATCAACTTCAGGAAATTCACATATCATCCAGGTCTCTTTCACAAATTTCAGAAAATATTCAAGAATCACAACATCACCCTGGCACTTTACAACAAATTTAGCATAAGAATCTCATTAAAACAAGAAAATCTGATCACACCCCCCAGGACCAAAAGTCAGGTATCTACCGGATCCAGTGTGAAAATTGTGAAAAGGTTTACATTGGAAAAGCGAAAAGGAACATAGGCACCTGCTTCAAGGAACACCAGCGCTGCATAAAGTTCAAACAGACTGACAAATCAGCAGTTGCTTTTCACTTCTGGACTCAAAACCATGAAAATAACAATATCCAGTTGCTGAAAGCAGCCCAAAAACCCAAAGAGCTTGAAGTATGGGAGAGGATTTACATAAAGAAGCTTAAAAACCACATCATGAACTTTGATTTGCCAGAAGCAGACAACCCTGTATTTAGTTTCATCCATAGTCCACCAGAGGACACCCCAGGCTTTCAACTATACGATGTGAGAGTTCATCCGACAGTCAACAGGCAGCTGATGATGTGAGCTCATGCTCATGACACATGTTCTGCAAAATAAATAATTGAGTGAAGCTAGTAAGAGTGTTTAGGTAGACTCCACTTTCATCAAGTGTATTTTATTAATTGCTTCACTGTGTGTGATTCCACCGCTAGTGCTGTAATGCAATATTTTTATGATTTAAATATGAATTTGTAGACATTCTTACCTCTAATGCCTTAAATGCCTGATACTGACGTCTTCTAGTTTCTGTTCATTGCTTATTACAACATGCTTTGTTTTTGCTGACATCTTAAACACAAATAAACCACGTTGACCAACACCAACAGTAAAATAACATGGCAATAAGTCAACACTTGTTATAACTGTACAATATTTCTTGAAATGTGGATAGTGGAGAGCATTAACTGCATACTACCAAATATCTATATTGAAATTTAGGGTTTGGGCAAAAGAACACTACCAATTGTTGCAGCAGTTGTCATAATGAATTTGAGTATCTCGAGTTTTTTCATCCATTCTTTCTGTTTTCTTCTTTTTCCTCCTTGTTTCGGTTAAGCCAAGTTTCAGATAAGTGCAATTTGGTTAAGTGGGAATGTACTGTATTATGTTATGCAGTTACATTACATGAAAATAACAAATGTTGGTTTGGAAGATCTGGAATTATCGCAGCTCAATATCATTCATGTTTTGTAGTAACACTGTATTCAGCAAGTAATAAAATGGAACCATCACTAATTGTTTATCCCAACCTTTTCCCTATTTTTTTCAAATACTTGTTCCTCCATGTTTAAAGAGTGAGACTGAGGATATAATGAACGAAATGTTCTGAAATGACAGTCCCATTCACTTTGTTTTCAGGCTTCCAGGGGAACTACGAGGGCCAATCAAAAAGTCTTTGCCCCTATTTTTTTTTTCGGCCAAATTACGAATGTAAAACAAAAACCAACATATACACTTGAAGTAGTGGACTTTTCATGGGCTGGTCCTCATAGAGTTTCCAGCTGTTGTCAGTGCATTCAAAATGGCAGGTGTGCTTAACCCGTCCATGGCTTACGAGCAATGAAGTGTGATCCGTTTGCTATGGCATAAGGGATGAACGCCCATTGAGATCCACAGGGAAATGCAGCCATCATATAGGGAAAGGTGTCTTGCTTTGAGAAGTTTGAGATGGTGGTGTTCTGAGTTCGAAAATGGCCATGCAAATCTGCATGACAATGAGCGTGCAGGGAGACCATGTGTTTTGGTGACTGATGACAATATTGCCCGCGTGGATGCGATGGTGAAAGCAGAGCGATGCGTGCGCATCAAAGACATTGCTTTTGGGAGTGCTTTCGACATCATTCACGAGTGCTTAGGGAAGGTGTCATGTCGATGGGTTCCTAAGCAGTTAGATGATGTGATGAAAGGCAAGCGAATAATTGCTTCTTTGAATCATCTGCAACGATATGCCGAGGAGGGTGACAATTTCCTGGATCACATTGTTACTGGCGATGAAATGTGGGTACTGCATTACACACCGGAATCAAATCAGCAGCGTATGGTGTGGAAACATCCGCACTCTCCTGTGAAAGAGAAATTCCGTACTGCGCCATCTGTTCACAAAGTGATGTTAACGACATTCTGGGATTGCCGTGGACCGCCGTGCTGGATTTCATGCCCAGGTGCCACCATCAATGCCGACAGATATTGTTCCACACTGTCACTTCTGTGGACTGCAATCAGAAAGAAGCGTTGCGGGATTCTCGATGTTGACAACGTGATCATCCTCCATGCGAGACCACATGTGGCAAACAAGACCATCGGAAAGCTAAGGAACTTTCACTGGTAGTTTCTAGAGCATCCACCATACAGCCCGGATCTTGCCCCTCAGTCTGCTGAAGAAGTTCCTGGCAGGACAGCGATTCACTTGCAACGACAAAGTCAAGACAATAGTGCGACAGTGGTTCCATAGTCAGACGGTCGACTTCTACCGCAGCGGCATTGCAAAATTAGAGCTGCGATGGGACAAACGTCTGAACCAGCATGGAGACTGTATGGAAAAATAGTGAAAGGTACACTAAATAATATCTACATGTTTAGTTGGCTGTATGTATCTTATGTTACCAGAAAAAAAATAGAGGTAAGGACTTTTTGATTTGCCCTCGTACTTTGTAAGTGTCTCCTACTAAGGAGCAAGAGTGAATTAGGCCCACCTATCATTATGTGAAACTCACAAACTTTTAAGCTAACCACCATTGAGGAAAAAGAAACAAAACAAACAAAAGTTCAATAAAAAATTAATTGATTCTGAGATAGTATGAAACAAAAGTTGCTATTACATTCCTCTTTATGCGCTAGTAGAGATGGAAACTTACCATTTCTGAATGTGTCTTTATCGCTCTGTTTAACTATGATGCCTTCAATGATGGATTTCAATGTAATCCCAAAATACACAAATCCTTCTGTATTATTGTTAAGTAGGCCACATATAACCTGGAATAAAACATCACAATCAGTCCTCTATTCAATATGCAGTTCTTTTGTCAAATAGTGGTGGTGTGAAGTTTTAGGGCACACAAAATCAAGTGTAAAACAGTGGTTATGATGAACTTAAACTTAACATGACAGAACATAATGTGAAATAAAAAAACATCTGATGGCTACATTCACATTACTTTCTCAACCTTCTATGGTTTATTAGTGGGTATACAAATTATTCTTACAAAAGTTTATTTTTCTATCTACTTTATCTTAATAAAGATAAACCTTTCTGGAAATAGCTGCATTACACATTTTGTTATAGATACAAAGAGAATAGAACTAGAATTCAAATGTTTTAGAACAAGGCTCTATACAGTGGCTTTAAAATTCCACACTCTTTCCATGACATCGTGAGAAACAATTGAAAATCAACGGTAGTTTAAAAGAATGACAAAGTATTGAACAACTTGAACCATTAATAGTGGATATCTTGGAAATGGTTGATGCCACAAAAAGAAATTATTATAAATAAATTGTGTGTTTTAAAGAGATCTACATTTCTTGTGTAGCGTGCTTACATCTATTGTTTAATGTTTACCAGTTATACAAGATTATACAAAATTCCTTCCAAATGAAGAGCACTTCAAGGACTATTTGCAGAAAATTCAAGACATACATTTTATTTGTTATACAAGTGTATTTAATACTATTTTAATTAAAATCGCTACGGCCATTTTTTATACATGGGTAATTCAGTAATTACTGGAAACATTTTTGGAACATCACATTGTGGCTGTGCTCAGAAGTAATCTCCTCCAACATGAATAACCCGCCTCAACATTTCAGGGAGATGATGGGACTGCTCTATGCTGCTATAATTGCCTGTTCTAAAGCAAGCTCCTCTAAGTGGTAAAACTTTGTCGTGAAAAAGGTAAAAATCTGGTGAATATGAAGGATGCTCCAGAATTTCCCTGTTCCATCTGCTAAATAAATTAACCACAGGGACAGCTATGTGAGAGCAAGCACAATAGGATGAGAATTCAGGAGATTAACAACACACAGCTAGTCGTAAATATTGTTGCAGAAACTAACTGTAATATGCACCATTGCTGATACTTTTTTGGCTGTGGGGAATCATTGTGCCACCACGTTTTTGATTGTCTCTTCAATTTCGGTTGGTAGCATCGAACTCAGGTTTCGTCTAAAGTAATGAAATCACCTTCACGTCCTTAATGCTATAAGTACAATCTCGCTGTTTCCATTCTCTGCCACATGTTTTCCTCTTCAAGGCTGTGTGGAATCCATCAAGCTCAGATTTTCCTCATCTTTAACTTCTTCATAAGTATGAGAAGAATCGTACTAGGAGCAATTCCAACTTCCCTTGCTAGTTCAATACAAGTCCAACAACAGTGTTCTTCCAGCAGTGCTCTTGCAGTGCTGATTGCAGTCTGCTAGCTCTGCGTGCCCTCCTAGCTACGGTACGATATGGTAGAGTCTCTACCACAAGCTTCCAGTAATGCTGCAATCTGTATTTTAATGAAGCATCATTGTTCATATTTACTAAACGTTGGAGCATTACAGGTGACAGTCGACAAATTAAACTCACTACAAGTATCTTATAAATAAGATTACTATATTAAAACTAACAGATAACACACATTAGATGCTCTTCTTTCTCACTGTTATCAGCTTACATCATTTACCACTGATAGCGCCACATACAAACATTGTTGCTACTAATTATTGAATGATCCATGACAAATCTTCCATATATAGGATAGCTTGGTATAGAGGGATTTTCTTGAAAATCTTCATGTTGTATCTTTGAAAGATATTGAACTTAAATGCCAAGTTTGGTATTTATCCAACTTTTTGTTTTTGAGTTATGCTGTTCACAGACACACACAAACATAGGTATTTTTCTAAAAATGGTTTTTTTTTGTATTCAGGGGGCCTCAAGTATGTATTTCCATTGAAATCTCTATATCAAATTTTTGGGTGGAATGGAATACTTCCTCTACTTACTATGTACGGAGAAAGTAAAATGGTGCTAAGTTGAAGGTCTAATTAGGATGCACTTAACTTAATGAGAATAATACTGATTGGTACTTGTATTCATTAGTGTATACCTTTGCTTCAGGCCAATTGGTTCAAATTACTCATATGACATCCAACTTAATGTAACAGGAAGGAAAAGTATGACATAAGTTATGTCGCATTATGTTCTTGTTATGTAAATTCATCATAATGCCAGCTGTAAACAGCAATTTCTTAATACTGTCATCCAACACAAGGGGAACATGCAGATACCTTGTCTTATAGTTCAGTTTTAATCATGTCAATGGTTAGACTAGCTTTGTTTCACATTCATGATGAACCAAAAGCATGACAATACTCAGCTTATGCTGGTTAGTTTTGTTTAAAGCGATTTGTTTGCTGATTTAACCGGATATCATAATACAGACCCAATGTGGCTCACACATTAGTTTGTACCTGACCAAGAGAGGCATTTGATGTTCACCTATTCATGGTCTAAGGGATTACCAGCCAGGATTACAATGAACTTGACGTAATATGACTTCATTTAACGGGATGTAACATGTCAAACTTTTCCATCCTGTCATGGTAAGTTGTATGTCACATAATTTGAACCAATTGGCATGAAGCAGTGGCTTGGAATAATAATACCAACTGCCAATCGGAATAATTGCCATTAATGTTAAGCGCATCCTAATTAGACCTTCAGTTTAGCACGTCACATTGTCCAATTATGTTAAGTTTATTGTTCTCCTGGCTTAAGAGAAGAACTTTAGTATGATGAAGCAAACAACCAATGAAGAAAGTATATATATCACAAACATAGTGAGTGAATTTATTTAGAAAGCTCAGACATTTGAGTATTAGCGCTAATTAATGAATAAAGTAAGACTTTAAGTAGGTATGCTTCCCCTAAACCAGGCTTATAAAATAGTAATAATCATATATTTGTATCATGAATATCTAAACTTTTCAACAGACAAATGCCATCTTAACAAGAACGCACAAACCAGGGAATGCTGCCATGCCGCATGGTAACAGTTAACTCCAATTCCACTTTCATCCCACAGATTTTGTTGTGTTCATGTTGAATTCTTATTTGTCAATCATCTTGTCATATCTGTCACATTGACAGTGTCATTCTGAATAAAATTGAATATTACTGTGAGACATGGCGGCATCCACAAACTTAATGTGTATTGTTTTTAAGATGGTGTCAACCTCCACAAAAGTGCATTCTTTTTTGAAAGAAATATTAAATTACTCTGAGTTGTATGAATTGAGTTCAAATGTAAACAAAAATACAACAAAAAGGTGTGCGCTTTTGCCTAAAATTTGCATGGTAATGTCAAAATGTGTCGTCTCAATGTTGAGGAGCAATACGTCACGTCTCGTTCATTCACCTCGCCAGTGTCACTGCCTTGTGAATTGGTCATCACCTAGCCAATTCCTGCTTGTGAATACATACATTAGTACTATGTTATGTGTAGGAAGTTTTTCATTATTTAGAAAAATTGGATCGGAGTTGAAACACCTAACCTCACTTACACGTTTTTCATCTTGACTGGTTTCAAGAGCTATTGCTCCCATCCTCAGAAGTGGCCAACTGGTTCCTCATGGTGGAGTGATGAATTTCCATAGTGGGTTTGGTGCCAGTATTCAAAATTCATTACAAGGTGTTTATGTTTTGTGATTAATAACTTAGTATCTAACTCTGCTGCATATTTTGCTGGTTTTAGGAGTGTTATTTGGTGCGATATTGTGATTTGTCATTCAAAAGTGATGTGTAACTGCAGATTTATCCATCTGTTTGTATTTGGTGTCTCTCATATGCTCTTTTAAACCAGTAAAATATGCAGTAGAGTTATATACTTGGGAAAAGTTATTAATCATAAACACCTTGTAATGAATTTTGAATTGCCGCCACCAAACCCACTATGGAAATTCATCACTCCACCACCAGATGACACTACACATAAATCGGAAAACACTGCGAGGAACCAGTCAGCCACTTCCAAGGATGGGAGCAATCTTGAAACCGGTCAAGATGAAAAACGTAAGTGATAAAATACACTTGATGAAAGTGGAGTCAACCTAAACACTCTTACTAGCTTCACTCAGCTATTTATTTTGCAGAACATCTATCGTGAGCATGAGCTCACATCATCAGCTGCCTGTTGACTGTCGGATGAATTCTTGAATCGTATTGTTGAAAGCCTGGGGTGTCCTCTGGTGGCCTATGGATGAAACTAAATAGAGGGTTGTCTGTTTCTGGCAAATCAAAGTTCATGATGTGGTTTTCAAACTTCTTTATGTAAATCTTCTCCCATACTTCAAGCTCTTTGGATTTTTGGGCTGGTTTCAGCAACTGAATATTGCTGTCTCTTTCATGCTTTTGAGTCCAGAAGTGAAAAGCAACTGCTCACTTATCGGTCTGTTTGAACTTTATGCAATGCAGGTGTTCCTAAGTGGGTGCCTATGTTCCTTTTCATTTTTCCAACGTAAACCTCTTCACAATTTTCACATTGGATCCAGTAGATTCCTGACTTTTTGTCTTGATATCAAGCGTTTCAATTTTTGTAAATAATTTCAAATTCACATCACTGTTCCTAGCTTATCCATATATTACAAAAGTTTTTCATGTTTGCTGTCTCAAGAAATGAAGCTGTAAAATACAAAAGAGCATTTTTTGTAGCACAGAAAGTTTGTGTGGTTTAAATTACATGTGTGGTACATGCCAGCATCTTATTTATTATGTGTATGCCACGTATGCATGCAGCTCACTTATTGACTAAACGTCATCTGCACTTTGAAATGAATATTCAGTCTCCTGGCAAAAGAATATGATATATAAATTGTGCAAATTAAAAATGTAATGATGGCTTGGGTGCTGGTTTAATTTAGGTATTCCCTAATCTTAGTTATTGTGATTCTTTTTCTAAAGTTTAATAACTATTGTGAATTTTGAAGTTTTAATTAAATGACTGTATATCATATTGATAGATGTATAATGTATATATTTTTCTGTCACCTTTCTTTCTTTTTTTTTCTTTTTCTCCTCTCAGTAGACAAATTGGGTGAATGTTAATGAATAAGTGTCCCTTTAACAAAGAGTTAAGCTTTCTCTTGCATTAATCTCATCTTTAGGTATTATAGCTTTATATGCTGGTACACATTTGCATTTTTTAAATTTTGCTTATAAAACAGGCCTTTGCACCTGTATTAAAAAAAATCTGATGTGTTACACTCACATGACTTTCTCTACTCTTGTAAATCTATTTTTACAAACGCCTATTCTCCATATGCTTCATGTTAATCGAGATATCGAGATGTCAATCTTATTGGTAATTTTCTTGTAGATGCAAGGGGAATATGCTAGGTTATAAGCGATAGTCAAATATTTTAACGCTGGTTGCTATGTGGCGCATTTCATTCTCTTTGCATGTCCAGGACATAAAAAAAATGAATAACGAATTTGAGAAAAAGTATAAGTATTGAAATATTTAAGGAAATAACAAGCAATATCTCGAAAACGGTTCACTCAACAAAAGAAATGTATATGACATAAGTTGTGTATTTTAACGCGATCTACATTTTTTGTGTAGTAAAATTTTGTCTATCTCTTATGGTTTACCAGTTATGCAAAAGTCGTTCACAATGAAGAATACTTTTGGAGACATTCCCAGAAAATTCGAGATATACATTTCATTTCTCATGACATTATCTTAAACATATGATATTTTCATCAAAATCGTTAGAGCCATTTTTGAGAAAATTAAAATTTTCGAAAAATCTTCCATGTAAAGGGTAGTCTGGGGTGGGGGGATTTTCTTGAAAACCTTCGTGTCGCATCTCTGGAAGATACTGAACCAAAATACCAAGTTTGGTATTTATCCGACTGTTCGTTTTTGAGTTATGCTGTTCACAGACACACACACACACACACACACACACACACACGGACATGTTTCCAAAAATTCTTTTTTTGGATTCAGTGGGTCTCAAAACATATATATCCGGCGAAATCTCGGTATCGAATTTTTGGATGGAATGCAATACTTCCCCTACTTACTATACGTAGTAGAGAAAGTAATACACATTTAACCTCTGAGGCAAGACCCTCTTCAATATATGAGACCTTAATGCAAGAACAAGATGGCCGCCATGTGGGTTGAGTTGTAGCAGCTGAGCAATGCAGTAGAAGCAAAATATGTATATCACTTTTGTAACTGCTGTTACCCTCTCAATAAAAAGAAAATGTCTATATGGTATAAAAAGCACCTCAAAGAAAACTATGAAAGATAGAAATACTGTTTAAACGTCATGTAAACGTAATAACCGTTTATAATAATGTAATAACATAACCTACATACAATAACATATGACATGTTGCTACTGTCTTACAAAGTGTTGTAGGTTATCTAGGGGAATTATGGGATGATGCATAAGTTGGATTGTTGTCAGAAACCAAACTATTTAAAATCCAAGGTCGTGCATTACAGTCAGCACTTCAGTTTTGAGTTTATATAATATATATATCAGCTTGCATATTCTTTACAGGAAAAGGCTAATAACATTCTTGATTTGTGAATCCAGGGATGAGACATAAAAGCCTGCATAGTACTAGCTACATCTGAAGATGTGGTATTTTCTGGCATTCCCACTATCTTTCCCGCTTTGTATGTTACCTATGAATTTATATAAGTTTCATCTAACATAATGGAATTCACTCTATCTTGGCTTTGAAGCAATTTGCTTTTTACCATCAAGAATGCTTTATGTAAAGCATCTATTCCTGGTTTAATGGGACAATCGTACCTAGCAATTGCTTTAGGTACACACAATGTGACAAGTCAAAACATTTGTTTCTCTCATTGCCTGATATGCACCAGGAACTGCGCATGACATTGTTACAGCCCAAATCAACATTTCTGTGGAATATTATACTTATTTCTTAACACATAATGGCTATGTTCCACCAGAAAGTTATTTTAAATTAATTACAATCATAACTCTATCAACTTCAAAGCTTTCACTGCTGTAGCTCTGAAGATGACTAGGTAAATTGTTAGATTACTACAGATTAAGCCCTCCTGAACCTCTGATTCCAGAAATTTTCTGGATAAACATACAAGTTCTCATAAAAAAATCTTGATATCTAAACTGATGGTAATTTTAAAAGTTACTGTGAGAGAAGGAATATCACTAAATGCTTCGCTCTTCACTTTCATGAATAGTATATGATGTTTCACTACTGAAACAAAGGGTGAAATGTCTGTTTTCCTAACCTCACTTTTTAAGCTCTAAAAGTCAGAAATTAAATAATTTTCACACCATTTTTTAAAATTTGTCTTCATTTCTGCTAAGCACTGGTTGTGAACAAGATTATGGTTTTATTCTACGAGGGTCATTTCAAAAGTTCTGCACACTTTAAGATAGAAGTAAAGAAAATAATTTATTTTGCAAAATACCTTTACAGGCCTTCAATATAATCTCCATTCTTGCTTTTGACAGCTTCCCAACATTTTGGAAAATTCTGTATTCCGGATAGGGCACCTTGATTGTTGACCTGTCTGATTACTCGGGTCATCTCACTGGAAGCTTTATGAATTATATCAAAACGTTTTCCACGGAATGGTTCCTTCAATTTGAGAAACAAATCAAAGGCTGGTAGGCTCATATCAGGACTGTATGATGGGTGGGGAAGTATTTCCCATCCATATTTGTCGAGCGTTTCTGTCACTGGTAGGACAATATGCAGCGTGCAAAATGAGGACACCAGCTGCAAGCATGTCAGACCTTTGACAAATTTTCAGGCGCAAACATTTTGCAGAAACAGCTTGTAGTACACGTCTGTTACAGACATCCCCTGGGGCACTGTATTTATAGCTATGACTGCATTCATGTCATATGCAAGGATCATCATCAGTTTCACCTTTGATTGTTGGCAGCAGAATTTTTTCAGGCATGGAGAGTCGTAACTTTTGCATTGTGACAACTGAGACTTCAGTTCTGGCTCAGAATCTCGTATAAGGTTTCATCAAGTGCAACAATCCTTTTCAAAAACCGTTCTCCTTCTGTTCGGTAACGTTGAAGCAATTCTTTTGCGACCTGCTTTCTGCTCTTCACTCAGATCATGCGGAATCCGTCTGGCAGCAACTTTTCTCATCTTTAACTTCTCGGTAATAATTCTGTAAACTGAAGTGACAGACATTCTGGCCTCATATGCAATTTCCTCACATGTTTTCCATTGATCTGCTCTCAAAATGTTATTAACAATAATCTGAGAGGTGTAGTCTGTTGCAGTTGATGGCCTTCCACTTCTTGAGTTGTCCTTAATGCTTATCCGACCTCCACATAAACAAGCAGATCACTGTGATACTGTGCTACAATCCACTACACTATTCCTACACACCTCTCTCAAAGCGTTGTAAATTTCAGTTGGTTTCTTTCCACGTAAGGATTCAATTTTGATCTAGAAATGCTGGTCCTTATGTGTAATCTAACCTGACTCGGTTTCAGCTTCCATTTTAAAACTTAATTACTCTTGGTATATCTACGCAAACCAGCAAACATATATACAACCGCCAAGCCTAGTCTGACTCACAACTGACGTAAATTTCAACTTGATCACGCTGCTGTAACGGCCGCACATACACTGTGTGCAGCACTTTTGAAATGGCCCTTGTATCTTTAGGTACCTTCATAGTGTGATAGGATGGTGGGTTAGGAAATATGGCAGGATAAGCATCATCTCGGAGTTTAGGTTTTTTTCAAGGAACAGTTATCACCATTTAATAGTGGAAATATATCCTCAAAATGTTTTATGCATATCAATGAATTATCTGTCAGTACAAAATTGTCACGATGGATAAATCTTGTCCATTTTTCTCTCAAAACTTTGTCCTTAGGAAACCTAAATGCTGTAGTGTGTGTAGCACTATAGTGGATTTATATCCAAAAACACAACAAGAATGATCCATACTCTATACAGTATGCAACAAAAATGTATGGCACAAATTTCAGAACACATTCCTCACTCGTAGATGAAATTATGTTATATGAACATGGGTCTGGAAACGCTTTGTTTCCATGTTACAACCCATTTTTTCTAACTCATTAATCATGGGAAACACACACGAACAGAACGTTAAAATCATGGGGAACATGCACTCTTGGTTACGTCTAGATATGTTGTCATTATCATAGGTGCACCACCAGTGTTTTGTTTTATGCCCATGTTGCCATGCGACTTACATCATTGCTTGTTTACAGGTGACATCAACTGTTTAAGTGAGCAGTACGACCTTGACAAGCACACGGGTAACAACGTACTAGTAGAGTTGATCACAGACTTGGCTCGTGCAATGGCAGTGTGCACAAATGCAGAGATGGCAGATACCCATTTGATATATGGATTAGCAGATGGCAATGGTGCTTGCGCTCAGCGTATGTGCCAGGACAGATTTCCAGGACGAAGGTGCCCCGACAGGAAAACATTTGAAGCCATTGATCGTCGTCTTGGGGAACATGGGGCATATCAGCCTGATACTCGCGACCGGGGGAGTCCTAAAAGGACGAGGACATCACAATGGGAGGCGGCAATTCTTCAGGCAGTTGACGACGACCCTAGTGTCAGTACAAGATAAGTAGCTGCAACAATAGATGTTGTCCACGTGACTGTCTGCTGAGTGCTACATGAGGTCCGGCTGTATCCATACCATTTACAGCATGTGCAGGCACTATCAGCAGC
This sequence comes from Deroplatys truncata, assembly GCA_030765065.1. Classification (NCBI taxonomy): domain Eukaryota; kingdom Metazoa; phylum Arthropoda; class Insecta; order Mantodea; family Mantidae; genus Deroplatys; species Deroplatys truncata. Next base: position 11,550,201 of record CM060987.1, read on the forward strand.
TGATTTTCCTGTTCGGGTGCGCTTCTGCGAATGGTTTATGCAACAAAGTGTCAACCCTAATTTTAGTGCAATGGTGCTGTTCACAGATGAGGCATTGTTTTAATGAGATCAGATTGTAAAGTATCACAATCGACATTGATATGTATGAGCTGACGTCAATCCTCATGAAACTGTTGAAGCAAGTCATCAACAAAGATTTTCTGTCAATGTTTCGGCCGGCATTGTTGGTGACTGTTTGGTAGGGCTCAACAGACAAAGTTACCATAATTTTGTAGAGAATGTTCTACCTGATCTGTTAGCAGATGTGCCTTTAGCTTTGCGACAAAACATGTACTTCATGCACCATAGAGCACCTCCTCATTTTAGTGTTAATGTCCGTCGGCTTCTAAATAACAGATTCAGTTACAGATGGATAGGTAGAGATGGACCAATTGCCTGGCCTCCACGCTCCCCAGACCTAAACCCATGAACTTTTATTTGTGGGGGCATTTGTAAGCTCTTGTGTATCGAACCCCAGTACCATATGTTCAGAGTCTCGTGCCCGTATTATGGAAGGCTGCGAAATCATATGCAATACTCCAGGGATACATCAGCGCATCCGGGATTCACTACGACGGCGGATTGATGCATGTATCAATGCTCACGGAGGGCATATTGAACATCTCCTGTGAGAAAGAGTTGCATGTGCTATGCTGGTACATTCTATTCTTGTGTGTTTCCTATGATTGATGAGTTGGAGAAAATGAGTCGTAACATGGTAACAAAGCGTTTCCAGACCCATGTTCATATAACATAATTTCTTCGTCTACGTGTGAAGAATGTGTCTTGCAATTTGTGCCTTACATTTTTGTTACATCCTGTATACACTTTCTTTCCTTTGCACAAATGCTCTACTATCTTAGCAAATGACGTGTTGTATGCTGTGCACATTTGTTTACAAGCCAACGTCATTTTGTTACACTAATTGGGATTGGTGGAGGGGAAATTAATATTTTGTAATGAGATTCTGAGTAAAGCTTGCACCTGCATTGGTGGTTGAACAATAGAATAGAATAACTCTTGTACTTGAGCTGAGACAGAAAATTCATTACCTGTGCTAAATCAACCTGCTTAAGCTCATTTAAATTTTTTTCTGTGATGAATGCATGTGTTTCATCTGGGTGAACTGGTGCTGTGCTTCCTCTTGTCACGTAATCAAGCCCCTTTTTTGCAGAGAGATCCACTGTATCTGCAATGAAAAAGAAAACAACTGAAAACCTAAGGGTGAAGAACTTGGTCATGCCAAATATTGTTGATATTAACATAACAGAGATAATTTGGAACATCTCATTTTGATTTGCACTGAAGACATTTGTGATTTCTGCGTGACCTCTCACCAATGTGTACATTCAATAATAAAAAAATCTGATGTGTTACACTCACATAACTTTCTCTACTCTTGTACAAACTATTTTTACGAATGCTTATTCTCCATCTACTTCATGTTAATTGAGATAAACATTTGCAGAAACTATCTTATTGCTAATTTTCTTGTAGATGCAAGGGGAATATGGTAGGCTTTAAGTGATAGTCAAATGTTTTAAGAGCTGGTTACTATGCGGAGCTTTGCATTCTCTTTGCATGTCCAGGACATAAAAAAAAATAAAGCAGTTTTGGAAACATGTCTGTGTGTCTGTGAACAGCATAATTCAAAAACGAAAAGTCGGATAAACACCAAACTTGGTATTTATGTTCAATATGTTCCAGGCATGCGACATGAAAGTTTTCAAGAAAATCCTCCCACCCCAAACCACCCCTTACATGGAACATTTTTAGAAAATTTTTATTTTCTCAAAAACAGCTCTAACAATTATGTTTAAGAAATTTTTATGGCAAATAAAATGTATATCTTGAATTTTCTGGGGATGTCCCCAAAAGTCCTCTTCATTCTGAATGACTTTTGCATAACTGGTAAACTGCAAGAGATAGACAAAATTTTAAAACATAAAAAATGTAGATCTCGTTAAAACACACAATATATGTCATAAACATTTCTTTTTGTAAAGTGAACCATTTTTGAGATATTCCTTGTTATTTCTTTGAATTTTCCAATACACTTTTACTCAACTGAGAATTCGTTGCTCTTTTTTTATGTTCTTGACATGCAAAGAGAATTACATTTTACACATAGCGACCAGTTCTAAAAATATTTGAGTACCGCTTAAGGTGTACTATGTTCCCCTTGTTTTGTATTTGCAAGAGCAATATAGAAATACAGTAGCCATTAAGCATCGACATATCTCTTAATAGCTGGTTGCTAGGTGCAGCACCATTCTCTTTGCCACAGATTAATACTCTTTGCATATCCAAGACAAAAAATGAATAATGAATTCCCATTTGTGAAAAAGTATGTATTGGAAAATTTAAGGGAATAACAACCAATATTTCAAAAATGGTTCACTCAACAAAAAGAATGTATATGACATAAATTGTGTATTTTAATGCGATCTACATTTTTTGTGTAGTAACATTTTGTCTATCTCTTATGGTTTACCAGTTATGCAAAAGTCATTCACAATGAAGAATACTTTTGGAGACATTCCCAGAAAATTCAAGATATACATTTTATTTGTCATGTAAGTTCTTTAATAGATGGTATTTTAATAAAAAATGTTAGCCATTTTTCAGAGAATACAAAAAAAAATCTGATGTGTTACACTCACATAACTTTCTCTACTCTTGTACAACCTAATTTTACAAACGCCTATTCTCCATATGCTTCATGTTAATCGAGATATCGAGATGTCAATCTTATTGGTAATTTTCTTGTAGATGCAAGGAAAATATGGTAGCTTTTAAGCGATAGTCAAATATTTTAGCGCTGGTTGCTATGTGACGCATTCCATTCTCTTTGCATGTCCAGGACATAAAAAAAATGAATAACGCATTTGAGAAAAAGTATAAGTATTGGAAAATTTAAGGAAATAACAAGCAATATCTCGAAAACGGTTCACTCAACAAAAGAAATGTATATGACATAAGTTGTGTATTTTAACGCGATCTACATTTTTTGTGTAGTAAAATTTTGTCTATCTCTTATGGTTTACCAGTTATGCAAAAGTCGTTCACAATGAAGAATACTTTTGGAGACATTCCCAGAAAATTCGAGATATACATTTCATTTCTCATGACATTACCCTAAACATATGATATTTTCATCAAAATCGTTAGAGCCATTTTTGAGAAAATTAAAATTTTCGAAAAATCTTCCATGTAAAGGGTAGTCTGGGGTGGGGGGATTTTCTTGAAAACCTTCGTGTCGCATCTCTGGAAGATACTGAACCTAAATGCCAAGTTTGGTGCTTATCCGATTGTTCGTTTTTGAGTTATGCTGTTCACAGACACACACACACACACACACACACACAGGCATGTTTCCAAAAATACTTTTTTTGGATTCAGGAGGTCTCAAAACGTGTATTTCCGGTGAAATCTCGGTATCGAATTTTTGGGTGGAATGCAATACTTCCCCTACTTACTATACGTAGTAGAGAAAGTAAAAATGTTCCATGTAAAGGGTAGTTTTGGGTGGGGGGATTTTCTTCAGAATCTGTGTGTTGCATCTATGGAAGCTACTAAATCTGAATACCAAGTTTGGTATTTATCCAACTTTTTGTTTTTGAGTTATGCTGTTCACAGACACACACACAGACATGGACCTTTTTCTAAAAATGCTTTTTTTTACTTTCTCTACTACGTATACTAAGTAGGGGAAGTATTGTATTCCACCCAAAAATTCGATACCGAGATTTCACCGGAAATACATGTTTTCAGACACCCTGAATCCAAAAAAAGCATTTTTGGAAACATGTCCGTGTGTGTGTCTGTCTGTCTGTAAACAGCATAACTCAGAAACGAACAGTCGGATAATCACCAAACTTGGTATTTAGGTTCAGTATCTTCCAGAGATACGACAGGAAGGTTTTCAAAAAAATCCCCCCACCCCAGATTACCCTTTACATGGAACATTTTTGAAAATTTTAATTTTCTCAAAAATAGCTCTAACGATTTTGATTAAAATATTATATGTTTGAGATATTTTCATGATAAATAAAATGTATATCTTGAATTTTCTGGGAATGTCTCCAAACGTATTCTTCATTGTGAACAACTTTTGCATAACTGGTAAACCATAAGAGATAGACAAAATTTTACTGCACAAAAAATGTAGATCGCGTGAAAATGCACAATTTATGTCATATACATTTTTTTTGTTGAGTGAACCATTTTCGAGATATTGCTTATTATTCCCTTAAATTTTTCAATGCTTATTTTCTCAAATGGGAATTCGTTATTCATTTTTTTGTCTTGGATATGCAAAGAGTATTAATCTGTGGCAAAGGGAGTGGTGCTGCACCTAGCAACCAGCTATTAAGAGATAGGTATGTGCTTAAAGGCTACTGTATTTCTATATTGTCCTTGTAAATATATATTCCCCTTACATCTACAAGAAAATTAGCAATAAGATAGACTGCAAATGTTTATCTCGATTAACATGAAGTAGATGGAGAATAAGCGTTTGTAAAAATAGTTTGTACAAGAGTAGAGAAAGTCATGTGAGTGTAACACATCAGATTTTTTTTTTTTTTTTTTTGGTGTTTGATTCAGGAGGACTCAAAACATGTATTTCCAGTAAAATCTTGGTATCAAACTTTTGGGTGGAATGTAATATCTTCTCCAGCTATTATGTACATGTGATGTTCTCTACATTCATATGATGTTCTCTACTCACTCTTCTACAAACTATTCTTCCATCTGCTTCTTGTTAATCCAAATAAACCCTTCATTACACATTTTAATATTTCCTTGTAAGTATAAGAAGAATATAATAGTCTAAAGCGATAGTCAGATTTTTAAAAAGCCTATCACTATGCGATGGTTTTGAAATTCCATGTTCTTTGTTTTACCACGAAAGAAAACAAATAGTAGCAACTTACCATTTGAAAAAAAAGCCTAAGTATTTGAAAGTTCAAACAAATAACACTGAACATATATATATATAGATATAGCATTTTTAGAAAAGCCCCGTGTGTGTTCTGTGAACAGTATAACCCAAAAACGAAATGTCTGATAAATACCAAACTTGGTATTTTGGTTCAGCATCTTCCAGAGATGCGGCAGGATTTTAGAAAATTTGCCCACCTCAAACTACATTTTACACGGTAAATGATCAAATTTTTAGTTTTTCTCAAAAATGGTTAAATGATTTTGGTTAAAATAATGTGTTTAAGCTATTTAAAAGACAAATAAAATGTTTATCATGAATTTTCTGGGAAAGCCTGTGAAGTCCTCTTCATTCGGAAGGAATTTTGTATAATTTTATTAACTATAAGAAATGCATAGAAAATGTAGATATCTTTAAAACACACTGAGGATTTTTTTTGGTGGGGGAGGAGGTTGAATGAGACCGAAAAATTCAATGCCCTAGCTGAACATAGATCTCCCACCTCTAACCACTCAGCTACCATGGCAACATGCCAGTATGACACTTAAATTCCCCAACTGACTTGAATGTTTTGTTACTTAAAACTCACCATTTTCTGCTTGTCCAGGTGAAACAAACACCTGCTCTATGTTATCTTCTATATCAGTGTAAACTGAGGAGGCAGGTTTCTCAGTGTTGTTCGTTATGACTCTTTGCTGAAAATGAGTTAGTAAAGGTTGGTCGGGTCTAACATTGTTAACCATTCTGGAATCAGATTTTTGGATATTTATGCAGTATTCGTCAAATTTCCCTTCATTACTGTCATAGTCCTTGTAGTTTTCCATACACCACTCATTTCTCTGTCTTCCACCCCAGCCATATGATTTATTATATTCTTTTGACATTGCAAAGTTTTTCATTCCTTCAGTTTCCAGTGTAGGATGAATGTTCTGCTCTGCTGTATATAACAACTTGGTCTGAGGCACTTCATCTTTATTCTCCATTTTCCTGCCCTGAGGTCTTTTCTGTCCTTTCTTGTGGCCTCTGCCCTTTCTGTAAAAGTTATAAATTTTATTAATAGTAACATAACCTAACATAACTTCTAAATCTGTAGACCCTATAGTGAGCTAGATAGCTTAAAGAGAGCTAGTCTACTCTAGGTTGTAGATTATGTCATAAATACATAATTACATTATGTACTTGTATGTAAATAAATTGTAGCTCTTATGTATATCTTAGAGCTAAAAAATTTTAAAACAATATTGTTTATACTTAATGTATTTATAAAATTCAGTAACATTTTATAGTCAGTTATTTTTTTGAATGAAAGAAATCCTCCTCTGTATAGAAGGTGTGAGTGATGAGATATATTTTCAATGTTAACTTGAATTTATTTTTATTAGTTTTCAGTTCCTTAATATATGATGGAAGTGAATTAAATAATACTATACCATTGTAGTAAGCTCCTTTTTGGAATACTTGTAGGTTATTGCTTGGCTTGTGTAAGTCCTACCCATTTCTGGTTTGTTTGCTGTGTATGTCTGAATTTTTACTTTCTCTACTACGTATAGTAACTAGGGGAAGTACTGTATTTCACCCATTCCACCCAAAAATTCAATACCGAGATTTCACCGGAAATATATGTTTTGAGACCCCCTGAATCCAAACAAAGCATTTTTGGAAACATGTCCGTGTGTGTGTGTGTGTGTGTGTGTGTGTGTGTGTGTGTGTGTGTGTGTGTGTGTGTGTGAGAACAGCATAACTCAGAAACGAACAGTCGGATAAACACCAAACTTGATATTTAGGTTCAATATCTTCCAGAGATGCGACACGAAGGTTTTCAAGAAAATCCCCCCACCCCAGATTACCCTTTACATGGAACATTTTTCGAAAATTTTAATTTTCTCAAAAATGGCTGTAACATTTTGATTAAAATATCAATGTTTAAGATATTTTCATTATAAATGAAATGTATATCTTGAATTTTCTGGTAATGTCTCCAAAAGTATTCTTCATTGTGAACGACTTTTGCATAACTGGTAAACCATAAGAGATAGACAAAATTTTACTACACAAAAAATGTAGATCGTATTAAAATACACAATTTATGTCATATACGGTTTTTTTTGTTGAGTAAACCATTTTCGAGATATTGCTTGTCATTCCCTTAAATTTTCCAATACTTATACTTTTTCTCAAATGGAAATTCGTTATTTTTTTTTTTTTTTTTTGTCCTGGTAATGCAAAGAGAATGGAATACTCCACATAGCAACTAGCTCTTAAAACATTTGACTATCGCTTAAAACCTACCAATTCCCCTTGCATCTACAAGACAATTAGCAATAAGATTAACATCTCGATGTCTCGATTAACAATTAACATGAAGCATATGGAGAATAAGTGTTTGTAAAAATAGTTTGTACAGGAGTAGAGGAAGTCATGTGAGTGTAACACATCAGATTTTTTTATTTATGAACACCTCTGGGTGGTCAACCACGGTTAAAAGTGCAGCTAATATATACTCACAGGCTAATTGTAAAATTCCAAATGTTTTGAATAGTGGTTTACAATGAGTTGATTGCTTTTCACCTGCCATTATTCTTATTACCTTTTTTTGCAAAAGAAATATTTTTTTTGCATCTACTGAATTTCCCCAAAATGTTATTCCATAAGCATAATATACTGTTTTTAGGATGCTTTTATTTGTAAAATGAATTAATGATCTAATTGCAAAACATGCAGAGCTTAGTTTTGGTAGTCACACACACACGTTAAGGGGACAAGGTATTCTGAAATGGTGAAAAATCACATTTTTTTATTTTAGGTGCCAATAAAACCTCTATTTTAAAATAGAGAGAGTTGAAGGTTGTTACAGTACATCACTAAAATGTTCTTACTTGAACGCATTTTGGGAGAGCAGTTTGCTCCCATTGTCATAAAAAATTCATTAGAATTAACCAGTCACCTTTCAGATATAAATATATCACCCACAGACATGATGGTATCATTTGATGTCACTGCACCCTTCCCAAGCATACCAAAAGAAGATTTACAAAATCTTTAAACGAACCACAGGTCTAACTATGGGATACCCCCTTTCACCATTTTAGCACAACTATATATGTGCCATTTTGGATACCATATTACTAAATCTTTCCCACATCTATTCAAAACCTGGTATAGGTACGTGGATGATATTTTTGCTATTGTTCCAAAAAAGCTTTCAGAAGATGCTTTGAAATTTTTGAACTCACAAAAAAGATCTATAAAATTCACAATAGAAAAAGAAGAAAATGGCCAGTTACCTTACCTACACATCAGGATCATCAGAAATAATGCACACAACAAACTAACGTTCGGCATTTACAGAAAACCAACTCACACAGAAAATTATATTAAAAACAATAGTTAACAATCATACAAGACACAAACATGCAATTTTAAGTAGCATTACAAACAGGTTAGTACATATACCAATGGAGAAAGAGGAATACCAGAAAGAATACCAACACATCAACATAGCCACCATGAATGGATACCAGAAAAAAACAATAGATAAGAAGATAAAAAGGTTTGAAAGACAAAAATACATCCAACAAATGACTACTTTACTCAGACAACAAAAACCACAAGCATATAGGAAATTCATTTATCACCCTTGGACACATCATAAATTTCACAGGATTTTCAAGAAATGCAACATCACCCTGTCTCCACAGAATAACCACAATATACAGAAACTACTATGCAACAGAACAAAAGACCTTATCCCCAATGATAAATCAGCTGGTATATATCAAATTGTTTGTAATGACTGTAACCTGGTATACATAGGAAGAACCAAAAGAAATCTTGAAATAAGACTTAATTAGTCACACCAAAGTTTGTAAGGAGAATTGTAAAATATGACAAAAACAGCAAACACCAAACATCAGCCGATAAAAAAGTAATAATAATTGAGAGAAACAACCACTACGCAAAATTACAAAAATTGGAACTGGAATTATATGGTCTTCACCTTAAATTAACGGACACACTCGGCTACCCACTTTGGCAAAACATGCAATCAAAATTCCTCACTATTCTTAGCTACAGGATGAAAACAAAAACGCTGAAATTAAAGAAAAAACTAGACATACTACGCCGGAAGCAACATTCATATAAACCTAACCTAAAAAATGAAAAAACGACGTCATACCCAGACGTAATTAATCTTTCAAATGTAACTTTCACCAAAGCGGAATTATCGGTATTAAACCTTGGCCTAAAAACATGTGTTGGCTACACAAAAACAACCGATGAAATAGTCGCAGACATTGAGATTGCTACTTACAACCTAAATGAAAATAGTAAAACCACTATAAAAAAAGAATGTGAAATGGTTCTCCAAGAAATACAAGCAGATAAACATAACAATTTCCCAACCAAACATGTGATCAAAACATTAAAATCAAAACCAGTAGTATACACAAAAGCTGACAAGGGAAATAAACTAGTTGTACTGCAAAAAGATGATTATATTACCAGAGTAGAAAATATGCTGCAACAAGAAAATTACATACAAATTCAAGAAGACCCATTAAAATTACATTTAAAAGCCTTCAATCAAACCATCCAGGAAAGCAAAACTATAACAGACACTGATAAATCTAGATTAAAACCAGACCACCCCACTTTACCAAGAATGTATGCTCTACCTAAAATACACAAACCGGGTAATAAGATGAGACCAATCGCCAGCAATATTGATTCTCCTACCTACAAACTGGCAAAATGGTTAGTACAGAGATTCTCTTCACTACCAAAATTCAATAGCAAAAACATAATGAATTCAGAAGATTTAATACAGAAGATAAAATCCCTGGAACTCGAACCAGAAGATAGATTAGTTTCCTTTGATGTCACTGCACTATTTCCAAGTGTCCCTACAGATCAACTCCTGCGTCAATTAAAGAAATGGCTACAGCAGACTAACCTACTTGAAGAAGAAATAGAAGACCTCATACAACTTACCAATTTATGCATTGCACAAAATTGTTTTAGTTTCAATAAGAAGTTCTATCAACAACCAACTGGTCTAACCATGGGCAACCCACTTTCACCCTTCTTGGCAGATTTATTTATGAGCTACTTAGAAACACACATAACAACTTCCTTTCCATACATGTTTAAAGTTTGGCACAGATATGTTGACGACATCTTCGCTGTTGTCCCTAATAGGTTCATACAAGACTCCTTAGCCTTACTAAACCTACAGAACCAATCAATAAAATTCACCATAGAAATAGAAAAAGAAGGCATGCTACCATTTTTAGACCTAAAAATCATCAGAGAACAAAAGAACCTAACCTTTGGCATATACAGGAAGCCAACACACCCTACTAATTACATAAAAAATAAGAGTTTCAATCCAACCACACACAAATATGCAGTACTAAACAGCCTAACACATAGACTGGTATATACCCCCTTAAATAAAAAAGAATACCAGTTAGAATACCAGCATATAGTAGACACAGCAATACATAATGGGTACAACAAAACAACTATTGACAAAAAAATTGCAAAATTCAAACGACAGATGCACATCAGAAACACAACAAATCTCAGCCAGCAAGATAAAGAGCTAAAGTTCAAGAAATTCACATACCACCCAGGAACATTTCACAAATTTAAGAAGATTTTCATGAAACATAACATCAGCCTAGCTCCACAGAACAAATTTAACATAGAGAAATTACGTTGATATTGTAATGAAAAGAAGCTAGAAACAGTGATGTGTATTGAATTTATTTAAAGGTGAGTCGGAATTGTTACACTAACATCACTTAAGTTTACTCACTTAACATGTTTCGGGAAATCGTTGTTCCCATCCTCAGAAGGTTAATTCGACTGTATATTTTTTCCAACGTGGTGGCCAATTATAACTTTTGCTTCTTGTGACTTGTTGGTCTTAAATTACGTTGATATTGTAATGAAAAGAAGCTAGAAACAGTGATGTGTATTGAATTTATTTAAAGGTGAGTCGGAATTGTTACACTAACATCACTTAAGTTTACTCACTTAACATGTTTCGGGAAACCGTTGTTCCCATCCTCAGAAGGTTAATTCGACTGGTCGAATTTAGTGATGTTAGTGTAACAATTCCGACTCACCTTTAAATAAATAGAGAAATTACTTTGTAACAAGTTAAAAGACCCCATTCCACAAGACAAAAAAGCTGGAATCTATAAAATCAATTGTTCAGATTGCAATAAAGTATACATAGGTAAGACAAAAAGAAACTTAGAAACTAGGCTAAAGGAGCACATGAGATGTATTAAATACAAACAAATGGACAAATCTGCAGTTTCACACCATTTTTGGATCACTAATCACATCAAACCCAATATTACATTAGTCAAACCAGCCAAATTTGCAGCCGAATTAGATGCATGGGAGAAGATCACCATTCTAAAACACAACACACATCTAATGAATTTTGATTTGCCGCCACCAAATCCTCTCTGGAAGTACATTTCTCCACCACAAGATGCCACCACAGGATCCAGTCCAAAAAACGGAAACACCAACAACACGGGCCAGTCGAATTAACTTCTGAGGATGGGAACAACCGTTTCCCGAAACATGTTAAGTGAGTAAACTTAAGTGATGTTAGTGTAGCAATTCCGACTCACCCTTAAATAAATTCAATACACATCACTGTTTCTAGCTTCTTTTCATTACAATATCAATTTAAATTGAGTTTTCTCAAAACAACATTTTTGGATACTTATATACGTTTTTCTCAGAAAGTACAAAAGGTAGAGAGCTGAAATTTTCAGTACATGTATACAACACACAGTTAAACTTTCTGAACTACAATCATAATTTTATAATGTATATTAGTAATATTAAGAAAGTAACAACATTGTAAATTTTCTTCATTTTTACTTTTATGACTGCAAATAATGTTTTTTTTCAAATGCTAGTGAACTGATATACATAACTAAATAATTGAGGTTTAGAAGATAGCTAATTATACTAAAAACCAGCATGCAAAAGTGTGATTCTTTACTGTAAGTAGTATCAGAGAAAAAGGTACATGAATTCACATGTTTTAAGAGTAAATTTTATTATTTGAATTAAATAATTTTTACGGACTCAACTGCATAATCTAATCAATGCAATCACTACTTGAAATAATTGTCATGATTTATAGAATAATTCCTAAAAATTTCAGCATAAACCATTGAGAACTTTAAGAGTAGTGGTAATTTAACACACTTAAGGTGTAATTTCCATGGTTCAGACTACGTTGTTCTCTAAAACAGAAATTTATAAATTGGGAGGGCTGACAAATGCACTAGGGGGTAGAAAAAGAAAAATTAAGGTTGTGGTCTGATAAAAAAGCTAATAATAATAATAATAATAATAATAATAATAATAATAATAATAATAATAATAATAATAATAATATAGAACACCAATTAACCATTATAATGTAGAGGGTGCAGTTGACAGTTAACCAAAAATGACAGATAATCCATCTTAATATAAACAATAGATTTAATAAGCAATTACACAAATAACTTACTAAAAACACCTGTCCCAGGTTATATATATTTTTTTGTGTATTTAGAAAAATAGCAATAAAGGTGATTGTTGTCTGTGGGGCAGGGCTGCATGTTCCTTGAAGCCAAAGTGCGCTCGCATCCGTTTTGGAGGTACATCGCTAGGCACAACAGTACATTAAGATCACTACTATTGTCTGATTGCATGACCACTTTGTGATTTGAAACTAAAACTCAAGTAATACACAGCTGAAGGCATCAAAACAACCTCTTGACTAGAGCTCACGTTCATTCTGTATTCAGTTTGTAACATTGTTGCAATGTAATATAGACTTTTGTTTCATTATTTCTAAATTTCACTTCGCTTGAGAGTTTTCACAATACTGAGGCCATCTGTTGACATACAACATGCTCAGACTATCTGCAAATACATATCCAGGATACATCATAAATGTTGTTTTGTGCATAACTCAAATTTTGCAAAATGTAACATTGACATAAAAAGGAAGATGACAGCTAATGAGACAAACAGTTAAATGAATGACAGATAATCAAGGTTTTACTGTATCTTGTATCTCCTGGTTTATTTTCTTTATCTTCAACATTATCCTGTCTCTTCTGTATACAGCGTGTAACAAAAATGTATGGCACAAATAGCAGGACACATTCCTCACACGTAGATGAAGAAATTATGTTATATGAACATGGATCTGGAAACGCTTTGTTTCCATGTTATAACTCATTAATCATGGGAAACACATACGAACAGAACATTAGAATCATGGAGAACATGCGTTCTTGGTTACGTTGTCATTATCGTAGGTGCACCGCCAGTGTTTTGTTTTACATGCCCGTGTTGCCATGCAACTTACATCATTGCTTGTTTACAGGTAACATCAACTGTTCCAGTGAGCAGTATGACCTTGACAAGCACACGGGTAACAACGTACTAGTAGAGTTGATAACAGACTTGGCTCGTGCAATGGCAGTGTATACAACTGCGGAGATGGCAGATGCCCATTTGATGTATGGATTAGCAGACGGCAATGGCGCTTGCGCTCAATGTTTGTATCGGGAGAGATTTCCAGGATGAAGGTGCCCCGACAGGAAAACATTTGAAGCCATTGATCGTCATCTTAGGGAACATGGGGCATTTCAGCCTGATACTCGCGACTGGGGGAGACCTAGAAGGATGATGACACCGCAACGAGAGGCAGCAATTTTTCAGGCAGTTGACAACGACCCTAGTGTCAGTACAAGACAAGTAGCTGCAACAATGAATGTTGATCACATGACTGTCTGACGATTGTTACACAAGGTCCAGCTGTATCTATACCATTTACAGTGTGTGCAGGCACTATCAGCAGCTGATTTTATTGTTTGGGTACGCTTCTGCAAATGGTTTATGCAACAAAGTGTCGATCCTAATTTTAGTGCAATGGTGCTGTTCACAGATGAGGCGTCGTTTCAACAAGATCAGATTCGCCATATATGGGCTGATGTCAATCCTCACGCAACTGTTGAAGCAAGTCATCAACAAAGATTTTCTGTCAATGTTTGGGCCGACGTTGTTGGTGACTGTTTGGTAGGGCCTCATGTTCTTCCACCCAGGCTCAACGGACAAAGTTACCATAATTTCGTAGAGAATGCTATACTTGATCTGTTAGCAGATGTGACTTTAGCTGTGTGACAAAACATGTACTTCATGCATGGTGTAGCACCTCCTCATTTTAGTGTTAATGTCTGTCAGCTTCTAAATAACAGATTTGGTGACAGATGGATAGATAGAGGTGGACCAATTGCCTGGCCTCTACACTCCCCGGACCTAAACCCACTGGGCTTTTGTTTGTGGGGGCATTTGAAAGCTCTTTTGTATAGAACCCCAGTACCAGATGTTCAGAGTCTCCGTGCCTGTATTATGGAAGGCTGCGAAACCATATGCAATACATCAGCACATCCGGGATTCACTACAACAGTGGGTTGATGCATGTATCAATGCTCATGGGGGGCATATTGAACATCTCCTTGAGAAAGAGTTGCATGTGGTATGCTGGCACGTTCTATTCTTGTGTGTTTCGCATGATTAATGAGTTGGAGAAAATGAGTTGTAACATGGTAACAAAGCGTTTCCAAACCCATGTTCATATAACATAATTTCTTTGTCTAATTGTAAGAAATGCGTCTTGCAATTTGTGCCGTACATTTTTGTTACATCCTATATTTTCCTTGCCTCACCAATCTCACTCTCAGTCTTCTGCTTTATCTTCGTCTTGCTGAGCAGTTTATCCGTCTTCACTATCTCATCCAAAAATCCACCTAACGTTTCATCCATCCTCTAAGCATAATTAAATAGAGCAGTTTTAAGTTTGATGACATTTATCAACAAAAACAGAATATTTTACACACACATAAACATACTTCATTCTTCAGTCAATAAGAAGCTCACTTCTAGGCAGCCTATGATTGTTCTAGCAATCACTGTTACTCATTGGCGGCTTGTGAGTACAGTTTGGGTGTTCACAAAATGTTAAGATTCAAACAGCCCTGAAAATGTGAAATAGATCTACTGCATAATAGTTAGGATCATGAACAAACTGATACAACTGTAGCTGCTCTCAGTAATAATAATGTATAAGTTGTCTGGTCAAATTAAAGGGTTATTTTGTGGATTTTTATTGTTTTGTACATAATTCAGTTTTGTGCAAAAGAAAATCTTCGAAGAGAATTAAAACTAAACAGATTTTAATTTTTTCAGACAGCCAGGCAGCACTAAAGGCTATAAACAGTCCTTTAGTGTCATCTAGATTGGTAGGTGAATGCATTCCTGCCTCATCCAACCTGGCAGAACATAACAAAGTATGTTTGCCATGGGTGCCAGGACATAAAGGAATTAAAGGCAATGAGAAAGCTGACGAACTTGCAAAATAAGGATCAACACAACTGAAATCCAAACCAGAGCCACATCTAGGCACACCTAAGTGTTTCATTAGAGCGGCTATAACAAACTGGTGTAAAAAAACCAACACTCTTGGCCTGGAAGAGAATTCGGCATGGGAAATTGTTTATCAAAGAACCATGTAAACCTTTAACTGACAGACTGCTTAAATATAGTAAGCCTCAGTTAAAAACAATAGCAGCCTTTGCCACTGGGCATGAAGCAGTGAGAAAGCACCTATAGGAAGGTTTCAGGGCAATGCGGACTGTAGACTGTGCGGATCTGAAACTGAAATAGCTTATCATATACTATGCTTCTGTGAAGCGTTAGCATCAAGGAGATATAAGATCTTTGGGAAACTTTTTATGGAACCAGAAGACTACCACCTCAACTCACTTTTGGGCCTGTGTAGTCTGGTGGGGGATGCAGGACTAGAGTGAAGGGTAGCAATCATTACAAAGTTAGCACAATAAGCCTTTAGGCTGCAGTGTAACTGGAGCTTTTGTAGACATGCCCTAGTCCACAGGGAAAAAAAAAGTTTAGAGCAACCACAAAGTAATGTGTAAGTTTTTGTGGTATCATTTTCACTATTCACCATTTGTGTTCTTTCGTCAGCCAAATATTAATATTACTGATTTATTAGCACTCACCAAGTTGCATTTTCTGAAGCAGGAAAAAGGCTTAATTTCTTCTTATAAAATGTCCTGTCCCTCCACATTGTCCACACAAAAGTTAATATAAATACACGTTACACTGCACATATGTCTACTTATCATGGCTGGCACTATCTATTTATAAAGAAAATCCATGCGTCTGTTTTTCAATCGCGCAAATGTCTTTATCACTCCATGACTGAAGTCTATAATATCATAACGTAATATACCATAACTCATCCAGAAATCCATATTTATATAGAAAATAAGCTTTTCTATCCATTTAATTAAAACATACCTGTATCAGATCTAAATTTTGCTATACAGTGAGTGAATTGATGTAACTGTTCAGTATGCTACCATCTAGAAGGATTTATGCCAAACTGAAAAGCGGGAGTTCCCAATTTTCCACCCTTACACTCTTGCATGAATGAATCTTGTGCAGTAGTGTGCTACCACCTAGTGGCATTGATGTGAACTTGTTGCTGAGAAATGCATGGTAAGGGCTAGTGCACATCTTCAAACGTGCACGACCCATATGTATTTCACCTATAAGGTAATTACGTCATACCAGTTGCACATGCATAAAAGCTCCTAAAAACTTGCACAGATCAGGTTGTGCTTGTGGCCATGTTGCCATATCTCGAGTTTAGAGGAGAAGCGTGGTAGATTTAAACATTGTAGATATTATATTACCTCACCCATGTTATATGTAATAGCATTCAAAGAAAAAAAATCTGATGTGTTACACTCACATGACTTTCTCTACTCTTGTACAAACTATTTTTACAAACGCTTATTCTCCATATGCTTCATGTTAATCGAGATATCGAGATGTTAATCTTGTTGCTAACTTTCTTGTAGATGAAAGGGGAATTGCTAGGCTTTAAGCGATAGTCAAATATTTTAGGAGCTAGTTGCTATGTGGAGTATTCCATTCTCTTTGCATTACCAGGACAAAAAAAAAAATGAATAAGGAATTCCCATTTGAGAAAAAGTATAAGTATTGGAAAACTTAACGGAATAACAAACAATATCTCGAAAATGGTTTACTCAACAAAAAAAATCTATGACATAAATTGTGTATTGTAATGCGACCTACATTTTTTGTGCAGTAAAATTTTGTCTATCTCTTATGGTTTACCAGTTATGCAAAAGTCGTTCACAATGAAGAATACTTTTAGAGACATTCCCAGAAAATTCGAGATATACATTTCATTTGTCATGAAAATATCTTAAACATGTGATATTTTAATCAAAATCGTTAGAGCCATTTTCGAGAAAATTAAAATTTTCGAAAAATGTTCCATGTAAAGGGTAATGTGGGATGGGGGGATTTTCTTGATTTTCTTTGTGTCGCATCTCTGGAAGATACTGAACCTAAATACCAAGTTTGGTGTTTATCCGACTGTTCGTTTCTGAGTTATGCTGTTCACAGACAGACACACACACACAGACATGTTTCCAAAAATGCTTTATATGCATTCAGTGCACCTCAAAACATGTATTTCCTGTGAAATCTCTGTATGGAATTTTTGTGTGGAATGCAATACTTCCCCTACTTACTATACGTAGTAGAGAAAATAATAACCAATAAATCCGCAAGATGTCAAAAATTATGGTGTTCACGTGCTCTTACACAGCAGCTGCTACTGCATTAAGAGTTCACAACTCAACTGTGATCTGTGTGTCTCATTCTGGCCCCTTAATTAGGCCTTATTGCTTCAGACTTCTGAGAAAATTCTAGACATTACCATGGTAGTCTATAGATGTGTTCTTGAATTTTATAATTTTTTCAAAAGAAACATCTTATGCATCAGTAACATGGCTGCAGCTACTTGCTTATATGGTATACTTTGAACAAACAAAATGAAACAGTGTACTGTGTGCGTATGTTGCAAGTAAGTTTGTGCAAACGTCAGTATGAAGTTGGTCTTTAAAACGGAGGTTGTCGAGATTGAAACAATGTGGCCTGAATATTTATTTTTACAAGCATTCCTGTACTATTTATTGGCAAGAAGAAAGTTACACTTGCATCATATAAAGTTAATGAAAGACTTAAGAGAAGCTCCAGATGACTGGCGTAATTATTTGAGAATGGACAAAGGTGCATAAAACAAATTACTATGCTTGATAAGCCCAGTAATTGTGCAACACAACACTTGTTGGCAAATCTATATCTCCTCGTGAAAGATTGAGTTAGGTTCTGGAAGATCATACGGAGATTTAAAATTTAGTTTCTGTATCAACTTTTGGTAAAACACATTCTTCTTATTGCAAAGGCATGGCAACAATTTAATTGATTCAAGAAACTCAATGATAAATTATTGCTTAGAATGGCTGCATACGTCACACACCTTGCACTAAACTTCCCTTCCAGCTGAAGTCATGCCTTGTACACTGTCCATACGCTTAAAAGTTTACGCAAACAAAGTCTTCAGCACTGCAAAGTTTATACAGGCCAAGCTTTTTGGTTGGTGCAGGTAAGCGCGTGATAAAGCCTGTACGTGTAGCCGGTGCATTACACTACTTACATAATCACTAGGGCCCGGATTTTTAGGTTTTTAACCTATATTTTTCCTCACTATTTAATTAACACATTTCAAGACATATATTTGTTTCACACTTCCTGGAGCAGAATATGTGAATTTCATAACACCTAAAAAAAAACCTAAATGAGGGGTTGACACCTAAAATAACCTAAATAGCTGTTTTTTCCTTTTTCAAAATGAAGAATGTTTTTTTTGGGTTGAAACTGATTGTAAATTTTTTCAACCACTTATAGCCAGCAGATAGTTGAAGTTACCACCGTTAAACGCAGCACATGTGATGTGGTAACACTTGGATGAGCTGAGACAGTCAGGAGGAGCGTAACCTGCATAATGATATCGCCTTCAATTGTTCACAGAGAGTACAACAGAGTACTTTTCTAATGTAATTGTTATATAATGAAACAATGCCTAAATCACATTTATTGAAAAAGTGGATTGCTGAGATCCACACTTCACTTTTGTTAGTGACAGACAGTGCTGCCTACATGTTGAAGGCTGGGGGGGGGGGGGTTCTACAGTCCTTCCACCCGACCATGCTACATGTTACATGCTTGGCCCACGGCCTACACCGCCTTGCGGAGGAGATTAGAAGCCACTTCGATGATGTGAACAATCTGATATCTTTGGTCAAGAAGGTTTTCTTAAAAGCCCCAACACGTATACAATTGCTCGAAGAGAAAGTACCAGCAACCCCTCTTCCACCTGAGCGATACTTACCTGCTGGGGAACTTGGCTGTCTGCTGCCATTTACTATGCTGAGCAGTTAAAAGACATTAAAAACATTGTCAATGAATTGGATGAAACAGAAGCTTCCTGCATTGCCAAGGCTAAGAAATCACTCGAATGCCCCACTCCTACCGCTTCCCTTGTGTATATTAAGACACATTTTTGTTTTATAGAGAAGCTATTCTCTGGTTGGAAAGTACAACTTTGCCACTGAAAGATGCTATAGATATCATTGGCAATGTTTCCAGTAAAGCAATACCTGGATAGTGGGAGTTGTATGTTCTTCAAAGTTGCAGAAGATGCTTCAACGAAATCCTGATTTTGAAGATATGAAAATCATCAATTCAGTATTGCAGGGAGAAAAGTATACAGGAAAACTACCCCTAGAACCTGTTGCACAGGCATCTATGTTCTACGCTCCAGAGATGCCATGTTCCGTTGAAAGAACCTTTTCTTCATACAAGAATGTGTTACGTATAATAGGAAATAATTTACGCCAGAAAATTTGAGAATGTATGAAACTATCTACTGCAAGCCTAAAGATTAATCTTACAACTAAGTACCAGAAAAGCAAAATTATGTTACCTGTATAGATTCACATAAAACATAAAAAAAACTATTTTAATCAAGAAAAACCTAAAATAAAAACCTATTTTAAGCATATAAGAAACCTAAAATGAAGGTTTATTCTACCTAAAAATCCGGGCCCTAATAATCAGTGTAAGACTTATGTTTTTATACAGGGTGTCCCAAAAACACCGAAAACACTTAGTATGCTGTACGGGATGGCAAACTGACCAGTTTTCAAGAAGTAACCCATTTCCAGAAATGTAGGGTTTGGACGCTGTACCGCATTGAAGTGTGAGATGGGTGTGTGTTCCACATTTCGTCAATAAACCCAACATGAGTAGTACATCAAGCTGTCTACATTACAAACGGGCTTCAAACTGTGCACCTCCTACGTCACTGCAGAGCCTACATCGGTGGTGTTGAGCCTCATGCACATGACCCAATACGTGCAGTTGCCTTTGAAGAATTTCAGTCACTCCGTGGACTCGAGCAGTAAGGTCCTCTGCTGATGTTACAGGAGTGCCATACACCATATTCATCATACTACCCCACAGATAATGGTCAACAGGTGTCAGAGCTGGCGACTGTGCTGGCCATGGAACTGGTCCACCTCTACCAATCCATCCAATTTCTGCAGCTGTGTATGGGACATGTCGCTCTGCTGTTAATGTTACTGCACTGGAGGACTACACAAGTAACACAGTAGGATGTGCACCAAGTACTGTGTGGAGGAATGTAGCGCATACGCAGGTATGTTATTAGGCTCAGATTGTACATGCGCAGTACATAGATGGCTAAAGGGTTGCGTATCTTCCGTATTAAGACACCAAAACAAATTGGAACAAATTGTCATAACAGTTCGTTCTCTGATTTCGATGCTCTCCAGCGCCCAAACCATGCATTTCCAGACAGGGGTTCCTGTTTAAAAACTGATCAGTTTGCTGTACCGGACAACATACTAAGCGTTGTCAGTGTTTTTTTGGGACACCTGGTGTTGTTTCACTTCTATAGCCTCCTCCAACTTCTGTGATCATAACGGGAGCTTTGACTTTAGAAACAACTAACTCAACTGTAGATTGTTACTAATTTTTCATTACAAAACTCACTCACATTCATACTTCTAGACTCTGGAGGGGGGTAGGGAATGATTGTAATTAAAGAAAAGTTACCCCATATAGGCTGAGAATTGAACCTCGGATCTCTGGTTGAGAAGTCAGAATGTTGATCACTCAATTACAAATGCAACCTCCTCTAATCTCTGGTGTGTGAATGGAACGAAAGAAATTTTGACTGCCTTGCGACAGTGTTTCTGAAAGTACTCACCAATGTGTAAAAACTGAAACAGCTGTATTCACTTACATTTATTTTTTGCATTTCATTCACTAAAACCCAAAAGAAATCCAAGCAAAGTATGTAGTTAAAAATAAAGAAAATAATATAGATCTCACTTACAGTACGAGACTTAGTCAATAACTAATGCCTATTTTTTTTTTTCTCTTGTAATTTGCAAGAAACTTAAACTTTGATTACGCAGCATGAAAGCCATAACATTGAGAATTAAATTGTCACTTTTCAATGTAATCCCCATCCTTTTCCACAGTTTTAGTCCAACTTTTAACGAGGGCATGTATTCCTGTGTGATAAAACGCACGGTCTTGCTTCCGAAGTCACAGATGTTTTCACAGCCTCCGCACCTTGAAAGTGCTTCCTTTAGCGGCCCAAACAGATGGAAGTCTGATGATGCTAGGTCAGGGCTGTATGGGATGAGACAAGACTTCACAATCACTTTAGTGGTGTGATAACTGATGTGTGGTTTTGCATTGTCATGCAAAAGCAGAACATTCGCTATGCTTTTGTTGGACGAACCTGAAGATGTGCTTTAAGCTGACATATTGCACAAATTTATTGTGTATCCCTGCTCCAAAAAATCAACCAGAATCACACCCTCTGTGTCCCAAAACATGGTCGCCATCACTTTCGCTGTTGATGGCACAGTTTTGAAGTTTTTCTTCCTCGGTGAGGTTGTGTGATACCATTTCATGGACCGTCTCTTTGTTTCTGGTTCAAAAAAATGAACCCATGTTTCATCTCGGTCCATAGTTTCGTCCAGGAACTCCTCTCCCTCCAAATGGAAGCGCTGCAAGATTGTTTTTCGTGTCTTCTTATTCTGGTCCTTTAACATTAGGGTACACACCGTGAACAAGATTTTGAGTACCCCAGTTCATGAATAATCGTCATCACACTGCCTTTACTGAGGAACATAATATGACACAATTCATCCGTTCTTACCCCACGGTCATCTTAAATTATCTCATCCACTCACTCAATGTTGCTTGGAGTGACTGCAGTCATGGGTCTGCTGCTGCTGCTGTTCATCAGCCAACAGTGTTGGCCCTTCAGGTTCGTTACAGCGATGAACCCATCTTCTAACCGGTTGACATACACTGTTACATCACCGTGCACCTTTGTGAGCCTTTCATGAATGCGAATGGGCGTTTCAGCTTCCGCATTCAAGAATTCAATGACAGAACGCTGTCTAATATGAACACAGATGTCAGCCATTTTTCAACAGGCAGCAGTGCTGCTACCAGTTGACGTAGGAAGTTGCTATTGCAGTGGAGTGGAGAAAAAGGTTTGAGGAATTATGCCAAATTCAAATTGTTCACATAACTTAGTTCAGGAGGGAAAAAAAATAGGAGACATTACTTATTGACTGATCCTCGTAGATATCTAGTCTGTTTTACAAATTTTTGTAATAAAATGTAGACTCACTCAATGGCAGCGTATAGAACTTACCTGGAATAACAATTTCTTGTTATTTGTTTCTTGGCTGTTTCTTTCTCAAGAAATGAGAGGAATGAGGTGATGCTGTCCTTCCAGCAATAGGTAGTTTTATTGAACATAGAAACCACTGGAAAATAAACATTACAATAATGAAACAAGGCCACATGAAGATCTAATAAACAATAATATTGTAATGAGTAGACATTGGATTTGTATACAAATGCATATTTAGTTTGTTTTTACTTTGATATCGAATTAAATTTTGCAGTATGTTTCATATTCCTCTGTGCTGGTATGTTAAGTTTTATAGTGGATATAATTGCATATTTCTGATGTTGGTGCATATTTCATCATTTCTCTGTGCATCAAGATATAATACACGTGTTTCTAAATGTTTAATTTTAAGATTAATATATTTTAAATACATTAGTGACAAAGTCTTTACTATAGAGACATCCTTATGGAGGTTCAAAGTAAATTTGACAGAGCTCCTTTAAAGTATGCTGAAAAATTAAGTTGTAAATTGTGCAGTGAAATCCTGACTTTAAAGTTTTGCGTTCTGTAGACAAATGTCTTTAAGGTTAGAATGTAGTGCTGCTCCCTGAAGAAATTTCTCCAGAGTTAGTAAGTGCCTTCAAAGTTCGCCCAATAACATTTGTAGAATCCTTCATCCCTCTCAGCATACAAACTTGTGTTAAAATGATAAAGTTACACCTGAACATTTGGAGAAAATGATCGTTTTATGCTACAAATCAAATTACAACAACCAGAATATCTGAGAAAGAATGTGCATTGTAAGTATAAAAAGTCTCATGTGTTACACTCAGATGACTTTCTCTACCCTTGTACAAACTATTTTTACAAACG
The DNA here is from genome assembly GCA_030765065.1 of Deroplatys truncata. NCBI lineage: Eukaryota > Metazoa > Arthropoda > Insecta > Mantodea > Mantidae > Deroplatys > Deroplatys truncata. The sequence continues at coordinate 11,573,804 of CM060987.1, forward strand.
CTTATTCTCCATATGCTTCATGTTAATCGAGATATCGAGATGTTAATCTTATTGCTAATTTTCTTGTAGATGCAAGGGGAATTGCTAGGCTTTAACCTATAGTCAAATGTTTTAAGAGCTGGTTGCTCTGTGGAGTATTCCATTCTCTTTGCATTACCAGGACCAAAAAAAAATGAATAACGAATTTCCATTTGAGGAAAAGTATAAGTATTGGAAAATTTAAGGGAATAACAAGCAATATCTCGAAAATGGTTCACTCAACAACAAAAATGTATATGACATAAATTGTATCTACATTTTTTGTGTAGTAAACTTTTGTCTATCTCTTATGGTTTACCAGTTATGCAAAAGTCATTCACAATGAAGAATACTTTTGGAGACATTCCCAGAAAAGTTGAGATATAGATTTCATTTGTCATAAAAATATCTTAAACGTATGATATTTTAATCAAAATCGTTAACCTTTTTTCAGAAAATTAAAATTTTCGAAAAATGTTCCATGTAAAGGGTAATCTGGGGTGGGGGATTTCTTGAAAACCTTCATGTCACATCTCTGGAAGATACTGAACCTAAATACCAAGTTTGGTGTTTATCCGACTGTTCGTTTCTGAGTTATGTTGTTCACAGACGCACACACGGACATGTTTCCAAAAATACTTTTTTGGATTCAGGAGGCCTCAAAACATGTATTTCCGGTGAAATCTTGGTATCAAATTTTTGGGTGGAATACAATACTTCCCCTACTTACTATACATAGTAGAGAAAGTAAAAAGTATAAGCTTAAAGTTAACAGTTTTAGTGCATGCTTTTCGAAATGATAGACCATATTTTAAAGATTCTGACAGCATAAGTGCATGCATATTTTAAATACTTTTAGTGCATACAAATCCAATGTGTATACTCCATCCAGCCAATGAAAGTGTTCTAATGTAAACAAATGCACGTGCTGTTGCCACAGTACACTTTTCAAAGGAATAAAAATAGTTCATTACTGCACTGCATGTATTATAACCCTTTTTATGCTTCAAGTAATAAAGACAGTGAATAATCATAGCATTTTAATAATCTTTTCACTTAAACATAACTTAAATATCCAAAAAGTGGTGGAATTTCATTCAGTGAAGCAATTAATAAAATACACTTATGAAAGTGGAGTCAACCAGAACACTCTTACTAGCTTCACTCACCTATTTATTTTGCAGAACTTCAGCTGCCTGTTGACTGCCGGATCAACTCTCGAGTCATATTGTTGAAAGCCTGTGGTGTCCTCTGGGTGAAACTAAATAGAGGGTTGTCTGCTTCTGGCAAATCAAAGTTCATGATGCTGTTTTCAAACTTCTCCCATATCTCAAGCTCTTTGGGTTTTTGAGCTGGTTTCAGCAACTGGATAGTGTTACCTATTTCATGGTTTTGAGTCCAGAAATGAAAAGGAATTGGTGATTTGTTGGTCTGTTTGAACTTTATGCATCGCTGGTGTTCCTTTGTTTCTTTTTGTTTTTCCGATGTAACCCTTCTCGCAATTTTTACATTGGATTCGGTAAATTCCTGACTTTTTGTCCTAGGGTATGGGATCAGATTTTCTTGCTTTAATGAAATTCTTGATGCTAAATTTGTTGTAAGGTGCCAGGGTAATGTTGTGATTTGAATATTTTCTGAAATTTGTGAAAGAGACCTGGATGGTATGTGAATTTCCTGAAGTTGATCTTTTCTACTGTGTTAGAAAGTATGTTAACCTCTTGATGCATTTTTGTCTTTTGAATTTATGTATTTTCCTATCTACCATTTCCTGGTTGAATCCATTCTCTACTGCAGATATGACAGTGTGTTGATATTCTTTGTAGTATTCAGTTCAGTTGAGGGGGAGGTTGGTTAGTCTGTGAGTCATGCTGTTTCTTTGTGTGCCTGTAACTATGTGCTTTGATGTAGTTATCTGTGTGCGTGGGTTTTCTATGTATTCCGAATTCTATTCTGTCTAAAATCTTCGTTAATTTGACACTCATCTCATTCAATGTCAAAAACCTATTTCCAAGCATTCCTATACACAAGCTGGTCACATTCCTGAGAAAATGGGTACTCTCCACCAACATCCCTGCCGAACAGTGTGAAAAAGCTGAGTTTTATTTATGGACGCTCTTTAACTACTTCTATATTGGGCATGAAAGACCGGCAATTTTGTTCAGAAGCCTCTTTATCAGGCTTGAGGTTCTTCTACGTGCCATAAATCTACGACATGGGACCACTGGCTTTACTTCCCTTCCATCGCCCTCCGCTGGGTTCGAACAAACAGTGTGAAGAATATCTACACCTTACCAGGACCTGCCTAAACCATCCCTTTTTCATTTTTAAAGGGAATTTCTACCAACAGACACTCAAGGGACCCATCCATCCAATTCACAACAGAGATAACTACCAACAACTCCATAGCTTTCCTGGACCTTAAATTAACAAAGATTTCAGACAAGATAGAATTCGGAATAAATAGAAAACCCATGCACATGGATAATGACATCAAAGCACATAGTTACAACTCCAAGGCACACAAAGAAGCAGCATTCAACAGCATGACTCATAGACTAATCAACATCCCCCTCAACAGAATGAATACTACAAACATCTAGTCTTTCTAATATACTCACTCCCCATATACTATGGAGGAATTTTTTAATATGTCGTGCAACATATAAATATTCAATACATAGTGGAGATGGCATATGATGGTGACTTACACTTATTTGTTATTGTCCTACTGTAATGCATGTTGAGATGTTTATTGTTGGACCCTATCCCCAACAATAAATCAGCTGGTATATATCAAATAGTTTGTAATGACTGTAACTTGGTATGCATAGGAAGAACCAAAAGAAATCTTGAAATAAGACTTAAAGAGTATATGAGATGCATTTACCAAAAACAGACTGATAAATCAACAGTAGCACATCATTTCAGGTCTTTAAACCATAAAATCACTCCAAACATAAAACTCTTAAAACTGATCAAAACAGCAATGAATTGGAATCTGGGAAAAAATACATATTGTCAAACACAGGAATCACCTAATGAATTTCAAACTGCCGCCATGGTTTACAAATTTTCATTTCTTAGATAATGCATGGTGTGGAGAGAGAGAGAAATGTTCTTGGTGTTGGGTATATTATTAGTTTAAAAAAAAAGTTCTTGGTGCTGGGTATGTTTATTACTTATGCTGCATATTTCATAATTGTATGACATGTTTAATGTCCTTGTGCATTGCTCACAGTGGGATCACACTTTCTAACACAGCAGAAAACTTCAGGAAATTCACATACCACCGAGGTCTCTTTCACAAATTTCAGAAAATATTCAAATCACAACATTACCCTGGCACCTTACAATAAATTTAGCATCAAGAATCAAACATAGGCATGCACTTCAAGGAGCACCAGCAATGCATAAAGTTCAAACAGACCAACAAATTAGCAGTTGCTTTTCACTTCTGGACTCAAAGCTATGAAATAGACACCAATATACAGTTGCTGAAACCAGCCCAAAAACCCATAGAGCTTGAGATATGGGAGAAGATTTATATAAAGAAGTTTGAAAACTGCATCATGAACTTTGATTTGACAGAAGCAGACAACCCTCTAATTTAGTTTCACCCAGAGGACACCCCAGGCTTTCAACAATACGACTCGAGAGTTGGTCCGGCAGTCAACAGCAGCTAATGATGTGAGCTCATGCTCATGATACATGTTCTGCAAAATAAATAGGTGAGTGAAGCCACTAACAGCATTTTGGTTGACTCCACTTTCATCAAGTGTATTCTTTTAATGTTTATCATTTCAAGCTCAAGAGGAAACTCAGATTGAAAACTATCTTTTTTTATGCTTTGTATTTCATAATAATTGTTGTCCTGTTAGTCTATGAAGAAATTTTCCGTAATTCAGTCTATAAATTACATTCATTTCAGTTTTATTTGACCTTGTCTCTTGACATAGTTTTGCCTCTCATTTCTGACTATACAGTCACACCTATTCTGTAACATGTAGTTAAACGTTTAACAACTTGTTAAAGCTGCTAACCAGTTGCTATGCACTATTTGGTGTTCTGTAACATTATAACAAAAAGTTGTTGAGAGGGAGGACATTATGGTTAGTGATACCAAAAGCCAAGACCATGATGTTAGTACCATACCTTTCCCAGCATAAGTTTAGGTTGCACTGTAAACAAAGAGCAAAATTGTATTCCTCCACAGGCACCTATGACTGGCAGAAATATGGAGCGACTTAACATGTGCGTTATGCGAACTATCATCTCCATTAATAAAATTCTAGTGGCAACACACTCTAACTTCACTCTTTCAAGGTAATTATCTTGAAAGAGTGAAGTTAGAGTGTGTTGCCACTAGAATTTTATTAATATTTTAACTACTTCACTTTGTTTCCGATTAATTGTTACGTTAAAATATCATCTCCATGTTAGTAGCTTCTGTCTTTTGAGCTCTGGAAATGTTTTACACTCCTATATAAAATAAAGAATAAAACAGATGTTGGCCATCATGATCTGGGAGTTGTTTAAAGCAATGTAAAGGGGAGTGATGGGTGAAATTTCTATTTTGCACAATTTTAAAGCTACATTACCTTATTTTTTGTGCACATATTTATGTTATGTTATGTTATGTTATGTGGAACTGTTTGGCAGAGTTTCATTTTATATGTTAATTATATTTTGAAACATTGAAAATTTTCAAAAATTTGCAAATTTCAAAATGAAATTCACTTCACACTTTTTTGAAAAAGGGTTTGAAATGTTTTTCACAAACCCAGAAACTCATTTAAAAAAATTTTACACATGGATTTTTTAATATCTTAACTGTAAGAGAAATTAAAAAATAAATATGATCTGCATAGCAAAAATTTCAAAATTTTCACAATCACCATACACATTTTATTTTTTATCTCAAAAAGTACTAAGTAAATCCTGAATCCCATGCATCAGGGTTTTTTTTTTACCACCTAATTTATGGATGTAATTTTGTTTTGAATGAATGAAACTGTAACAAAAATTAAAGTGAGGAAAAAGGGGTTTAAAAGTTTGCATGTAGTTAACCAGAAATAATGACTTACAGACCTTCCTAGAAGTGCCCAGCTTAGATGTGTAATTTGTACCCTTTTTTTCATTACAAGCACTGCAAATCAGTTCTAGTTTATGGCATAAGCCAGGTCTTTCAGTGCCAAGTCCTATGTACAAACACTTTTGATTGCAGTAAACTGGTGTCCACCAATATATATTTACACTCTTCATTATTTACAGCAGGTAATGTTTACAGTTAACCTCCAGCTCTTTCCGCCTTAAATGTTTCTTTTGTACACCATATTCTTGGTCATCTAACCTTTCATCACTGGTATTATTTAATTATTTACACTTGTTTCTTGCTCATGTATATGAAACAATATATAATTTGATGTTACACGACATCTACCGGCAGAACTGTTGTTAAAATGTTATACCGATCATGGTGACTCAGTGACGAATCAGAAGCTAACCTTCACGGATAGAATCCCACAAAAATCAGTAAAATAAGCAGATTTTTTACTTTATGCAGCAATTTCATCAGCTGCCACACCACCTCAGGGACATTTAAGGAGCGCAGACTTTAAATGTGACATAATTAGAGCAGCTTCCAGGCACTGTGGTGCTTTAAAACTTTGCATATATGCACTTCAAACCACCTTGTATTTTTTGGTACCCAAACCCAAACAAAATGTGAAATTTTGTCATTTTTTGTCACATTTTCATCCATTTCCCCCCTTAAATAAGCGGAATAAACAACTGAATCCCTTTGCTTGCACTTCACTCACTGGCTTTTGTCTCTTAAATGTTTTATCTGTTGTAGATAAATGACTTTTATGCACTATTTTACGTAGAGCAGAATTGATACTTAGGGCTAACACACCAGTAAGTCTATAAAAAACCTACTATTTCTTGATTACTCATGGTTGAGTATTTCTTGCAACACTTTGCAAATACATTTAAAACATTAATTAATTTTGAAGATTTAGAAGCTAGTAACAGTGATGTGACATAATTTAAAATAGAGAGTTGGAGGTTGTTACACTACATCACTAAAAGGTTCTTACTTTGAACGCGTTTCGGGAGAATGGTTTGCTCCCATCATCAGCATGTTTCCAACTGAACATTCCAACTGTAGTTGGAAACATGCTGATGATGGGAGCAAACCATTCTCCCGAAATGCGTTCAAAGTAAGAACCTTTTAGTGATGTAGTGTAACAACCTCCAACTCCCTTTATTTTAAATTTTACATTTAAAACAATTTGCTTTTCACCACTTTGTAATGGTTTCCCTTTGTGATTCTTTACATACTTCATGGCAGACACTACTTTGAACAAGCTGTATGTTCCGCTCCTGCACTTCCTTCTATGGCTGTATGCATATTAATATATGAATGAATGAATTTATTTGTACGACTTCTTTTACATAACTATTACAACTTTTTTTCTTTTGTCTAACATAAACTACAAATTAAACAACCTTGTTGCTACCTCGGCTTGCATGGCACCCAGGCGATTTGCCATGCCTGGTAGCTCATGTTATCCCTTTCCCTTTATCTTAGTTATCCTCCTCCTTCTCTCTGTCTTCTTTTCTTATACTCTTGCTTTCCTCGCCCATTTTTCTTTTGCTTCTGTAAAAACTCACTTATGCTCCTAATCTTCCTTTTTCTTTCCCCATTAACATTTTTATAATTACAATCTTCCTCTCTAGTTTTACTTTCTCTACTACGTATAGTAAGTAGGGGAAGTATTGCATTCCACCCAAAAATTCGATACCGAGATTTCACCGGAAATACATGTTTTGAGGCCCCCTGAATCCAGAAAAAGCATTTTTGGAAATGTGTCCGTGTGTGTGTCTGTCTGTGACCAGCATAACTCAGAAATGAACAGTCGGATAAACACCAAACTTGGTATTTAGGTTCAGTATCTTCCAGAGATGTGACACGAAGGTTTTCAAGAAAATCCCCCACCCCAGATTGCCCTTTACATGGAACATTTTTTGAAAATTTTAATTTTCTCAAAAATAGCTCTAATGATTTTGAATAAAATACCATGAGTTTAAGACATTTTTATGGCAAATGAATTGTATATGTGGAATTTTCTGGGAATGTCTCCAAAAGTATTCTTCATTGTGAATGACTTTTGCATAACTGGTAAATCATAAGAGATAGACAAAATTTTACTACACACAAAATGTAGATCGCGTTAAAATACACAATTTATGTCATATACATTTTTTTTGTTGACTGAACAATTTTCGAGATATTGCTTGTTATTCCCTTAAATTTTCCAATAGTTATACTTTTTCTCAAATGTGAATTCATTATTCATTATTTTTATTCCTGGACATACAAAGAGAATGGAATACTCCACATATAAACCAGCTCTAAAAACATTTGACTATCGCTTAAAGCCTAGCAATTCCCCTTGCATCTACAAGAAAATTAGCAATAAGATTAACATCTCGATATCTCGATTAACATGAAGTAGATGGAGAATAAGCGTTTGTAAAAATAGTTTGTACAAGAGTAGAGAAAGTCATGTGAGTGTAACACATCAGATTTTTTTCCATTTTTCTCCTTAATGCTTACTCCTTACATTCCGTCATATAATGTGTTACACTTTATTTTTCACTGCACATTTCACACATTCCTTTATCTCTACCCCTTAGAAATTGTTCCTGTTCTCATCCAAGCTAGCCATTCTTTTTCTTGCCTGTTACAGTAATCTACATATTGTTCTCATCCCCAGTCTCTTTTTATATGTCTTCTATTCTGCTGTTTACCAGTTTACCTACATCTGATGCGGTATTAATGTTGTAATTATTTAACATTTATTATAGCTCCTCGTTTGGAAGCTAATTTGCAACGGTATTACAAATAATGTTGATGCTTGTGTGACTTCATGTGTTGTCATCCTGTGACGTCATTCTTTGTTTGGTTCGTAGCTTCCTCTGGCGTAGCAATTTGTATCAATTAGTTTCCGAAAGAATTTAAAGTTTTGTATATTGTCCTCCGGCTAGCTATCATCTTATCTTGGTAGAACTTGTATCTCTTGCAGGGTGTGAATCGGAAAGGAATCTTTTATCCAGAAATTATACTGATGAAGAAATTGTTTTTATAACTTTTATTGCCGAACACGTTCACTAACACTTTTTACATATTGAAATAGATACTCGCCAAACTGAAACTGTTTGTAATAACTTCTTATCACTTTTAACTTACGTACTTCAACTTTATATATTTAGCTGTATAATACTTTATAATAATTCTCGTAATTCTGCTGCGCGTAACTTGACGAACTGAGAGACTGGCGGACGATGTGTAAAGTACGGAGAATTCTGTTGAACTGGGGGACACGCTACCTCGAACCTGGCTTATTTATAGGCTTGCCTCAAGATACGCCTAAAGATTATAAATGAACTGCTATTGGCTAATAAAACGTGCCAACATTAGCGTCTATTTTAATATCCAATGAAAACCACTAATACATATGCTTTAGGAAATGTTCTAGAAGCTTCCATCGAAACCGCGCGAAATATTACGCAACTTCCTTGTTCCCGGTAATGATAAACAACTCATCCCCTCTCTGCATTATTGCGTTATTGTTGACAGTTTCAGTAAAGCCGTATATTGTTATTTACCAATAATAATTACAATTAATAAACCTCTGAAATCAATGTCACATAAAAATACATATTCATATTATTATCATTAATTACATCTGAGTAATTTGTGATACAAATTACCGTATCACATCACTTTCATTCCTTTCTTCCCCCATTCCTGTTTTCTGCATAATTATTCCTATCCCTGCCCAGTAATTGTTTGTGCCCTCTAAGCTTTTCTGCTGCTTCATGCATGACTTTCAAGCTTTCTCCCTCTTCTTTAACCAAACATCTATACCAGAGTTTTATTATTCTCTCCATTATTATTCCTTTCCTTCTTGTTTTTCTTATTTCTACTAAAGCTACTTCTCTTGGTGCTATCTTGGTAATCCTTATAGTTTTTTTACAGAAAATTCTGTGCATATGATGTACTTTTTTGCTTACATCTGTAACCCCCCCCCCCCCATATGATGTTGATCTAATGTGCAGGATTTTGATCCATCAATTTTTCCCCTGCTAGCCAATATAACTTGTGTATCTTCCCATCTGGTACAGCTTTCCTCAATTCTGGGCATTCTAGTAGGTGTTCTCCATTTAAAATCTTGTCAGCATTGCAAATCTTACATGCTTTGTCATTCATAAAACCAAATCTATGTAGATGTTCCAGTCATGTCTAGTGGCCAATCTGAATTGAGCAACGGCTTCTTTCCTTGGGAAATGTTTTATTTTTTGTACTATTTCTTTTATGTTGGAGTAATTTTTGTTAGTAATTTCCTTTTGAATATTATATTGGTATTTTTGTTCTATATTAACTTTGACACTTTTTGGTTTCATATCTGGTCCGCAAGACTTTATAGGTTTTGAGTATAACACTGCAACCTTTTTGGCCAGAAAGTCTGCAGTCTCGTTACCATTCACTCCCACATGTGTTGGTATCCACAGTAATATTATCTTGTTTGGAGTAATCTGTAATAATATCTCACATCCTTAATATTATAATATTCATCTTGAATATCATATCGTTCTATTGCTTGAATAGCAGAAACTGAGTCTGTGAGAACAACTACTATATTTTCTTTTATATCAGTCCTGTAGTTTATCTGCTCTAATACCCATTGTATTGCAACAACTTGTGGATTGTCTAGACAATGTAAAATAATGCGAAAAGTATTTACAGTATATACCACCTCCCACATAATTTCTCAATTTATGTGCAGAACCATCTGTATAAACTCTAAGGCACTCTGTTTCCGGGTATTGATTATGTAGATGTTGAAGTGTAGCAATTCTGCATACTTCTGGCGAGTCTTCATGTTTATTTAGTTGTTCTATCAGCTCTTTATTTGTTACTGTCTTAATAAAATCCATTGGATTAGTTTTAGGAAGATGAGGAGTGCATTTTTCTGATAAATTTAGGTAATTATAATTATTCTCTAAAAAGGATTTGTTTGTAATCTGTGTTTTTAGCTTGTATTCTTTAGGTAGTTGTTCAAAATATTTACATTTGCTTGGGTTTGTTTTTAATTTTACATATAATTGTGCAGCTTGTATTTCAATATTGGCTTTCATTAGATTATTATTTGTTCCAGCAAGAAGTGCACTATCTGCCGCTGTTTTCACTGCTCCTGTTATCAATCTTAAACACTGATTTTGACATTTTAATTTTATCGTCGGTTGCAATTAATAGTAATTCACATCCATGTTTTAATATTGGTTTTATGTAGCTGTTGTCTGTTTTATTTAAAACTGCTAGTGAACTGCCCCATTTAGATCCAGTTAATCTCTTAAATATGTTACTTCGTTTAGTAGCCTTTTGCATAACATTTTGTGCATGGTCTTTCATTTTTAACTTTCTATCCAGTGCAATTCCTAGATATTTAATTTCTTCAGCATATTCTATTTGTTTCCCATTGATTTCAAGTTTTAAGAAGTCACCCCCCTTCCATATTAATATATGAATTTGCATATGAATGTATTTCATTTATACTTACTAGAAGCTTTTTAAACTGTTTTTACAAATAATTCTTGTAGTTATTTTAAATTTAATGCTATTTTTCAAATTTGTTAACAGACTATATTTTTATTCGCGCCTGCTGGCATGAAAGTTGTGCAGTTTAATTAACCAATAAAGTGTTACTTAACTTAAACTAAGGCTGGCAAAGCTATAGCAATACTAACACTATTGACTGAACTGGATACACTTTTAGTGTTTCTTGATCTTCAAGAGTAACTGTAACAATCTTCTTAACCAGAAGGTTACAGAATAGCTGTGTACATCCAATGAAATCTTAAAAATGACCACAATAATGGTCATTATTAAGAAAACAGCATTATTCTATTTTCTAAACTGTCTATCGTAAACCATCTTGAATGCTCTGTATGCAGATATTCTAAACACAAGTTTGAGACATGTTTTTTTGGTAGGTACTCAAAAGGGCTTGAAGACAAGAAGTAGAAAGTTGTTTGAGTATATTTATGATCATATTCTCTATGTCCTGAAAGTTTCTTTAAATGCTGAGTATTCCATATTTTAATACATTACATTACTTTGAGTTGCTATTTTATTCTTTGGCCCATCATGCATTTTAGCACTGTGGTTATTTATGCATGTGGGTCATAACAAATTCATATTGCTTTATTTTTCTAAACCATTTTTCTCTTACTCTCCCCAAATATTCTTCTATTCTTTTTATATCCCTCTCCTTTTGTATTTTCATTATCCTAACTGTTAATACTTCTTTGTTAACACTCTCCCATTCTTTAGGTAAAAACTGATCTCTTCACAACTTAGTTTCTTACATTCAATGCAAATCATCATCTGCCTCTCCACAAAGAGGACACCTATTCAAATTCGCTCCCTTCCTAGCTCCCCTTAGCCTATATGCACTTAATCTAGACCAGGCCCACCCTTCTCTCACTAACCTATTACCTACATCCACATACTTCTCCCTTCCCCAGTCCACCTTTAATTGTCTACATAGTTCCAAACTTTTCTTTCCTTCCAGACTTTGAAATAATTTTTGTTTCTCTATATATTCTACTCTGTTCCTCACTTCTTTCCAGAAACCTTTAACTAACCCCTCTCTCTCCTCCCATAAGTTACCCATTCCTATTTCCTGTAAAGTTCTCCTTATTCCTTGAGCCCAGTTCATCCCAGCACTGGATTTTTCTTGGATTATTAAACATTGCCTCAAGATATTATGCTCATCCAATGATTTCAATCTATGCCAATATTTAAGCATCCTTTCTACTATCATGCCCTTGCTACCTACTCTTCCCAACTCCAACATTGCTGCTCCATTAGGTGATGAAATACATAAACCTAACATACATTTACAGAATGATCTATGTACTTTATCAATCATCTCCCATCCTTTTGTCACTTCCCCAAATCTCTGATTCATAAACCATTTTTGCTTCAACTACACCTTTGTAAACCCTTTCCAACCATTTAATTTGCATATCTGGTATTATCTTTAAGCATATTCTTATAGCAGTCATTGTTAATCTTCCCTTAGCTAAGGCACTTATCTTGTGATCATTCCATCTCCCATTACTACTTATTCTCACTCCCAAATAATCAAACTTGTTTACTATTTGCAACTCTTCTCCTTCCACTTACCACTTTTCCTTCTTCTTCAATTTATAGCTCTTTTTAAATACCATTATCTCTGATTTTTTAAAATTGATTCTTAAACCCCATTTCTTACAAAATGAATATATGATATGTAACACTTTTGTTAGACCTTCTACTGAAATAGGACCTACCACTAAAACATATCCTAGAATTTCTCTATTATTTACTGTGGGTAAATATAAGTTTCCTTATTCAACTCTTCTAAGATGTCATCAATAAATAAGTTTAACATTATAGGGCTAAGTTTGCAACCTTGTCTTAACCCCATATTACTATCAATTTTTCCCATAATTTCATCACCATTCAGCCTAATATAAAACTTATTATTCATATATATATTCTGTATTGCTCTAATGAATTTTGAGCTTTAGTTCATTACTTCTCAGTTTAATCCATAGTGCCTCTCTATCTATAGTATCAAATGCCTTCTCTAAGTCAATAAATGTCATATATATCCTACCTCTTTTAATACTTAAGGAAAAGTTTTCTTTCTTAGCTGAGGATCCCCTGTAGCATTTCAAGACTTGCAGGTACCTAGTGTATGTGATTTTCATGGTATAGAACAACCACTTCTCAAATTTCGTGTTTTGCACCCCTGCATGATATAAGATAGAAAGGAAGATAATAATCCAATGTAAACACAATTTGGTAACACTATTACTGCCGATGTTATGCCCTTCGAGTCAAGCTATAGCATCCCTCAGTTGAGAACCTCTGGTCTATAGGGTATGCCAGGGTTGGCCAACCTATTTTGAGCTTGGGCTAGTAAATTGATAGAAGTTTTTGAAGGATCATCTAACTAAATTTATATTGTTTTGAATATGAACTAAAGTATAAGTAAAATATTGAGATAAGGTAGCTGTAGGCCAGTATATGAAACATGTTTTAAAAGTCATTCAGTCATTCTGATTATTCGCTTTTTTATTTTGAAAGAACATCATATAATTTTACACATTATTTACAATTAACATAAAAGGAAATGGATTGAACTATAATGGAAATGCTCTTTATTACACTATTTAATAAAAAAAAATATTGGAATGAATTTTGAAGACCCTTAATGTTAATGTGACTTTTGAGCTTGCTTTCCATTTACCAATTTCTCAACATTGGATGTGCACAAAACAAGTATATTAACAAGATGTAATACGTGAACGTAATTTATTGTTAATAACATTCATAGCACAAAAGATTTTCTCATAAATGTATAACTGGTCTGAAGAGAGATTTCCAAATTTCTGCCAAATTAGGAGAAGTGGGTGATCCACAATGCTCTTAAAATTTAGCACAAAGTCCTGGGTGGTTTTGGATTTCTATTACTTCCATCTGTAAAGATGGTAGGTGGGTGGGTATGAATAAACCTGTTTACTTTTTTCAGATTTGAAAGAGCAGGAGTTTGTAATGATAAATGTATGCACACAGGATCTTAAGCTATATCAGCAGGCCATTACTTGAGGCACAGGCCTAGGGTTGGCCACCCTTGTCTATGTAGAATTCATATTCACCTCTAATAACTCTCTCAGTTTCATCCAATATCCTGGTTCGTTTCTTTTCTTCCATAACTGCCTGAAGTATTGATATCATATACATAATTTCAGTCCCCATGTCAGTTTTAGATTTGCAGAGATCTGCTGCATAAACATGTGCATAATACTCCAGCTTCCCTGTAAGGTGAACATTTTGTTATTGCATAACAGATGATCAGATGTTTAATGCAAATTAAGCAGTTAAACTATATAAGGTAATCAATAATATAGCTTAGAATAATAATTATTATTATTAATAAGGAGCCTTTGTCAAATATAGTGAAATGAATACTTTGGATCATTTGCAGTTGAAATTAAAATAGTTTCCAGTTGCATTTGTTCCCATTTTTACTTTCTCTATTATGAATAGTAAGTAGAAAAATTGGATTCTGAGATTTCACCGGAAATACATATTTTGAGGCTCCCTGAATCCATAAAAAAAAACAATTTTTAGAAAAAGGTCCATGTGTGCGTCTGTGAACAGCATAACTCAAAAATGAAAAGTCAGATGAACATCAAACTTGGTATTTAGCTTCAGTATCTTTCAAAGATGTGATATGAAGGTTTTCAAGAAGATCCCCCCACCCCAGACTACCCTTTACATGGAACATTTTTTCAAAATTTTGATTTTCTCAATAATGGCTAATGATTTTGATTAAATCATATGTTTAAGGTATTTTTATGGCAAATAAAATGTATATCAGAATTTTCTGGGAATGTCCCCAAAAGTCCTCTTTATTCTGAACGACTTTTGCATAACTGGAAAACCATAAGAGATAGACAAAATTTTACTACACAAAAAATGTAGATCTCATTGAAACACACAATTTATGTCATATAGTTTTTTGGCCGAGTGAACCATTTCCGAAATATTCCTTGTTATTTGTTTCATTTTTTCCAATACTTACACTTTTCCTCAAATGGGAATTCATTATTCATTTGTTTGTTTTTTTATGTCTTGGTCATGCAAAGAGAATGGAATGCTCCAAATAGCAACCAGCTCTTAAAACATTTGACTATCGCTTAAAGCCTACCATATTCCCTTTGCACCTACAAGAAAATTAGCAGCCATTTTTGAGAAAATAAAAATTTTCGAAAAATGTTTCATGTAAAGGGTAATCTGGGATGGGGGATTTCCTTAAGGGGGTGATGGGTGAAATTTCTATTAAGCACAATTTTAAAGCTACATACTTAATTTTTTGTACACATATTTGGGGTGTTATGTGGAACTACTTGGCAGAGTTTCATCTTTGTATGTCAATTAGTTTTTGAATTATTGAAAATTTTCTTTCGAAATATTTGCAAATTTCAAAATGAAATACACTTCCTACTTTTTGGAAAAAAAGTTTGAAATTTTTCTTACAAAATCAAAAACTCATTTTGATGCATGAGTTTTGTAATATCTTAACCGTAAGGGAAATTAAAAAACAATATGACCCAAATAGCAAACATTTCAACATTTTTGCTATCAGTACACACGTTTTATTTTTTATCTCATAAAAGTACTAAGTTATAATCGGCACAACAGTTCTAGACATGTGAAAATCTTAATGAGAGCTATGATGCGAGTTGCTTACCAGATCAGGTGGTGACCGGTCGTCTCCATGCTGCAGGAGTGCATGGGACAGTCATCGTCAAATATCCACAACGGTTATGCACTGTGTTGCGCTGATAAACTTAGTTACATACAGTATATTAAAATCCACGCTGTAAAAAGCGCGTAATATAAAAAACGCTGTCAATCATTGCCTCTAATTCTTCCACATCTAACAACCCTTCCTCTTCTGCGGAATCACTCACATTATTGCCGTCATCACTGCTGTCACTACTTTCTGCACCATTATCCTGGATGAGAATTATTTCTATTTGATTTTCTGCAGTTCCGTATTTTTCGGAATAATGATTCTTAATTTATTCAGCATGTCGCCATACATTTTCCCAATCTGGCCTTCCAATTTCAGCAAATTGCTGGCGTTATAACTGCTCCACATACTTTAATTTGAAAGTGATATTTCTGCATGCCACCCATTTTTTGATATCAGCCCAGATTAATTCAATTGGGTTTAGATCTGGGCGATACGATGACAGTCTAAGTACATTATGGCGATGTTGTATTACTATCTGGTCAAGTATGTATGACTTCTGAAGCTGTTTGTTGGCTTTAATTAAGTTATATAGCTTTGTTTTACTCATGCTTTCATCTAAAGCTTTATTATGTCTAAGTAACCAAGCTCTCATTTCTTCTTTCAAGGAAGTTGAGGTAGGTGGTTTGTGAATTTGAGTGTTGATGCATTGTGAAGCATTGTCGATGACCAGAACAGACCCAGCAGGCATATTAGGTATCAACATGGCGTTGATTCACTTCATGTAATTTTCTGTATTCATTTCTTGATGAAAATCTCCTGTTGTTTGTTGCGACTTGTAAAAGAAGGGCATTTGGAACAAAGCCGATCTTTCCAACAGCACGAACGATAATAAGTATTTGCCCTTTGGCAACAGGTGCCTGCAAACCTAATTCGCTATCGTCACTCCAACTTTTAGATGCTGTATGACTGCTGTGTATGTATGACTCATCTTCATACATTATGGTATTTTTCTGAAATTTGTAGCACCACCTTGAAAATTGATGCTGATATAAGTACACACTGATATAAGTACATATAAAATTATAGTCATTTGGAAAGGTAGAATCAGACTGAAAAATTCAATGCCATAGCCGGGATTTGAACCACGGATCTTAGGCTTTCCGTGCCGTTGCTCTAACCAACTAATTTTTTATTTTATTTATTTATTTTGCTTTTCTGTTAGAACTCTTCTATTTGATTTCGGTTTCTTCCATTTGAACCCTAAATCTTTAATAATTTTTCTGAGATTTATAGCACCACCTTGAAAGTTTCTGCTGTCTTTCAGCTTGATGAGCAATCTGCTTATTGTTAGCACAGTTTTTTCTTCCACATAGGAATTGTGAATCGTGCGCTGAATGACACATTCGAAATCGTGTATTTCTGTAATACGTTTAGGGACCTTATGTTTCTTCCCAGGTGTGTCAAATGGTACTCTTTCATCCATATGTTTTTTTCTCTTATCTTTGAGAACTCTGGAATCGGAACTCGGTGAAACACCAGTTGCTTTGACTACTCTTTCTTTCACTCTCTTAAGGCTTTTGTGGAACTCGGATATAATTTCTTCCTTCATCTCTGCTTCTTGCTTCATGAAGTCGATGACATTTGCAATTATTTCCCTACTTTGACTATGTAACACCTTACCACTTAACTTTGAAAACATAGGAGCCATGGTTATAAATATAACAAATATAAAATAAGTACTATATAGATACTGCAGCTCTCTTTAAAATTACAACCAGATGCAGACACTTTCTATGCAGACTGTATGTGTTACGCACTGTGAGTAAGCAAAGGTATTATATCGCTTTCGTTGATAAAGCTAAACATAAACCATTCCTAGGCTTGGCAGCTGGGGTGGCAATCAAGGTCACGATTCCAGAAGTTTTGCGCGAGTAATAATCCTGAATTCCATATGTCAGTTTTATTGTTACGCTTTATGGAATGTACAGTAAAAATTTAAGCTCTCTAACACGTAATTTATGGATGTTATTTTGTTTTGAATAAATACAAATGTAGCAAAAATTAAAGTGAGGAAAAATGAGTTTAAAAGTTTGTGTGCAGTTAACCAGAAATAATGACTTGCAGACCTTCCCACTTAGATGTGTAAGTTGTACTCTTTTTTTCAGTACAAGCACTGCAAATCAGTTCTAATTTATGGCATAAGCCAAGTCTTTCAGTGCCAAGTCCCATGTACAAACACTTTTGATTGTGGTCATTACACTTCAGGTCATTCACCAATGATGACAGTAAAACTGGTGTCCACCAATATATATTTACACTCTTCATTATTTACTACAGGTATATGTTCACAATTATCCTTCAGTTGTTTCTGCCTTAAATGTTTCTTTTGTACACCACATTCTCACTCATCTAACCTTTCATCACAGTATTATACACTTGTTTCTGGCTCATGTATATGAAACAACATATAATTTGATGTTACGCAACATCTACCGGCAGAGCTGCTGTTACTGTTATACTGATCACGGTGGCTCAGTGACGGATCAGAAATTAACTTCCATGGAAAACATCCCACAAAAATTGGTAAAAAAAGTGGGTTTTTTGCTTCATGCAGCAATTCCATCACCTGCCATGCCTTCTCAGGGACATTTAAATGTGATGTAATTAAAGCTACTTCCAGGCACTGTAGTGCTTTAAAATTTTGCATATATGCACTTAAAACCACCTAACAGTTTCTGCTACAACAAAAACAAAATGTGCATTTTTTTTTCATTTTTGTCACATTTTCACCCGTTTCCCCCCTTAAAAATCTTCATGTTGCATCTTTGAAATATACAGAATCTAAATATTAAGTTTGGTATTTTTCAAACTTTTCGTTTTGAGTGCGGCGGTATAGCTTACGTAATATGTTTTTACGTAATTTGTTGTTGAGCCCCACGTTTGGGAGCCAATTATGCGGCGGAATTAGTTACCTTGTTTGTTTACCTCAGTGTTTGTGGAAGCCATTCTTGTGTGACGTCACTCCTTGTTTGTTTCGAAGCTACCTCTAGCGTAGCAATTTGTATCAGTTTTAAATGTCCACCGGCTAGCTATCATCTGATCTTGGTAGGCATGTATTTCTTACAGGTTGTGAAGCGGAAAGGAATCTTTTATCCAAAAATTACTAGTGAAGAAATGTGTTTTATAATGTTTTATAGTCGAACACGTGCACTAACACATTTACATATTAATCTGAATACTCGCCCAAACTGAAACTGTTTGTAATAACTTCTTATCACTTTTAACTCACGTACTTCAACTTTGTATATTTAACTGTAGAATACTTTATAAGATTTCTCGTACTTCTGCTGCGCGTAACTTTACGAATTGAGAGACCGACATGAGAATCTTGTTGAACTGGGAGCTGACGTGTTATGTGTTGAGAATCTTGTTGCACACTGGGGATCGACGTGGAGTGTACGGAGAATTTTGTATAACTGCGGGGCGACCGACCTCAAGCCTGGCTATTTATGAGCTTACCTCAAGATACACCTAAAGATTATAAATGAACTGCCATTGGCTAATAAAACGCGCCAACATTAGCGTCTATTTTACTATCCAATGAAAACCACTAATACATATTTCTTTTATAGAACATTCTGGAAGCTTTTACCGAAAAGGCGCGAAACATTACGTAACTTCCTGGTTCCCGGTAACGATAAACAACTCACTCCTTGCTGCAGTATTGCGTTATTGTTAACAGTTTCAGTAGAGCCGTATATTATTATTTACCAATAATATTTACAATTAATAAACCTCTGAAATCAATGTCACATAAAAATACATATTCATATTAAAATAATTATTTACATTTGAGTAATTTGTGATACAAATTACCGTATCATATGCCCCACTAGAAACATAATTATAAATATTTATAACCTGTTTAGAAATTTTAAAATTGTGTTTTTAGTCTCCTAAATCTTGGAACACACGCTATCACTTTCACTTAACACGTATTTAACACACGACATATGTTTTATCTCGCCACTACTTACTGACTTTGGTTTAATTAATTTAGATATTAATCTGACATCACAAATTTTTTTTTTTTTTTTTTTTTTTTATAGCAAATACTTTACCCTAAATTATTTAATCACTGTTTCAAAATTGTTTACCCTCTTACATTGTTGACAAAAATTTATACATTTAAGAATTTTTTTTTTTTTTTTTTTTTTTTAATAATTATACATATTTACCAAAATATTTACCCTCTACATATATTTACATTTCTTAAATCTAGGCACTGTTTCACATGTTCTATTTACTACATAAATATTTGTTTTTAAATATTTTTACCCATTTTTGTTATTCTGAATTTTATTTTAACAATACTCTTTGAATTGTATTTACGTACTTTTAATTTAATATCATATTAAGTTTCAATCTTTGCATTCTTAATTTTTAAATGTTGTTACAGTTAATAAAAATTTAAACATTTCTCTCTTTTTTTTTTTTTTATAATTTATTCCTCTTTTCAAATGACCTATATAAATAGTTAACCCTCTTACGTTCCAATACATTTCTTTGCAAGTCGTCTTTAACTATCCATCATTTACTTTACATCTCGTTGCTATTTACCCTCCTGGATCAAATTGTGTGTGGCTAAACATTACTCGTAGCCGTAACCTAACCTTCAAATTGTTGTTAATGAATAACCTCTTGTATTCATTTGACATTTCGTTCCCTGATAACATTTGAAAACAATCTACAGTTTCTTGAACGACACATCTT
Organism: Deroplatys truncata; assembly: GCA_030765065.1. Lineage (NCBI taxonomy): Eukaryota > Metazoa > Arthropoda > Insecta > Mantodea > Mantidae > Deroplatys > Deroplatys truncata. The sequence continues at coordinate 11,593,981 of CM060987.1, forward strand.
TTAACAACTTTCATTTTCAATTCTTTTACTATCTCTTTAATTTGAAAGTACTCTAACAAATCTGTACTAAACTGTACTGGACTGGAGTTTTCATTTTGAACATTTTGGTACAATTTATTTCTTTGCATTACTGTCTCATTCTGTATTTCTGATATTTCCCCTCTGAGATTAACTTGCGCCTCATTTACATCTACATTCCTAACCTCTTTTATCTCTCTTAGCTCACTTGTCATATTACTCACTTGACTTCTTAACTCTGTACATTCTACATTAACCTCACTTTCTTTGTTACATATTTCCCTGCTCATGTCTAGCATTTTCTTTGAAATTTCTCCTATCTCACTTACTATTACTTCCTCATTTTCATCTTTCATTTCTGGTATACTACTATCTAGCTTCATAACTTTCTTTTCAATTTCTTCACTGCTTTGATCTACTTTTTGCTCTAATATCTCATTACTCCTACCAATATTTTCAATTGATTTCCTATGATCCTTTTTTATATCTTCTCTCAATTCCTCAAAACTCTGATCTACTTTTTGTTCTATACTCTTAATAATATCTTCTCTCAATTCCCTATTATTCTTTTCCATATTCTGAGTTAGTTTTTCTAATTTCTCATTATTCTTTTGCATATCTTCCCTTAATTCCTTATGAATCTTTTTTATCATATCCATAATCATTCTAGTATCAGAATTAATATTTCCTGCTATTCTATTCTTACTTTCTGCACTAACATTTCCTCCCTCCAATATTACATTGTTTGAGCTTTTTTTTGTAACCTGTATTGACTTACAGCTAACTGCTACACTATCTCCCTCCATCATTGTTTCTTGTTTTACACTTTATTTTATTTTTTTTTTTTTTAGAATTAAAATCACACTTCTAACCTTACTGATGCTCTCCGTTACTGTTACTTTGATATCCAGCGTTCTGCCCCATTCTCCTAGATTTGTATGTCGCTTCTGCGTTGTGTTGTGATGAATCTACGTTGTCTCGATGTTTTTGTAGTTGATTTACCCTGTTGTCTCGGAATCTGCGTCTTGTAGATCGTTCCACTGCTGCATTCGCCTTTTCCTGGTTAATTCTGCTACTTTCCTGGTTAATTCTGCTACTTCCTGGTTATTCTTGTTCCTTTCCTGGTCATCTTTCCTTTCCTGGTCACTTCGCCTTCCTTTCCTGGTTACTTCGCCCCACGTTATGGGTGCCAATTATGCGATAGCATAGTTGTGTTTATAGCTTATTAATATAGCACCACGTTTGGAAGCCATTATGAAGTAGAAGTAATGTTGTATTTGTGTATTTGTAGCCCCACGTTGTGGAAGCCAATTTGCGACGGTATTAGTTACCTTGTTTGTTTACCTCAGTGTTGGTGGGAGCCATTCTTGTGTGACGTCATACGTTGGTTGGTTCATTTGTTCTGTTTGTAGTTCCCTCTGGCGTAGCAATTTGTATCAGTTTTAAATGTCCACCGGCTAGCTATCATCTGATCTTGGTAGGCATGTATTTCTTACAGGTTGTGAAGCGGAAAGGAATCTTTTATCCAAAAATTACTAGTGAAGAAATGTGTTTTATAATGTTTTATTGTCGAACACGTGCACTAACACATTTACATATTAATCTGAATACTCGCCCAAACTGAAACTGTTTGTAATAACTTCTTATCACTTTTAACTCACGTACTTCAACTTTGTATATTTAACTGTAGAATACTTTATAAGATTTCTCGTACTTCTGCTGCGCGTAACTTTACGAATTGAGAGACCGACATGAGAATCTTGTTGAACTGGGAGCTGACGTGTTATGTGTTGAGAATCTTGTTGCACACTGGGGATCGACGTGGAGTGTACGGAGAATTTTGTATAACTGCGGGGCGACCGACCTCAAGCCTGGCTATTTATGAGCTTACCTCAAGATACGCCTAAAGATTATAAATGAACTGCCATTGGCTAATAAAACGCGCCAACATTAGCGTCTATTTTACTATCCAATGAAAACCACTAATACATATTTCTTTTATAGAACATTCTGGAAGCTTTTACCGAAAAGGCGCGAAACATTACGTAACTTCCTGGTTCCCGGTAACGATAAACAACTCACTCCTTGCTGCAGTATTGCGTTATTGTTAACAGTTTCAGTAGAGCCGTATATTATTATTTACCAATAATATTTACAATTAATAAACCTCTGAAATCAATGTCACATAAAAATACATATTCATATTAAAATAATTATTTACATTTGAGTAATTTGTGATACAAATTACCGTATCATGAGTTATGCTGTTCACAGACACACATGCGGACCTTTTTCTAAAAATGCTTTATTTGGATTCAGGGGACTCCAAAACATATATTTTGGTGAAATCTCAGTATCGAATTTTTGGGTGGAATGCAATACTTCCCCTACTTACTCTATGTAGTAGAGAAAATAAAAAACTGCACTTGTATATTCAGTCCAGCCCAAGGAAGTATCATGGTGTAAACAAATGTACATGCCTTCACCACAGCACACCTTACAAGCGAATAAAATAGTTCATTACTGCCTAGATGTATTATCACTCCTTTTGCACTTGAAATAATCAGTGAATAAGCATAGTATAAGGGGCAATGAAATGAAAACCAAACACCTGTTACAAAGTGACAGTGGTATTTGTTTTATTCATAAGTAATTGCCCTAAGTGTTTATACATTTATCCCACTGGGAGACGAGATGATCAAGTCTAGTCTTGTAGAAAGAGGTAGGTCACTGATGGATCCACAACCTCACCCACTCTTGCACTTCCTCATCCGAATGAAACCGACGTCCACAAATGTCTTTCTTCAGGTTGCAAAAAATGTGGAAGTCACAAGGGGAAAGATCTGGGCTGTACAGAGGATGTTGAAGTGTTTCCCAACCAAATCTCTGTAGCTTATCCCTCACTACATTGGCAGTATGGGGACGGGTGTTATGCAAAAAGATGATTCCGTCCGACAGCATTCCAGGGCATTTTGACTTTATGGCACATCACAGTTTCTGCATAGCGCTGCACATTGATTGTGGCTCCATGCTCTAGGAAGTCAACAAGCAGAGGGCCCCTGCTGTCGAAGAAGAGGCTTATCAAGACTTTACCAGAACTCGTATGAACAGCTTTGGCGGGGGAGAATTGTTGGCTTTGCTGCTTGCTCTTGGGCTCGTGACATCACATTTCATTCCCTGTGACGATACAGACAGAAATGCATACTCTTCCTCATGATAGCGCTGCAAATTTTGTGCAACTGCAGGTATTTTTGATAATGGCATACATGGAGCTGTAGCTAATGCCGACCTGAACACAAATGTCTTGCTCTGTATTCATCGGTTTTCCCAGATCAGACCAATCACATCAAGAGTAATGTGGGCCTGTCCTGGGCGCAGATCGTCTTGCAGTGATGTGCTTGCTTCTCCACTTGTGCACACTTGACAGGGACATGCAGTGTTTGCCATGGGTACACAGCACCCTCAGCCACCAAGAAACAAACCACACCTCCCTGCTCTTCTTTGCTTGGCTCCATTTCCAATGCTGGATGAACACACTTTTCACTATGCATTTCTCCTACCCTACAGATGGTAGTATCAGTGCGTAACAACAGTGTTGCCAACTTTTGTGACGAATGTGTTTTATGGCGGGTGTTCAGTTTTCATTTGACTCCTCATATTTTAATAATCATTTCATATAAACATAACTTAAATAATTAATTTTATTTATTATCATAGGCAAGCAATCATCTGCATCACTAGTTGTGCTAATGCAGTTTTGTTTATGTCATGATCATGGCTGAGCGCAGTGTAGTTAAAGATAGAAGTGCAAAGCCCTTAAAAGTGATGAAAAAATGACAGATTTTAATGTATTCAACTATATCTTTGAGCATTATGATACCCTTGCTGTTAAGCATGCCATTAAATTAACATAGGGAGTAACTGGGTATCTGTAAATGATGTTCCCAATGTGAGGAAGTACGTGAAGGAGTTGGGAACTAGCACAGAAAAGAAAAGGAATCAATGTGCAATGTTTCAGCCATAGTCGATGACAACAGTAATAATAGTATATTATGCAACAAGACTGTAATGATAACAATTAAGATGCACATATGTTTATGAAACGAGTGGTAGTGAGTTACATAATTTTCATACAAGCATCTTAATTACCAATAGAGTCAAGTTGCATGCGACTGTTTTTGGTCAACCATACTATAATTTCAAAACTTTGAGTTTTTACAAAAAGATCTTACCTTGTATAATTAAATGCTGATCGGATGGCAGGACCTTGAACAAGTTGGCAACTAGTACAACAGATGATAGCATTGTTGAGTCCATGCCACATTTATTAATTTTTGCAGATAAGGAAATCAACTCCATTTATTAGAATATTAAAATTAAAATGAATAGAACTTATTTTATTTTAAATACACACATTTCTTTGTTTATCTGGGGAATGGATTCCACTGGACTGCCACTTTGAAGGTGTTAAAGGTATGGGAGAGCTGCATGCACAGCCCAGTAAGATCATGAGTCGCTGAAGTGTAATTGATGCCATTATAGTTCAGTTACGTCACATGTAATCAGGGTATTATAGTGTAGTCGACCAAAAAATATATTTATAGGTAACACTTCTTTGTTCACTCTTATATTAGTACATTAGTTTGTTTATCAAGTAATGGGGCATCTAATTCTTTAACACTCAGCGCTGATACGGTGAAAGATAGCAGTGGTTAATATAAAATCTGGAGGTAACGTTGGCCATTTCTTGTGCTTTGAAAGTGAACACATAAGAGAAAGGTCCTCCATGTGTTCACGAGATGTCAAGTGCAGAATAGTACTATGTTTATAAAAGGTCTTTCAACAAGAGTGTCCTATCTTTAACATGTTATACCTGCCGTTGTTATTGAGTTACAGCAGTCATGTTTTTCATTTGGTTACAGTGGCTATTGACAAATAGCCATGGAACATTACAGCATTCAGCAACACGTGGAAATTGTGAAAATTTATTATCAAAATGGATCATCTGTTCGTCAAACCTTCCGTGCATTGCATGAAGTTTACGGTGTGCATAATCGTCCCTACGAGAGAACGATTTGGCGTTTGATCGATAAATTTGAAAGAAATGGTTCTGTCAGCAATCAAAGAATGTCAACGAAAACATAGGCGCCGTTCCTGAGAGTGTACGCGAGAACGGAAACAAATCAATTGCTCATCGAGCGCAAGAATTGGGGTTTTCGCTGACCACAACTTGGCAAATTCTGCATCTGGACTTGAAGTTTCACTCTTACTAAATGGTGTTAACTCAAGAACTAAAGTCCAATGACCGTAGGCCGCGCCGTGTATTCACTGACTGGGCTATAGAGCAATTGGAAGCTGACCCGAATTTTTGTCGAAAAATCATCTTTAGCGACGAAGCCCACTTTTGGATGGATGGTTGTGTTATCAAACAAAATTGCCGCTATTGGAGCAATCACAATCCAAAGCAGATTCAAGAACGACCACTTCATCCCCAAAAGGTTACTGTGTGGTGTGGATTTTGGTATGGTGGAATCATTGGTCCATATTTTTTCCAAGATCAAGATGAAGAAACTCTGACTGTCAATGGAGAAAGATACTGGGCTGTTATAAGGGACTATTTTTGGCCGCAATTGGATGGTATGGATCTCGGAAACATCTGATTCTAGCAAGATGGTGCCACATGTCATATTGCTCTTGAAACAATATATCTTTTGAAGGAAAAGTTCAGAGGTTTCATCATTTCCCGTGGTGGTGATGTTAACTGGCCCCCGAGGTCATGTGAGTTAATGCCGTTGGATTACTTCTTGTGAGGTTATGTTAAATCTCGAGTTTATGTCAACAAGGCAGAAACAGTAAATGATCTTATGAATAACATCACGCATGTTATTCGTGAAGTTGGACCTAATTTACGTTCTTTTGTCATTGAGAATTGGGTCAACCATATACGCGCAACCCAACGAAGTCGCGGCGGTCACTTAACTGATGTTCTCTTTCACACGTAATGACATTAATTATGTTCCAAAATAAAAAATAAATAAACCTCTATCATTTATATAACGTGTTTATTTTAAGTTCAAAGATAGGACACTCTTGTTGAAAGACCCTATATGTGGATCCATTATCAGGGCCAACATGACTACAGCCACAGGGGAGGGGGTGTAACTTACGTAGTCCACTGTATATTGATTGTAAAATGACAATGGTTGAGAGGAACAGTTGGGCCAAAAGGGTTGTATATGCCATTTGGTAATTATCTGTTTATTCAGAAAAACATGTTGAATATATTTCAGAAATAAAATTATTTATTCTACACTCAGATACTTCCAAATTTCAGACAAATAAAATAAATATGTTTTTCTTACCCAAAACAGCTTTATGAAAACCTTTTTCTTCTATAAACGTAGCAACTTCTCTGTCATTTCTAGCAAGGCACTCTAAAAGATCCAGAAGTGCTATGCGAATTTGTGCTTTGGAATGCTGAAACATGCGACAACATTTTTAATTCAGCCAGTCAAATTAGGCTCAGATAAATCAATAGTAGTATTTATAATATTAAGCTTACAGTTTCATTTCTTCAGAGCATTATTGTAAAGAAAGACTCCATGATCATGCAAGACTGTAAAGCCAACATAGGAGCAAGTATACAAATTCTCCAAAAATATTTTTAAAAAATCTCTACAGGAATGATAAGGCGCAATGCTTCAAAGAGTTTTCATTGCTCTTTTCTGTAATATGAAAAATTTCTTACTGGGCACAGTCAGATATAGGTTATACAATGGAGGGGGCCACCTCCAACCTACATAGATCTGTTGTGGCTACCACCCCCAGGAGGAAGGGATGAAACAAAAGAACCACAGGAGGCTACAGGCAGACAGACCACAGAAATGCACAGAAGTCCCTAACAGTACTGGGTTCAAATATCCATCCCACTGCTTAGAGGCGATGAATGATTGCCGAGAATTGCTGAGGTGTCCAGGAACTGGGGAGAACTCGATGCACCTGAGACAGCTCAAAGAAGGCTTCCCTCTGTGGAACTGGGGAGAACTCGACCCAACTGAGACAGCTCAGAGAAGCCTGCCATCTGCTGGATCCCGGGAGAACTCGACCCACCTGAGGCAGCTCAGAGCAGGCTGCCATCTGGTGGAAACAAAGAGAACTCCACCCACCTGAGGCAGCTCAGAGAAGGCTGCCATCTGGTGGAACCAGGGAGAACTCGACCCTGAGCTGAGGCAGCTCAGAGAAGAGTGCCATCTGGCAAGACCAAGAAGAACTTTCCAACAAGCAAGCATCAGTCCAACACTGCAGAGCCCCTAAGCCTACCTGAAATATGAATGGGGAAGCAAATGATAGGAAATGAGGGAAAGGAAATTCTGGTAGAAGATAAATGTCCAGCATTTGCCTTTCCAACCAGGTAAAACCACAAAAAACCCATGGTCAGAATGGCCAAGCCTTGTACATTACCACAGAGCCATTTCAGTTTGTGTTTATCTCAAAGTGTGCTTCCCAAAATGTCTGTTTCCTCATTTTTATTTACATCACCTAAACAAGTTCAAATATTAAACTAGTATAAATATTATATTTGAGATAGAAAAAAGACATCAGTGTTGAGCAAACAATGGAGTTCAGTTTTCAATTGTTTCTTTTTGCACTTCACAGTTGCTATCATTTTGTTGAACATTAGTGATTTTACCTGCTGCTACAGAAATTTCTAAGTTTCAAACCATGCCTCTATCACTAAATGTTAGAATCAGCTGATTCAATGCTATTATAAAAGCAATAGGAGTTCTTACTCAAGATCTGAGAAAATTTAGTCTCTTAACAATTTAAGAGCAGGCCCATATTCTATTCATAATTATAGGAATTAATCAGGGAGTTTAAAGAAACTGGTTCTGTTGCTGATAAGAAGTAATCTGTGTCTGAGGTGCTTCATGCAAATAATGAAATAATTATTATGGAATTAGTATGTTGCCGAGGTGTCCAGACAACTCCAGATGAGTAATAGCACAGTTTGGAGAATTCTAAGAAAACATCTTTGTATCCATATAAACTAAAAGCAAAATTTGTACTCAAAGAAAGTGATAATTGGGAAAGATATGATTTTGCTTTATTTGTACTAGCAGAGACTGAAATTAATAATGATTGGTTGGACAACGTTTCCTGGACAGATGAAGCACACTTTTTTCTTAATGGTGGAGTTAACACGTGTAGTTGAAGACTTGGTCAGAAAGTGACCCTCCTACTTCAATTCAACAAGGTCTTCATTTAAAAGTTACTGTATGGTGTGGCCTTCACTTCATAATTCATCGTTGGCCCATATTTCTTTGAAGAAAATAACAATGGATAAGATGGACTGTTAGAGTAAATGAGAAGCACTACTACAGCATATTACAGAACTTTGTCAACCCTAGACTGAGGAATCATATGGAAAACCTAATGTTCATGCAAGATGGCACTCCATCCCATATCTACACCCCTACAAAACAATTAATTACGGAGATGTTTGGTGATCATGTCTCAGTAGGCACTTTCCAACAATGTGGCCTCCCTCCACAATTTCCAGAACTCAGTCCTGCCGACTTTTGGTTGTGGGGTTACCTTAAAGAGAGTTTTCCTAACACATCAAACAGCCCCACTGCAACTGAAGGATGCCATCTCGCAAGAAATAACCAATATTTCATTATCCACAAAATGCTGTGCATAGTGTCACAGAGAGAATGCTATACATTGAACAAGAGAACAACGGACATGTTCCCAAAGTTTTGTAAACCCCATTGTTTGCCCAGCACTGTGATGTTTTTGTTTTTTCCTATCTCAAATTGTATAATATTTATAGGGGTTTAATGTTTGAACTGACTTTTGAAAGACTCTCTACTTTGATAACATAATACATTGTAATACTGGGTCTTCGGCATAAAACCTGACCACTCGCAGTGTTATGTATCACAGCCAATGCAGGCTGGCTTACCAACTACCCATGCCTCACACTCATGATAAGGTTTTCTGTTCTTCAGTCATTAGCATCATTAGTCCACTTTCATTTACAAAGATGGGAAAGCAGTTATCTTTAAAACAACGTATATTTGTACATAAGTATTATTTTGCGAAACATTACAATGGCTGAGCTAAATCATGTCAATCTAAATGTGTTTACTTGGTACAATGCTTGTTTAGCTACGGAAGGATGACATTTCCACCATTTTCTATGAAATAAGAGTTAATATTGTTATATTTTTCATATATAGGTTTACAGATTTAAGAAGCAAAGACAGAATGCTGTCACGCTTGTGTGAGTAGTCAGGTTTGAGCCATTCCTGGCTCATCCTTTAAGTTCCAATTTACTTCATACCTGTGATGGCTACATACAATTGTCATCACTATCATTTTCGTCGTATATGAGTTGTGCAACGCAAACAGTATAAAGCATCCATCGAGACTGTTGGAAGATTCGACTTTGGAACGCTAGATGGCGGCTTCTCACCCTGTCCACGTGGCATTCAAGTGGATGGCACAGGTCATGCGGTTGGCTCCTCTGCGGGTTGTCTAGCAGCAGGTACGAAGAGATGACCTGACCACCAGTTGATTTATCAATGATTATGTCAGCAGCATTAGCTCAACACAAGGGGTAGCGGTACAAACACATGATTTTTTGACCTAGTCAAAATTCCTTTCAATACCTTTATGAGTATCTTTCAAAATTTCTATATTATACTTGTGGCAAACAGTGAACTGTTAGAATCTGAGCAAGTTATTTTCGATTGAATTGTAACAAAGACTTAAATAATTTAAATTCATTCTAGAATATGCAAGGAGGAGAACAAAGAGTTTCAAACAGATTTACTTTGTAAATTGCAAGTGTATTTAAAGAGTATTTTCAGGATTTTAATACATTTATATAATAGCTGCAAGAATTATAACTATTCTTTGTATATAAAACTAATGATTAAAATGAAGTGTTTAAAACAGTGGAGCATGTCAATAAGATGTTAAAACACATCAAAAAACATAGAACACAAAAAACTATTAAGGATGTTAGCACATTAAATACAGGAGACACACAGGGAAGATTCTGCAAATTCACATATCACCCAAAAGTGTTCAACAAATTCAGCAAGATATTCAAAGATAAAAGCATAAAACTGGCTCCACAAAATAAATATAGTGTGAGAAATTTGCTCAACCATCCTTTAAAAAATACTGCTCCGATAATAAATTATCAGGAATTTACTGCATCAGTTGTGAATATTGTCATAAAATATATATTGGGAAGACAAAGAGAAATTTGGAAACCAGATTAAAAGAACATTTCAGAAATATAAAATATAAAGAGACAGATAAATCAGCCGTAGCCCATCATTTTTGGTCACATAATTGTAATATTAGTCATGAAATCAAACTTTTAAAACCAGCCAAGAACCATAGTGAATAAACGGTATGGGAAAACATAAATCAAGCCATGAATTTTAAAACACCAGTGATGGATGACGTCTTACAACTGACCAACAGAAAGAGAGGCGCACCGGGCAACAAGGAAGTGGAAGAAGTTAACTGACGTGTACATCAGTCGGCCGGCTTGCTGAGGATGAAGAGCAGTCTCTACGAAACATGTTTGAATATAATTTTAAGTAAGTGGAGCAACAAGTGTTTTTAATCTGCAGACCAGTTTAACATCTTATTATTCTTTGTATATTTAACCTTGTTGCTTTCCTTATTATAAGCTCAGTTGACCACTGTTTCATTCAGTGTTAATGTGCACGTTTTCCATTAGCAAAAGAAAATAATATACAGGAGCCCAGCATGCAGTAACTGTGAATGCTGCACTTCATTAAAGTAGAGTTATAACTTTAGATATTTTAACTGAATGAAACTTTGTAATTTTCAAATTGGTAACACAACACATCCTACAATATTGGAAAAACTGCATAGGCAGCACTTGTGCAAGGTTTTGTAAAATAGTTAAAGGCAACAGCACCAGTGCAGGTTTTATACTGAAGACCCTGTAGTACTAATCCATTTCTTATACTTTTTATCAATTAATATGTAGTACCTTAACCAAGAGGAAAAGTTTTTCTTCATCTTCAGAGAGCAGCATGGATTTCCCTATATGAACGTTGGTTTCTAATGCAGCTCTCAATAATTCCAGTGCAACGTGTAGAAATTCTTCTTCTGCTTCTTGCACCAAACCTTAACATTCAAGAGAACAAATTTATGTATATTATTGCGAAGAACTAAGAACATAGAATATGTGAAAAAGTCAACATGTGTGATACATTATGTTCAAGACCTAAACATACAATATCTTTAAAAAAAAATCTGATGTGTTACACTCACATGACTTTCTCTACTCTTGTACAAACTATTTTTACAAACGCTTATTCTCCATCTACTTCATGTTAATCGAGATAAACATTTGCAGAATCTTATTGCTAATTTTCTTGTAGATGTAAGGGGAATATATATTTACAAGGGCAATATAGAAAAACAGTAGCCTTTAAGCACATACATATCCCTTAATAGCTGGTTGCTAGGTGGAGCACCATTCCCTTTGCCACAGATTAATACTCTTTGCATATCCGAAACAAAAAAATGAATAACAAATTCCCATTTGAGAAAATAAGTATTGAAAAATTCAAGAGAATAACAAGCAATATCTCGAAAATGGCTCACTCAACAAAAAAAATGTATATGACATAAATTGTGTATTTTAACGCGATCTACATTTTTTGTGCAGTAAAATTTTCTCTATCTCTTATGGTTTACCAGTTATGCAAAAGTCGTTCTCAATGAAGAACACTTTTGGAGACATTCCCAGAAAATTCAAGATATACGTTTTATTTGTCATGAAAATATCTTAAACATATGATATTTTAATCAAAATCGTTAGAGCCGTTTTTGAGAAAATTAAAATTTTCGAAAAATCTTCCATGTAAAGGGTATCCTGGGGTGGGGGGATTTTCTTGAAAACCTTCATGTCGTATCACTGGAAGATACTGAACCTAAATACCAAGTTTGGTGTTTATCCGACTGTTCGTTTTTGAGTTATGCTGTTCACAGACACAGACACACACACGGACATGTTTCCAAAAATGCTTTTTTTGGATTCAGGGGGTCTCAAAACATATATTTCCGGTGAAATCTCGGTATCGAATTTTGGGTGGAATACAATACTTCCCCTACTTACTGTACGTAGTAGAGAAAGTAATATGACGTGTTATAATCACACAACTTTTTCTACCCACTATAATTTACATTCACATCCATTCTGCAAATTGTTTCTTAAAACGTTAGTTTTTCTTGTTAATAATAATAATAATAATAATAATAATAATAATAATAATAATAATAATAATAATTAATAAATGCTTTCAGTATACATTTTTTGTACCTAATAGAAACACACAGGACACTAATACGACCATCAAATGCAGCAGCAGCTGTTTCTGTATACATTTTGGGTATTCACAGAATTTTAGAGTCACACAGCTCTCAAAAAGGATCTACTGTATAATAGTCATGATTATTAACAAATTGATATAAATGCAGTGTTACCAACAACAACAACAACAATAATAATAATAATAATAATAATAATAATAATAATAATAATTCATAAGTTGTCTGATGAAAGGGTTGTTTTATGGAAGTTTATTGTTGTGAACATAATTATTATCGGTGTATTATAACTCATCCCTTGAGACAGTTCTGCTACCACGTGGACTGAATGAAGTGGAGGGGAGCTACATTGCAACCTTTATTCGTTATTCTTTTTGTAGCTGCCGATTAAAATTACAAGAATTCATGACATTGTCAAATAGTACAATATAATACAAAGTACTATGTACAGTTTACAGATAAAAAATAAATATACAGAGAAAATTCAGTTTATAAATTCTTCAATTGAATAAAAACATTGTTGCACCATGAATTTTTTCAGTTCAATTCTAAATTTATTTACACTATGTATTTGTTATAGGTGAATTGGTAGTTTATTATAATACATACAAGCAGCAAGAGTAGGTTTCATTTTAAACAACTATAATCTGTGTGAAATTAAGTGAAATTGTGTGCTCCTCTAATATAATGATCATGGATCTGGCTATTAATTTTTGTATTATTTTCGTTTTGTTTCAAATACTTTATATATATATACATACATAGTGAGTACAGAGTAAGAACATTTAATTTTCTGAAATGATTTCTACAGGATTCTTGAGATTTTAGTCCTAACATCACTCTAATTGCTCTTTTCTGTAACATAAAAAGCCTTTTAGTATACTTCATTACACATTGTCCCCAGACCGCAATTCGATATGATAAATGTGGGAATACTAATCCATAATAGATCTTCATTAATCTCTTGCGCATTGGGGAATGGAATGAGTATTGAACAATTTGAGCCATTAATAACGGATATCTAGGAAATGGCTGATGCACAAAAAACGTTATTTGAAACAAATTGTGTTTTAAAGAGATCTACACTTTTTTGTATAGTACATTTTTGTCTATTGCTTGATATATATGAGTTATGCAAGATTATACAAAATTCCTTCCAAATGAAGAGGACTTCACAGGCTATTCCCAGAAAATTCAAGATATATGTTTTATTTGTCACGTAAATTTCTTTAATATGTGGCATTTTAATCAAAATTGTTTGAGCCATTTTTCAAAAAATTAGTTATGCTGTTCACTCACTCACACACACACACGAACACACTCCCTTCCAGACATTTCTCTAGAAATGCTTTTTTTTGGATTCCGATGCCTCAAAACATGTATTTCTGATGAAATATGAATTTTTGGGTGGAATGCAATACCTTCTCTACCTACTATGTACGTAGTACAGAAAGTAAAAATAAACGGGAGGCAGAATATTTTCAGCCAGTAAGGTTCCAAGCAACTGCAGACATAAGAATAATATACTTTAGACAAATGCTCTATGCCCTGTTTTTTATAACCTTGCCCTGCTGACACATACTCTTCCATACTTTCTTTCCTTCCCCTGATTGGCCAATGTACAGCTTTGAATAGCGATCTATGACAAACAAGCCCTGTGCAATGCAAGGTCAGGCAATAAAAACAGTCATGACAGATGCACACGCCTTCGTCACACTGAGAGGCAGGTTTAAACCAAAGGATCCTCCCATCTATTTGTTGTAAGAATTTACATGCATTCCAGATGGATTGTGTTACATGATACAAGGCAGTCTCAGAAGTACCTGACCTGACGTATATATAGTGGTTGTTTCAAAAAAGTGACTATGGTAGAAAGTACCAACCTTATAAAGCTTAAGTTTAAATTTGACTATGCTACGTTGTTTAGTAATTGTTTGGCAGCCATCAATAGTGAACCCTCTCAGTGAATTTGTAAACATGGATAAAACTGGGCATCGTTATGTGATACAATACTTTCATTTGAAAGGTCTTAATCCAACTAATATTAAAGCTGAGCTAGATTCTACTCTGGGGGAGTCTGCTCCTTCGTTTACAACAGTAAAATATTGCATGGCAGAGTTTAAGCGAGGCTGTACGAGCTGCCAAGACGAACATTGCCGTGGTCGACCAAATGAGGTGACCATGCCAGAAATTGTAAAGAAAATACACAAAATGGTATTGGATGATCATCAACTGAAAGTGCGCGAGCATTATAGGCATTTCAAAAAGTGCTGTACATTGCATACTAACTGAAAATTTAGACATGAGAAAGCTGTGTGAGATGGGTGCCGCATTTACTCACAATGGAACAAAAGCAGCATTGTGAGGATGTTTCAGTCGAGTGTTTGGCGATGTTTTGCTGCAATAAACCTGAATTTTTGCATCGATTCATAACCATGGATGAAACATGGGTCCATCACTGCACATCTGAGACGAAGCAACAGTCAAAACAGTGGATTGAAAGGGGAGAATCTGCTCCAAAGAAGGTGAGACAGTTCCACTTGCAGCCAAGGTCATGGCATCGGTTTTTAGGGATGCGCGTGGGATAATTTTCATTATCTTCAAAAAGGAAAAGCAATCAATGGCAAATATTATGCAAACTTATTACAGTGTTTGAATGATGAAATCAAGCAAAAATGGCCGCATTTAGCAAAAAAGAAAGTTCTGTTTCATCAAGACAATGCATCAGTTCACACATCCTTATTGCTATGGCCAAAATCAATAGTTAAAGTTTGAATTGCTTCCTCATGCACCCTATTCGCCAAATTTAGACCCCTCTGATTATTTTCTATTTCCAAAGTTGAAGAAATGGCTTGGTGGTAAAAGAGTTGCCAAAATGAAGAGGTGGAGTTTGCAGTTGATGGCTATTTTGCAGAACTCGATGCTTCTCACTATAAACAAGGTATCGAAGCTATTGAATATCGCTGGGAAAAGTGTATCGAGCTGAAAGAAGACTATGTAGAGAAATAAAGATGTTTTTTCCCGAAAGTTTTGTGTTTTCTTTGTTAGGTCGGGTACTTCTGGGACAGCCCTTGTATATTTGATTCATGTGGTTATGAAAACATAAATTTGACAATTATATTTGAATATATTAAGATAAATGATCATGTTAAATAAAGAACTTTTATATCATACAACAACTTATTCCACAACAGCAGCCAATGGGAGGTGACAGTTAAGAGATACAGGACAAAGTTATACGGAACATGGTTTCTAGTAATGTTTACCTTTCAGTACACACAGTTTTGCTAAAGGTGGCATTATTAACAGTTCCTGTGATGAGATGAGGTAAAGGTTGCTTGCAGAAGTAAATCCAAATAATCCAAAATCCATAGCCCAAATCATAGCTTTCTCTGAAACCTTGGTTAACAGCTGACCTCGTATGCATTCTGTGTTCAGTGATGGTGCTCCCTCAAATGTAACATCCTGTAAATAGAGCAACAGTGTTGTTTTGAACAAGCTAATATGGTTTTAAAATATACAGCCACAGCTCCTTTACTGGGGAAAACATCCCCTTTGCCCTTCAGAACCTCAATTTAAACAAACTGAAACATACCCAGCTTTTGCTTTTATTTGTTATATGCTGTGCTCTTGAATATTCCAGTGTTTGCCACCTGTTACTGATGTTCTCAAAATTACTTGCGTACTTGCCAACTTCCTAAAAGTGAAACCCGTAAAACTTTCCCTTGTGCAGTACAGCATAATTTTGTGAAGACATGAAATTTAAAATGTTCAGTGCAGTAAATGTACAAAAGTTCGATGTAAAATAAACAGGAATTCCGTTTTATAAGAATCCTGGAAGACCTGGTAGTACTGCTTCTTTCCATCACACATACTGAAAATCTTCATGGTACTACTATAAACATGTATTAAAGTAAAAATAACCATTTCCTAGGCTGTATTTTATGCATCATAACATCTACTATAAACTGTCACAAAAACTTTAAATGTTACATTCACATGACTTTCTCTACCATTCATTCATTCATTCATTCATTCATTCATTCATTCATTCATTATCTGTTTACCCTCCTCTTATGTAGGACTTACACTCCCCAGGACTTACAGGCGGGTGCCTGGGGTCAGAGGCCCGTCGAGGAGCAGACACTCATGGATCAGACAGAACATCCAGGATGGGTGATCAGCCCGATGCCTGGTATGGGATGAAGGAAGTAGATGAAGCGAAATGTTGGTGAAATGGATGAAAGGAAAGGTGATGATGGAGCAGTTGGTGGAATGAATGGCGGGGGAAACCGGAGATCCCGGAGAAAACCCGCCCAGACGCCGCTTCGTCCACCACAAATCGCACATGCAGGTCCCTGGGATTGAACCCGGTCCGCCTCGGTGGGAGGCGAGCGGTCTAACCACTCGGCCACGGCGCCGCCCACTTTCTCTACCATCTATCATTTATTAGGGTGTATACAACTATTCTTACAAAACCTTATTTGTACGAGTATATTTCATTTTAATCGAGATAAACCTCTGAAGAAATAGCTACATTACACATTCCGTTAGATACAAAGAGAACAGTGATAGTCAAATGTTTAACAACTGGATGCTATATGCTGGCCTTAAAATTCCATACTATTTCCATGACATCACAAGAAACAACTGAATACTGACAGGACTTTAAAGAATGACAAGTGTATTGAACAATTCAAACCACAAATAATAGTTACCTTATGCCACAAAAAAAGTTATTTAAAATAAATTGTGTGTTTTAAAGAGATCTACACTTTTACATAGTACATTTTCTTCTATTGTTTAACCTTTACCAGTTATACAAGATTATATAAAATTCCTTCCGAATGAAGCGAAACACAGGCTGTTTCCAGAAAATTCAAGATATACATTTTATTTGCCATGTAAATGTCTTTAATATATAATGTATTTATCAAAATTGTTAGAGCCATTAGAAAATCAAACATTTTTAAAAATGTTTCATGTAAAGGTTAGTTTAAGGTGAGAGATTTTCTTGAAAATGTTTGTGTCGCATCTTTGGAAGTTACTGAACCTAAATAACAAGTTTGGTATTATCCAACTTTTCTGTTTTTAGTTATGCTGTTCACAGACACATGGATCTTTTTCTAAAAATGCTTTTTTTGATTCAGGGGGGCTCAAAACATGTATTTCTGGTGAAATCTTGATGTCAAATTATTAAGTGGAATGCAATACCTTCTCTACCTACTATGTATGTACTAGAGAAAGTAAAAATGGGCAACTTATATCCTGTAACCATACAACAGGAATAAGGTAAACAACTTACTTGAGGGAATTCATTTTAAAATTTATGTCGTCCATTACTAAATGTTTGCGTCCATGTATTGCTGGTTACTAGAGGTCACTAGTGGTGCAAATCTGCACAATGTTGCAGCCCTGTGAAGAGGGCTGATTGTGATAAAGGATACACACACAGATAAGCTCTGGCCTATCATAGCATTGTACACCATTCACTCTGTAATCTTAACTTACAATATAATGTAATATAATGTTTTGCCATGTCCGTGGTGAAAATCTACAACACTTTGAATCTGCCCACAAAACTGTAAATGCGCCTCCTTTGCTGTAAAGTCATAAAAAGACCTGTGCTTCCATACATTTTACAGGCAAACCCTAAAAGTTGGCAAGTATGGGGATGTATTATTTGTATTAGCTTCTATTAGTATTTAACATGCAAAGCTGACCTTTTTTTAACACATTTACTACAACTTGTGTGAGAAATATAAAGAGACATAAGCATACTTACTGCACTATAAAGGCCGTAAACAGCACCTATGTTGAGATCATTTAGATTTTGTCTCTGAGCGACAATCTCTGCTTTTAGCAATGAACTCATATATAAAAGCTGCTCTGTGCAGGAGCTATTTGTATATACAAAAGCACAGTTGGGAAGTAATGTATATTCCATGATCACGTCATTAAACACCATCTCACAAACTTCTCCGTTTTTTTGTGGTATCTCGATGTCACCAACAACTTTCTGGGGAGCACCGAATATTTCCTTGTTAGGTGCCTGTTTTTCAGCAGGGTCTAAGAGAGTTCCTTCTAATTTCAGATCTATAGAGGATATATTAATTCCAAAATGGGATTCAAAATTCTCATCCACTTCACTTCTTGTCATGGCACTTAAGCTTCCTGTAGTACATTTCTCAAATTTGCTCAGCATCGTCACCAAGTTGTGACTACACCGTAAAACAGCATGCACAAGCTGCATAAGAAAATCAGACTGGTAAAGCAGCAGTTCTCTGATGGTATGTACCGTCATATCTGTTACAGACATTAGGAACTGGAGCAGAGCCGTAAGTAAAGGAAGGTCTAGTTCTGTAGTTGTGCAAGAGAGAGAATATTCAGCAGCTCTGTTGTAACTGCACAGTAACTTCTCTGCATACTGCACAAGTGAACCTGAAGCAATGACTTCTTCAAACAGGTCAGGGATTCTCTGACATTTCTGTTGCAAATCACTGAGCAAAGCTAGTTTGCACTCTGCACAGGGTTTTGGCAAAATTATGTAAGAAACTATGTCACTGATGCTGCAGTCTGTAGCTTTTTGTACCACCTGTAAGTAAAGCATAACTCCACTTAGCTTTCTTACAGTTTATTAAAATTATTACCATAATTAAATTCAAATGCTATTATTAAATACAAAAATAAGAATAAGATTGCCTTATTCATGACTATGAGCAAGAACGAGCAGACAACTTGCACCTTCCTGGGGTTGTGGGTTCAAACCCGGTGGAGGGCGATGGATTTTTTTTGGGTGTAAAAATCCTTAGCATGACTTCCTTCGGAAGGGAAGTAAAACAATGGTCCTGTATCACAGATTTATGGCATGTAAAAGAACCTAAGCCTGATAAAGAGGCCTCTGAGCAAAATTACTGGTCTTTCACACCCAATATAGGATGGGATGCTAAGGACCACAGCAGTTAAAGAGCGTCCATAAATAAAACTCAATTTAATTTTTCAGCTTGCACCTTGACCCAATGCACAACTTTTGTGCTTACTACCTCCAGGAAGAATGGATGAGGTGAAGGAACCACATGCAGACCGGCCAACAGAGACATGCAGAGGTTCCTAACAATCCCAAACTTGATGACCCAGTCACAGTGGTGGGGCTGCTCCCTCTGGCAAAACCAGGGAGAACTCGACCCACCTGAGGGGGCTCAGAGAAGGCTGTCATCTGGCAGGATTGGAGAGAACTTACCCACTTGAAGTGGCTGAGAGAAGGCTGTCATCTGGCAGGATCGGAGAGAATTTGACCCACTTGAAGTGGCTGACAGAAGGCTGTCATCTGGGAGGATCGGAGAGAACTTGACCCACTTGAAGTGGCTGAGAGAAGGCTGTCATCTGGCAGGATTGGAGAGAACTTGACCCTCTTGAAGTGGCTCAGAGAAGGCTGTCATCTGGCAGGATCGGAGAGAACATGACCCACTTGAAGTGGCTCAGAGAAGGCTGTCATCTGGCAGGATCGGAGAGAATTTGACCCACTTGAAGTGGCTGACAGAAGGCTGTCATCTGGGAGGATCGGAGAGAACTTGACCCACTTGAAGTGGCTGAGAGAAGGCTGTCATCTGGCAGGATTGGAGAGAACTTGACCCTCTTGAAGTGGCTCAGAGAAGGCTGTCATCTGGCAGGATCGGAGAGAACATGACCCACTTGAAGTGGCTCAGAGAAGGCTGTCATCTGACAGGATTGGAGAGAACTTGACCCACTTGAAGTGGCTCAGAGAAGGCTGTCATCTGATAGGATTAGAGAGAACTTGACCCACTTGAAGTGGCTCAGAGAAAGGCTGTCATCTGGCAGGATTGGAGAGAATTTGACCCACTTGAAGTGGCTCAGAGAAAGGCTGTCATCTGGCAGGATTGGAGAGAACTTGACCCACTTGAAATGGCTCAGAGAAGACTGTCATCTGGCAGGATTGGAGAGAATTTGACCCACTTGAAGTGGCTCAGAGAAGGCTGTCATCTGACAGGATTGGAGAGAACTTGACCCACTTGAAGTGGCTCAGAGAAAGGCTGTCATCTGGCAGGATTGGAGAGAATTTGACCCACTTGAAGTGGCTCAGAGAAGACTGTCATCTGGCAGGATTGGAGAGAACTTGACCCACTTGAAATGGCTCAGAGAAGACTGTCATCTGGCAGGATTGGAGAGAATTTGACCCACTTGAAGTGGCTCAGAGAAAGGCTGTCATCTGGCAGGATTGGAGAGAATTTGACCCACTTGAAGTGGGTCAGAGAAAGGCTGTCATCTGGCAGGATTGGAGAGAACTTGACCCACTTGAAGTGGCTCAGAGAAAGGCTGTCATCTGGCAGGATTGGAGAGAACTTGACCCACCTTAGGTGGCTCAGAGAAGGCTGCCATCTGTCAGGGCCAAGAAGAACTTTCCAACGAGCAAGTATCTGCTCCATCTGTCCGACACTGCACAGCCCTTAAGCCTACCTGAAACATGAAGGGGAAAGTGAAATGATAGGAAATGAAATTCGTAGTAGAAGAGAAATCACCCCAGCATTCACCTTGCGAACCAGGGAAAATGACAAAAAACCTATGGTGAGAGTGACCTGCAGAACCCAGAGCCTCCCAAATGGAAGCCTCACACATTACCACACAGCCATCTTGCTTGGTATGCTTTATTCATTATTAGACAAACAATTGTTACAATACATTTTGTCAATTACATTTGCATTACAGATGCCAGAATAATAACTAAGGGACTATATTCACAAAATCTGTTCATACACTGAGTGCTCATTTCAAAGTGTATTATCGTCATTGTTTTGAGTCCATTTTTTGAAGCAAGTGTCAGCTCTAAGTGGAACGATGTACGTAGTACATGTGCAGCAGAGGTTGCCTCGCAAGCACACAACATTCAATCTGAAGAGTACTAAAACGGAGTTCACAGAAAAAATGTGAACCTAACTTCCCTGACCAAAATAATGTACTTCTCTGACCGCAATTATGTATTTACACAATTTTTAACAGCTCCTCCACCCCTATGTAATGCCTAACACCCCGTATTACCATGTTTAGTAATAGTTCCATAAATACCCTCCATTTCATATGCAGGAGAAATATGATTTAAAGAAGGAAAATGCATATATTAACACTTTAAAAGGAGATGTGAACAGTTAGAAAACCTGTGGTCCCCCATTTTAAGACTCTTATATACAAAATGAGTTGCTAAATGTCAACAAAGTACTCCATTTCTAATACTGCTCATGTGCAGAAGAAACTGCCAGCCTACAAGTACTAGCAAAATCCGCAAAAATAGTAAAAGTTTTAGTTCTTTCAAACATACTCATTACATACATATCTATCCCACCAAATAAAGTGTCATAATTCTTCATTGGGGTTTAGCCTCACAGATCCTATGGCTACACCCTGTACTCCTCTACTTATAAAAAACATCCCTCAGCTGCACTTTGCAGCTTAGGACCTTAAATCAATCATTCAGGTAAGGCTTGCTGGGTTTTTCATTCGGATGTTGGCAGCTCTTCCATATGAACACAGCCACAAAACGCTTACTACCTGCCATAACGTGAACTAATTTCTAGAAGGTAGACTAGGAACAAAGTCCCCGAGTTTAAACTTCTTTCTGCACTCTTTAAGTAGGCTTCAAATAGATTATGCAGTTCATCACCAAGCTGTTCTACAAACTCTGGCTTAAGCGATGAATCCAGCCACTGACAGTTGAAAGCTTTTTTTGGGGTGGGAGCCACCAAACTCTTATGATGGAATAAATCAATCTGAAACTGCTGTCACAAAAAGGTGAACAACCTTCTCTCTATAACATGTGTGAAAGCATTTATATACAGATCAGTTCCTCTGCATTTAATTTGAAACTGATCATTTTGAGTGTTGGAGGGGATTTTAAGAAGCAAAAACTATTGTAATCCTCCGTAATATATAATTTTTCACCACTATGAATTACCATTTTGAACCAATTTCCCTGACTTTCCCTGACACATGTCGATTATTTAAATACTCGCCTGACTTTCCCTAACCATTTCGCAATTCCTTGACTTTCTCTGTCCTTCCCTGCTGGGAACCCTGTAAAATGGTAACAGCATTAATCATAAAACATAGACCAAATAATGTGCCTTGCAATATCATATACAAAAGCATAAAATAAAATAAACAAACATGTTAATCTTTCTTGCATAACTCTACCAATATCCTTTCATTCCATACAATGTTCTTATTTACATTCCCAGAAGGAAGCTGCAACACACTGTTGACAAATTCATGTTGTCTTAGCTAGCACTGTTAACAAGTACCCTGCTTACAGCTTTCATAGACTTTCAATATTGAACACTGTGCTTGCTAGGCAACTTCTCCTACACACAAGTTATACACTTCTGCAGAAGTATTGGTGGATTGAATTCTAAGCTCAGCTGCCAGAGAAGTGACGTTATACAACATATCATGACACACTTTGATATGAACACCCCGTAGCTATAAAACATAATAATACACCCAACATTTTGGGACAGAAACTCATTCAACAGAGTAACAAATACATGACAATTATAAATTAAATAAATCAGATAATCGTGTTGTTAAATGGTAGTCAAAATAGTTTTAAAAGTAGTAACCATATTAGTAAAAGAAACAAACAACATGCATTGCAATATAAACAAAAAGCGAAACAGTCAGTTATTTAGGTATTAGGACTATGTTGACACAACTGGTCAATATGATAACATGATAACATAATAACTGAAAATAATGAACAAGTAGAACCAAAAAGGAAAAGTTTAGTAATAAAATAGCAGAACAGTATAAAATGGATACAGACAACAAAGAACAGCAATAATAATAATAATAATAATAATAATAATAATAATAATAATAATAATAATAATAAGAAGAAGAAGAAGAAGAAGAAGAAGAAGAAGAAGAAGAAGAAGAAGAAGAAGAATACACTGGGTGAAGTGAATAAAAACTAGTTAATTCTTGCTGGAATTTACTTGTCAAGTAAATACTGGCTAATGTTTGAAGTGAATAAAAGAAGAGAATACTTGCTAGCAAGTACAAGCCAATTTTCCAGTTTACTTTAGAATATTTACTTGCTCTGGTTTTATTCAATTGTGTGCAAGTATTTACTTCAAATGCTAGACCACTATTTAATTAAATGAGCTTGCACCTGCACTTTTAAAACTAAGATTGTGGTGATAAATCCAGAAGAATCAACTACTGGGTAGGATTGATGTTGCCATCATAATCTCTTGGTTTCTTTATCTCTATGTGGGTGCAGTCCAATGCACCAATCACCATGGGAAATTTGAAATTTGCTCAACCATTTTCTTCTTACTGTGTTCATTTACAATAAAATATTTGGGAAAACTATCCATTTGTTTGCCTTCTGTGTGATTCTTTCAGAAAGTGTAGTGTGATCAATCCCAAATCTTCTGCCGCTCCATTTTGATAACCAAAGTTGCTTATGTAGTATGTGATTGCCCCTTCATTTGTTTCTCTACGCTGGGGAAGAAAATAGTTAAATAATCAACACCATCTTCAAGCCAAGCAGTGCTTTAGGTATTCTCTCCTTTCTCGATAGCACTTTGCCTCCCAAATGTGCATTTGAGCTGCCA
Organism: Deroplatys truncata; assembly: GCA_030765065.1. Classification (NCBI taxonomy): domain Eukaryota; kingdom Metazoa; phylum Arthropoda; class Insecta; order Mantodea; family Mantidae; genus Deroplatys; species Deroplatys truncata. The sequence goes on from CM060987.1 coordinate 11,618,016, forward strand.
TTTTAACAGAAACTGCAACGTATATATGTGTGTTCAGTTGACAAGGTTGTGTGGTGGGTGCGCACTGGTCATGCTACCTTAAGCGTGATTTCTCCTTTGGTTATCTAGGCATCCTGGGTTTGGTGTCTGCCGGCTGCTCGTTCTTGGAGCTGCTGAAAGTCAAACCTAGCCCTAACATTGCAATCTCATGGGTGTAGGTGAATGCAAGTCATGACGTTCAGCTTTAAAGCTGGACATTCTTCCTGAAGTAACAAATAAAAAATGTAGAATGGCTAGCAACACTATCCTCTTATTTACATATCTGAGTTATTTCCTATACCCACAATCTCAGTAAGTCTTGGGAAACCTATTTCTCATCATGACACGCTGTCTTCTCCATCCTTCACAACATGTAGCAAATGCAGCATCTCATCTCACCATCAGGAGCAAACCAAGAGTTATAAGTTCTGAGCAAATTCCTGCTTTTATACAGAAATGTCCTGATGCAAACATTTGTGCCAATATTTGTAATGAGCCTTTTGATTGGCAATTACTTAGCAAGATAATATGAGAGTTAAATTTCCAGTTTTTAGGAATCAGGCTTCACTTGATTCTTGAGGAATTGCCACTCTATTTCCATCTTTTTCACATGGCTCAAAGGATGACCGTGGAGTTGGATGTGCCTTTTTATTTGGTGTAGAACGTTTTATGTTTCGTCTCTCTGACCAGTGCTCGATTTTTACTGCTGAACTTATTGCTCTGGAACAAGCTCTGTCTTTTATCCGTCAACGTGGTCTGCAGAATTGTGTTATATGCACGGACTCTTTAAGCGCCCTTTCTAGCCTTCGTGCGCTGTACGTACGCCATCCTATCGTGCAGCGTCTCCAGGATTGTTCCCACCGGCTTACCTCTGATGGAGTCAGCCTATTCTTTGTCTGGGTTCCTGGACACGTTGGCATTCCTGGTAATGAAGGTGCAGATGCTGCTGCCAAGAGCGCTATTTTATCTCGTTCTTGTTTTAGCTCCTCTGTTCCTGCGGACGATTTTAGTCACTATTTAAAGAAGTCTATTCTCTCTCTATGGTTTTCTGCCTGGTCCTCTGTCCAGGCTAGCAAATTGCGGGAGATAAAGCCTTTACCCTCGGCCTGGGCTACTTCTTCCCGATCCTCCCGTCGGGAGGAGGTTATTTTATGTAGACTTCGAATCGGGCACTGTCGTTTTAGCCACTGTCACTTGTTGCGCCGTGAGCCCGCTCCCGTTTGTAATCGTTGCGGTGCGCCGTTGACGGTGCGGCATGTTTTAGAGCAGTGTCAGTATTTCGCTACTCTTCGTACTGCTCTGCAGATGGACGTAGCATTGCCCGACATTTTAGCGGACAACATGTTGGCTGTGGAACGTGTTTTAACTTTCATTCGGCGCAGCAGCTTCCAGGACAGCGTTTGACCTCTCTGCGTTCGTTCTTTCTGGTTTTTAGTGTTATAGACCCATTTTTTTTAGCTGCCTTGTTTTAAGCCTCTCGTTCTACAGTCTCTGACACTGACTCTTTTATTCTTTTTCGTCGACTTTTAACCTGACATTTTATAGCTTTTATGTCCTTCCTTCTCGGCCCTATTGTCTGTTTGGCTTTTTAACTGCTCACTAACCTGTATTTTATCTGTGGCGGGCGCTAATGACCTTTCTGGTTTTGCGCCCTTCATCCTCCCACTTCTCTCTCTCTCTCTCATTTTATCCAACTCCCTGTTAGTGACTAATGCTTCCAGGAATTTCACCCTATTGCCCTTTATTTCTACCATTGGTTCTTGTCTCTTTGCAGCTGCTATTTTCCAACTCCCTGTGTTACAAAGTTCACTTACTAATTGTCCCCAAGTTGCTAGCTCACCTTTCTCTGGTTAATGTCTTTACAATATTGTATACATAAAATTATATTTTATAATATGTACTACTTACAATTATATAATCTTTCTGATATTTATGTCTTTATTTTCTTTAATTATGTCTTACCTGTTATTTATTCTGTTGTATTTATTAGCATATCTGGCTTATTGATTATTAATACCTGTGAATCTTTATTATTTGCATATCTATATGTTATTGGTTACAGGTAGATGTACCCCTACAGTTGCCTTTGACCAACCTTGTGAATGGGCAAGTAAAAGCATATACTTCTTTTTATTCACTTCAACCATTGACAAATTACAAATAAAGTTAAGGCAATGTTTCCTCAAATATAAGTCAGACATAACATTACTAAAATTAGTCACCTTAAGTAAGTAAACTACGAGGGACGTTCCGAAAGTTTTGCCATTTTTTTTAACGAGCATATGGTACACCAGGTGAAACAATCGCCATAAGAATCCACGCCCATTGCTGGTTCAGTGATGGAAGGAGTGTCAGCAGAGAAGGAATGATGCATGTGTAGAAGAGAGAGGAGCAGCAGACCAGCATGCTTGAGTTTATTCGAGTACAAATCACAATGGCGGACAGATGTGTACAGACAATGTGGTTGCCAGTGGAAGTGCGTGCTGATATCTGGTATAAATAGGCACATGGTACTAGTGTGTCTGTCATCCATGAACGCCTGCAGACCGTGTATGGTGAAGAGATCATGTCTTGTCAAATGGTTGGTCACTGGTGTTGCATGTTCAGCGAAGGAAGGCAGAGAGTGGAGGATGAAATTTGAAGTGGGCGTCAGTCTACATCTATGAATGAAAACAACATTGCCAGATTACAGGACCTGGTGTTAGCGGACATACACATAACAGTGTCAGACATGGCATCCACATTTGGTATTGATTGTGCTCAAGCCCATCACATGCTCATTGATGTGTTGGGTTACTGAAAAGTGTCTATTGGGTGCCAAGAAACCTGGCCCGAGATTACAACAGTGCAAGAATGGGATCGCTTGATGTGGTATGTGCGAGAGGGAAATGAAGTGTCACCCTCCACAGGAAAGGTTATGGGCTACAGTGTTCTGGGATGTGAAAGGTGTGATTCTCCTTGATTTCCTCCTTCAAGGGACCATCAATGTGCCATGCTACTACGACACCCTCGCTACACCAGGTCCACTATTCGACAAAAGAGACAAAGCTCTTGAGTAAAGGTGTTGTGCTCTTGGACGACAAAGCAAAACCACACACAGCAAGGCTCACACAAGATCAGATTCATCGCTTTTCATGGGAGATATTGGTTCACCCGGCCTAGACCCCGATCTTGAACCATCGGACTTTTACATATTCCTTGCATTGAAAGATGCACTGTTGGGACATCGCTTCCAAAGCAATGCTGAGGTGGAGCAGGCTGTGTGACAATTCCTTGCATCGCAAGCCACTGAGTTTTACCAGACAGTTTCCTCAAACTGATTGCACTCTACGACAAATGTCTCAGTGTCGATGGTGACTGTCAAAAAAATAGTGCAAGGTGTAGGCTCAAATCCTGTAATACGGCCACTCTTGTAAAACGGCCAGAAATAATTATTTAAATTCTGCCACCCTCCTAGTTGCTGATAAAAACGAAAGAGTGCTGCAGAAGCATCGCCATATTAGTTGTGTGTATGCTGCGCTTTGTTGTGAGAAACATCTGGCAGTTTTGTGTATGCTAAAAGGAAATATATTACATTGCATATTAAAAGGTAAGTCAAACGAAGCTGTTTTGTTTTCCTGTGTCTGTGAGCCATAATTTAATATAGCAATACGAGTTATAAATGACAAAATATGGATAACATTAGTAAAAGTGTAACCTTCGAGGACTATAAGCGTGTTGCCACAATCATGATTGGTGCTGCTATCTATTAGCTAGATCTTGAAGACCATGAACATGTGTTTTCTTGTAATATGGTCAGCTGCTTGGCCGTTTTACAAGACTCGGACTTTATTATTTTTTTGTTTTTACAGGGAGTGACATTTGTGGAACATAATACTGAATGCATTAATGATGTTTAGAGTGATTGGAAGATTTATCTAATTTTATTTCTTCTTTTCCTTTATTTTTAATTTATTTGTTTATGCATAGACTTAACAAGAAGCAGACCTAGTTTCTACAATGTTTAAATGCATTACAAATAATCATTTTTAGGAAGTAAGGAAAGTTACTTTATTTATTGCTTGATATTTGTAGGCATTTAAAATGAGAGTCAGGACAATGTAGCATCAGAGCTGGGATATCCAGAGAATGCAGGAAGCAGTAGATGCTGTAAAATCAGGTTGACGGTCTCCTTCAGATGCTTTCTCAAGCATGGGGAAAGGCTTGTTCCGTTGAGATGGGGTGAGTGCATTTCGTGCCTAATTATTCCTGAATCCTCCTATGCCCCATCCGAGGTGTTCCATTGTCAAGAAAATGAGAAGCTGAACTCTCAAGACCCTGTCCTAGGCCCGTCAGGTCAAGCAAGCAGATCAGTTGAAAGAGATCCTACTCCAGGAACTTAGGGTCAACTAGGCAAGCAACCTAGGGGTGGCCAAAGTGAGCGACTTCAAACACCATCAACAGATTCATCAATTAATGAAGAATATGTTGGAGGCTCTAGTAGCAGCGGAGATGACGCTCCTTTCCTGGAGCGGCTGTGCCCTCTGCCTTCTGTACCAAGGAAGAAAAAGACAGGGAGAAGTCAGAAAGCCACCATTCTGACTTTACGGTACATATTAATGAAAGAAGAGCAACGAAAGTAAAAAAAAGAAAAACAGGAACAAGAAGCTGCATTCAGCACAGGCGATTCCGATATTGTGATGGGCTCTTCAGCGAAGGCCACGACGGAGAAGTGTGGGTGTCCTGTGCAGGATGTGCATCTGGTTTCATGAAGAATGTGCAAGTGAAATAAGTGTTAAGGTTTTTGAATGTGAAACGTGCTCTTAAATATCCTTATTTGTAGGTGGCCATATTACAAGACTATCTTTTAAAATGGCCAATTCTGTTAACTTCCGCATGAAATGTTCATTGTCCTTCTATTGGTTTTCAAGTAAATTACAAAAATAAATTTTGGTGGCCATATTACAAGACTTGACCCTATAGTTCATGATGCCATATGTATTTTGTTTTGACAATAAAGTTTCCGTGTGATAAAAAAATGGTTACTTTCAGAACGTTCCTCATAATTCTACCAACTCATACTCAAAATCGTAACAGCAAAGGGTAAAAAGTATAAAATATCAACCATACAGAACAAACACAATTAAAAAGAAAAGCAGGGTCAGTGATAGCTAACAAGGTTTTAGTGTTTATAGTACTATAAGTAAAATTTAAAGAATTAAATTTTAAGATTGAAGTTTGAGACAAAAACCCATAGAACTATTACAAGCTATATTTACCTTTTGGGCATCTTTGAAACTACAAGTACTTTGTCTTTCTATACGTGTTAGAGAAGGTGGTTTATTTATTGGAGAGATTCCTGCAGAATGTAATGCCTTACAATTCATCACCATATACTGCAGAAATCTTTCAGATGAACCCAGGTACTGCTTAGTTTTTAAATTTTCATGTGCATTTCCAGCCATGTTATTTCATGAAGTGAACCTGAAAAAGAATAGGCAAAATATATGAAATACATTTTATATTGGATAATGAAAACTTGGCATCTGCAGGAAGTTTTTAATATTTTTGCATTAAGTATTGATCCTATTAGAGGACATTATTGCTTGCCAGGTCACTCAACTGGAGCCTTAAATTTGAAACACTAGGAAGCTGTGTGTTTCCACTCTCTTATATGGCTGCCAAACTTGGACTCTCATCGCCAAGTTAAAGTATACCCTCCAAGTATGGCAAAGGAAAATGGAGAGGAAAAATCTTAGGTATAACACTGAAGGACAAAATTTCAAACACAACTATCCAAGAGATGTCATCGTCAACAGACTACACACAACAAGCCATCTGGAAAAAAATTGAAGTAGGGCAGGGGGCTATGTCACAGGACTGCTGGATGACAGATGGATGATAAAAGCAACCACATGTGACCCATACACAGGCAAAAGACACCGCAGAAGACCAAGAAGCCGCCGATAAAACCAATGCAGTTAAAGGTGGGGTATAAATGGAACTAAGAAAGAAAAAAAAAAATCTGATGTGTTACACTCACATGACTTTCTCTACTCTTGTACAAACTATTTATACAAACGCTTATTCTCCATATACTTCATGTTAATCGAGATAAACATTTGCAGACTCTATCTTATTGCTAATTTTCTTGTAGATGTAAGAGGAATATATATTTACAAGGCCAATATACAAATACAGTAGGCTTTAAGCACATACATATCTCTTATTAGCTGGTTGCTAGGTGCAGCACCATTCGCTTTGCCACAGATTAATATTCTTTGTATATTGAAGACAAAAAAATGAATAACGAATTCCCATTTGAGAAAAGTATTGAAAAATTTAAGAGAATAACAAGTAATATCTCGAAAATGGTTCAATCAACAACAAAAATGTATATGACATAAATTGTGTATTTTAACGCGATCTACATTTTTTGTGTAGTAAAATTTTGTCTGTCTCTTATGGTTTACCAGTTATGCAAAAGTCGTTCACAATAAAGAATACTTTTGGAGACATTCCCAGGAAATTCAAGATATACATTTTATTTGTCATAAAAATATCTTAAACATATGATATTTTAATCAAAATCGTTAGAGCCATTTTTGAGAAAATTAAAATTTTCGAAAAATCTTCCATGTAAAGGGTACTCCGGGGTGGGGGAATTTTCTTGAAAACCTTCGTGTCGCATCCTTGGAAGATACTGAATCCAAATACCAAGTTTGGTGTTTATCCGACTGTTCGCTTCTGAGTTATGCTGTTCACAGACACACACACGGACATGTTTCCAAAAATGCTTTTTTTGGATTCAGGGGGTCTCAAAACATGTATTTCCGGTGAAATCTCGGTATCGAAATTTTGGGTGGAATACAATACTTCCCCTACTTACTATACGTAGTAGAGAAAGTAAAAAGGAAGACCAAGACACAGATGGGTGGACCCCTTCAAAGAAAAAGCAGGGGCACAGTGGTCCAGATTCACCAGATGCACCAAGAGCTGGAGGAAAATGGAGATCAACTGTGCACTACATAAACACAAAACAGACAGATATCAATGTAACGGGCAAATGTTCCATGACCCGTGTACTTCTGATGGAGTAGCTCACCGTGAAATATATAAAAGAGCTTTACGCCCCAACAGGGAGGCCTTTGCCTTAAGGGGACAAGGTAGTCTGAACACATGGAAATTACACTTTAAGTGTGTTAAATTACCACTACTCTTAAAGTTCTCAATGGTTTATGCTGAAATGTTTATGAATTACTCTATAAAGCATGACAATTATTTCAAGTGGTTGTTTGCACTGATAGCGTATGTAGTTGAGTCCGTAAAAATTATTTCATTCAGCAGAAAAGTAATAAAATTTACTCTTAAAAATGTGAATTCATATACCTTTTTCTCTCATACTACTTGCAATACAGAATCACACTTTTGCATGCTTATTCGTAGTATAATCAGCTATCTTCTGAACCTCAATTATTTAGTTATGTATACCAGTATGGAAAATATGCAATGTTGTTTTTTCTTAATATCACTAATATACATTATAAAATTATGATTGTGGTTCAGAAAGTTTAACTATATGTTGTGTACATGTACTGAAAATTTCAGCTCTCTACTTTTCATACTTTCTGAGAAAAACGTACATACGTATCCAAAAATGTTGTTTTGAGAAAACTGAATTTAAAGTTTGAACATTGAAATTCTGACACACTTCAGTACATTCCAGGATCATAATCATCTACACCTTCATTCCTGGTTACTTCAGCTTTTCTGATTGCCTTCTCTTGGTCCTGGCCTCTTTTGTTAATTGCTGAACTGCTCGCTGGGCAGATATAGTCGTTCATTGTTGAAAGATACAAAAATGTTCTAAAAAGGGGCATTGCATGGCAGCTTTAAAGGAATTCAGACTACCATTTAAATGGTAATTAAGTGTCTTAAAAACCTCTTAACTCCCAAAAGCTATATATCTTCTGAAACTGGAAATAATAGAGATTTTATTGGTGCCTGTGACACAATAGGCTTCATTTCATTTCCTATTAGAAATTTTCTCAGTATGTACAAAAATTACCCTTGAACTTCGCTGTCTTCTTCTTCCTTTCATGGTTTAGGCCGTTGATCTGTTCCAGTCTCACTCCCATCTCAGCATAGGTCTTCCTATCAATCTTCTCCCTTTTGGTGTATAATGTAGCACATTCCTTGGTAGCCTGCTTGTTAAGATGGTCTTTCCATTTCTGTTAATTTTTGCTTTGGCACTAATCCTCAAATCTTCCGTTATTTGTTCATTAGTTAGTCTATCCCATCTTGTTACACCCCTAACGTCTTTTAAAAATCTCATCCCTGTTGCCTTAAGTTCTTAGCTTTTGAACAAAACTTTGCTGTATAAAGCATATTTTGACAGTCTCATTTGTTATATTCATATTACTTTCTCTACCGCATACATAGTAGGTAGAGAGGTATTGCTTTCCACCCAAAAATTTGATGCTCAGCTTTGACCAGAAATTGAGGTCCCTTGAACCCTCCTCCAAAAAAAGAGCATTTTAAGAAAAAGATCTGTTTGAATTTGTGTCTGTGAACAGTATAACTCAAAAATGAAAACTTGGTATTTAAGTTCAGTATCTTCCAAATATGCAACACAAAGATTTTCGAGAAAATCCTCCCACCCAAACTACCGTTTACATGGAACAATTTTCAAAATTATTTTATTTTGTAAAAAAATGGCTAACACTTTTGATTAAAATACCATATATTAAAGATATATACATGACAAATAAAATGTATATGTTGAATTTTCTGCGAATAGTCCGTGAAGTCATCTTCATTTGAAACAAATTTTGTATATAATCTTGTTTAACTGGTAAAAGTTAAGCGATAGATGAAAATGTAATACACAAAAAATGTAGCTTTCTTTAAAAAACACAATTTATTTCAGTTGTGGCAATAGCCATTTCTGAGATGTCCTTTATTATTGGTTCAAATTGCTGAATACTAAGCCATTCTCTTAAAGCTCAGTCGACATTCAGTTGTTTCTCGTGATGTCATGGAAACAGTATGGAATTTTAAGGCCAGCATATGCGTCCATTGTTAAACATTTGACTATCGCTGTTCCCTTTGTAACTATAATGCAATCGTAATGCAACTATTTCTGCAATCAGATTTTATCTCAATTAAAATGAAGTAGATAGGAAAGTAAACTTTTGTAAGAATCATTTTTTATACCCACTAATAAGCGATAGAGGTCAGAGAAAGTCATGTGAATGTAACACATCACATATTTTTATATAGCTTGTATAAACTATTCTTACGAAAGCTTATTTTTCTATCTCCATGTTAATCGAGATAAACCTTTGCAGAAATAGTTTCATTACACATTTCTTTGCAGATACAAGGGCGAGAGAGGAAATTCAATCAACAGTCAGATGTTTAAAAGCCTTGAAACACCATACTCCTCCTATGACATTATAAGAAACAACTGAGTAGCAACAGCACTTTAAAACATTGAGAAAGTATTGAAAAATTTAAACCAATAATAATGGATATCTCAGAATTAGCTTATGCCACAAAAATTTATTTGAAATAAATTGTGTGTTTTAAAGAGATCTACTTTTTTTGTTCAGTGCATACTTATCTCTTAAAGTTTACTGATTATACAAAATAATTAAAACTGTTGTTGTTGTTGTTGTTGTTGTTGTTGTTCACCAATGGCACTGGGGATTAATTGATCTGCATCATTTTCCCTCTGGCTTCCCAATATAAAGTCTGTAAGTTATCGCTTTTAAGGCCTTTGCATTTGGCGAGATGTTGTTTGTTCAGGATGACATCTTCTTCACAGAGTGCACTTGGGTGTAGGTAGGCATTGTATCTTGTAGAGGTGTTCTGCGAGGTAATCGTGGCCAGTTGCCATCCTAAATAGGCCACTGCAGTTTTCCTTGGCATTTTTTGTATATCAACTCTATCTTTAATATTCTTATAATCTTTATCTTTTAATTTATCTTCTTCATCAGGTCTCTGCTGTCTTTTGAAATGTTGTTTAATGTTATTTAATTGTTTATTTATTTCTGTTTGTCCTACAGGTTTTATTTGTTGTATTGCACCTTTCTTTGCTAATTGATCTGCATGCTCATTGCCCAAAAGTCCGACATGAGCTAGGATCCATTGTAGAGTGACATGATTTCTAGTTTCAACTGCTTTAATTAGGCTTCTTATTTCTTTAATATTTCTTGTCCGATAAGAGTCTGATAAGGTGACTATTTTTTATTTTATGTATGGTCTGTATAAAATGTTCTGTAATGCTGCTTTTATAGCTGTTAATTCTCCATCATGCCTACCTACACCCAAGTGCACTCTCCGTGAAAAAGATGTCATCCTGAACAAACAACATCTCGCCAAATGCAAAGGCCTTAAAAGTGATAACCTACAGACTTTATATTGGGAGGCCAGAGGGAAAATGATGCAGATCAGTTAATCCCCAGTGCCATTGGTGAATAATAACAACTTTTTGAGGATATCCCATGATAATACCGCATGTATGTGAAATGCTATCGCTAGTTATATGCAAATATTTGTTTTCACATCTGCTGCACGTGGCCTGTCACAGCAATCTACAAACAGCATTTTTGTTGCAATGCTCTTGTGTCTTTAGTCCTGCCTCAACAGTTGAATAGTTACAACAGTGGTGTGATAAACGATTTTGTGAGAATAAAATAAAATACCGGCTAGGCGAAATTATGGCATGTGGAGCTTAAGCAGCGACTCAGAGCCATGCCCGCCTTATGAGGGGGAATACATGACCAGGTGAGTTACCACTCCCAAGGGTTTTTTTCTAAGTTGCTGAAGGATAAAACAAAGAACAAATAGGGAAAGGAAGTAAATTGACACACAATAAGAAAATAGGATTTTCGACATGGATGTAAACTGAGTTCAGTATTATTAACCTATTCATAGATGATATATTAGGAGTAAAAATAAGAAATTAGCATTGTCCAGTAATAAGAGATAAGGAGATTCCAGGTTCAGGTTCATTATACGCAGACGATTTTATGGTAGACTACATATCGATAATAGGGTTACAAAAGCAATAAATGAATTCAAGAATGTGTGAAAAATGGGGAATTAAGGTAAATATAAATAAATACTAAGTGATAAATGGAAGCAAAATGGTGTCTAGGTGGTCAAGAACTGGAGATAGTCAAAGAATATGACTATTTATGAGTAAGGTTGAGTAATAGTGGGGAAATTAGAGATGAAGTAGTAAAATTGACCAAAAGTATAGAATGGTTTATAAAGAATTAATTGGACTACTAAGAGCAGCACTAGGAGAGGTTGCAGTAGTAGAACTAGGAAGAACGAGGAGAAAAGGTATAATAGTAGAAAGAAGTTTAAAATTTTGGTTAGATGTATGAAAATGAAGGAAGGTGAAATCTTAAAGTTATGACTGGTTCTAAGAAACAAAATCAAGGGCATGGGAGAATATTAAGGAAGGTAATGGAAAAAATGGTATAGAAAAGTAAGAGAAGCAAGGGCCGCTCAGTGAGCGAAAAGGCCAGGGAGCCAAGCAATCTGAGTGGCCCAATAAAAAAACAAGCACAGACAAATTGTACACTAGATGTAGGCATATAGTGTTATACGAATATAGATTGTAAACCAAACTGTACAACAAATTGTACAAAAATCCATTGATTCAAGTTGCTGAACTATAGTTCTATCTGATTAATACTGAACTTAAATACCAAGTTTGGTATTTTAAGTTATGCTGCTCACAGACACACATACAGAGCTTTTTTTTGAGGGGGGATTCAGGGGGCCACAAACGTGTATTTCCAATGAAATCTCGATATCGAGTTTTTTGCTAATAATATATCTTCTCTACTTATTATGTGCTCCACGGTAAAGTGTGAGGCTCACACTTGGGAGACCCCGGGTTCAATTCCTGGTGACCATCCACTGACCCATGGGTTTTCGTTGTTTCCCCGGATTGGTAGATGAATGTTGGGGGTCTTCTTCTTCTTCCTGTCCCTCATTTCCTTCACTGTCATCAGTTCCAAGGTTGTAGGGACAGGCAATGGGTTTTGGCTGGATGGGGGTGCGCGTTCTGTGGACGTTTCTTCCTAGCGTCGGTCGGGACTGCTCGGCCAGGACCCGCCTCCGATGTGGGTGAGGTTGGATGAGTTAGAACTGGCACCGTGGTCCCCTTCGGGTCTCTCCCAGGGATCACGGTAGAAGCACAAAGGGCCAGGGGCCCACAGCTGAAGCGCCCGCTCCCCTCACCCCTCCCAAGGATCATGGTAGAAGCACAAAGGGCAGGAGCTACGTGCGGGATGTTCATACCTAGGTATGTGGTAGAGCAAGTAACAAGTGTTGTTGATCTAATGAGCAGGATTTTGATCCATCAATTTCTCCCTTGCTAACCAATATAACTTGTGTATCTTCCCATCTGGTACAGCTTTCTGGGCATTCTAGTAGGTGTTCTCCATTTAAAATCTTGTCAGCATTGCAAATCTTACATGCTTTGTTATTCATAAAACCAAATCTATGTAGATGTTCCGCCAGACAGTCATGTCTAGTGGCTAATCTGAAGTGAGCAACGGTTTCTTTCCTTGAAACATTTTTTTATTTTTTGTACTATTTCTTTTATGTTGGAGTAATTTTTGTTAGTAATTTCCTTTTGAGTATTATATTGGTATTTTTGTTCTATATTAATTTTGACAGTTTTACTTTCATATCTAGTCCACAAGACTTTATACCTTTTGAGTATAACACTGCACCAGTGTTGCCAACTTAGCTATTTTATGGCTAAATCTAGGATTTTTACAGTAGCGTTTAGCCACATAAAATCGTAAAAAGCTTATAGCCTGAAAACTAGCCTATTTAACAAAATCTAGTCTAAATAGCATAATTTCATCTGCTCTTTACCTGTGCAAAAGGAATAAATGGTTAGAGTGAATCCCCACTACCTTTGTAGCTGTATTATGATTAGTTACACATGTCATCAAAATGTGTACTAATCATAAGGTCGACTTTCTGCAGTATGCGCTCAAAATGTATGATTTTTGACACACAGAATTGGTCAGTTTTTACATATTTTACCTAAAGAATTCCAGTAAATTTCATATTCCAATATCAGATATATTTAACGTACGGTGTTGGTATTTAGCAAAAATATACCTTAATCCATTACAATTTTACATTAAATAAGTTATTCTTTTACAATATTTAAATATTATGGAATTATCTGAGCAGTTATACATATTTACAATGTCTTAATGGGGTTTAATTTCTGCAAACAAAATATGGGTAGTTTTAGACACCAATTATATCTAGCCTTTTTTTGTTAAATGTCTTTTTAAACATACCGTCTAGCCATTATTTGCGAGGAAGTGTTGGCAACACTGCACTGCACTCTTTTTGGCCAGAAAGTCTGCAGTCTCGTTACCATTCACTCCCACATGTGCTGGCATCCACAGCAATATTATCTGTTGAAATTTTGTTTGGAGTAATCTATAATAAAATCTCGCATCCTTAATATTAAATGATTCATCTGGACCATGCCCGTTCGCAAAAAAAAAAAAAAAAAAAAAAATGGGGGGGGGGGTTCCGTAACTAGATCTAAACTTACAAGTACCCTATTCAGTTACCATGTATCTACTTTGTAATATATAGACATTGTGTGGACAAGAAAATTGCTTTGGGGACATTGTATAGACAGGAAAAGCTGATCAGAATGAAGATACTCCACCGTATAGTACAAAACGCTGAGACTGATTAGAAAATCGGGACGTACGGTCACCTTACCTACGTAAGACAACAATATTGATTTCCCTTTTCCTTGTGAAAGTGCTACTAGCAGTAGACTTACTACTATCTAACGATTTTTTTCCATATTGGTTTGATATGAATTTAAATAAACAAAACTGTCAGAATTTTTTGGGCCCCCCTCTAAACACGGCCCTGATCTGGACTATCATATCGTTTGAATGGCAGAAACTGAGTCTGTGAGAACAACACCGTGCAGAAGTCAGCAAGTAAAAAGTACTGCACGGAATTTGTGTGAGGATGCAAGGCCCAAACAACTCGTCCAAGAGTTGATTCATATTCAAATTGATTCACATTGTTTTTATTTTTCTCAATTTTATTAATTCTATTTTAACGAAATGAATTTTTACACATTCATTTTTTCATAAAAATAAACCTTTAAATTCAAATAAGACAATATTAAATATCTTAATTTGAATAAGTTTTTGATCCTTCCTTCATCAAGCTTTTCATTTCTTATATCTTGAAAAAAATATTGGAGAATAACAGCTATTCATAAGAACAAATCCTGTTTTAATTGATAATCAAGAAAACTAATTATGAACATGGTTGGAAATTTTCTAATCAACTCTTTTACTTACCGAACCTGAAGTCAAAACAATGATATATCCAGCTGAGAAAAGCCTCAACTACCCTTAAAACTTACACCGCTGCATTAATCTAGAATGATTTATAAGAAACGAACATATTTGTTAGATAACTCCTCTTGGTCGTTAGATGATCCGGCAAGGTAAATCCGTTCCGAGCAAGCGGTCTCAACACGTCCTACATCTGTGCCTGAGAATTTAACAATAGGGGCAGCTAGGAGAGCGGCAAAGCGCGTATAGATGTTACCGCCATTATTTACTCTGCGTCATTCATTGTAGCAAACAAAAGAAGTAATTGTCGTCAATCTCAGCTCATTTAGACATACCAGTCATTAGGCAAATGTGTAACTTTAAAACAAATCAACTGCACAGTATGAAAATACTTAAATATCCTACTTTAACACTATCACAGAAAAGCATTTCTTATCTCAAGCCCTGCCAACATAGTACATAATTCCATTATCAAAGACAACTACAATAGGAGGTTGGTGATCTACATACAATCGCAGTAAACCTGTCTAACCATCGCTGCCAGCAAAAATTAAATTTATCCAATGAAATATCAAAATTAATAGGCAATAAGTTCCGTAGGTACGCCGATAAGACCACTGCAGTTAAAAGGCGGGGTATAAATGGAACTAAAAAAAACCAAATTCTCGCAAAATTGCATTTTTAATTCCCTCAGGCACATTATTACTTTCTCTACTACATATAGTAAGTAGGGGAAGTATTGCATTCCACCCAAAAATTCGATACCGAGATTTCACCGGAAATACATGTTTTAAGGTGTCCTGAAACCCCCTCCCCCGCCATCCAAAAGCATTTTAGGAAAAGGTCCGTGTTTCTGTGTAAACAGCATAACTCAAAAAGAAAAGTCGTATAATTGCCAAACTTGGTATTAGGTTCAATATCTTTCAAAGATGCGACACGAAGATTTTCAAAAACTCTTCTCCAACACCAGACTATCCTTTACATGGAACGTTTTTAAAAAATATTGATTTTTCTCAAAAATGACTAACGATTTTTATTAAAATATCATACGCGTAAGATACTTTTATGGCAAATGAAATATATATCTTGAATTTTCTGGGAATGTCCCCAAAAGTCGTATTCATTCTGAATGAATTTTGCATAACTGGTAAACCGTAAGAGATAGAAACATTTTACCGCACAAAAAAAAAAATGCAGATCTCGTTAAAACACACATTTTGTCATATACATTTTTTTGTTTTTTGGTCGAGTGAACCATTTCCGAGATATTCCTTGTTATTTGTTTGAATTTTCCAATACTTATACTTTTTCTCAGATGGGAATTCGTTATTCTTTTTTTTATGTCCTGGACACACAAAGAGAATGGAATGCTCCACATAGCAACCAGCTCTTAAAACATTTGACTATCGCTTAAAGCCTACCATATTTCCCTTGCATATACAAGAAAATTAGCAATAAGATTAACATCTCGATATCTCGATTAACATGAAGCATATGGAGAATAAACGTTTGTAAAAATAGTATAAGAGTAGAGAAAGTCATGTGAGTGTAACACAGATGTTGTTTTACTTTCTCTACTACGTATAGTAAGTAGGGGAAGTATTGTATTCCACCCAAAAATTCGATACCGAGATTTCACCGGAAATATATGTTTTGAGACCCCCTGAATCCCCCCCCAAAAAAAACATTTTTGGAAACTTGTCCGTGTGTGTGTGTGTGTGTGTGTGTGTGTGTGTGTGTGTGTGTGTGTGAACAGCATAACTCAGAAACGAACAGTCGGATAAACACCAAACTTGGTATTTAGGTTCAGTATCTTCCAGAGATGCGACACGAAGGTTTTCAGGAAAAGCCCCTCCCCAGATTACTCTTTATATGGAACAGTTTTCGACAATTTTAATTTTCTCAAAATGGCTCTAACGATTTTGATTAAAATATCATATGTTTAAGATATTTTCATGACAAATGAAATGTATATCTTGAATTTTCTGGGAATGTGTCCAAAAGTATTCTTCATTGTGAACGACTTTTGCATAACTGGTAAACCATAAGAGATAGACAAAATTTTACTATACAAAACATGTAGATCGCATTAAAATACACAATTTATATCATATACATTTTTTGTTGTTGAGTGAACCATTTTTGAGATATTGCTTGTTATTCCCTTAAATTTTCCAATACTTTTACTTTTTCACAAATGGGAATTCGTTATTCATTTTTTTGTCTTGGATATGCAAAGAGTATTAATCTATGGGAAAGGGAATGGTGCTGCACCTAGCAACCAGCTATTAAGAGATATGTCTATGGTTAAAGGCTACTGTATTTCTATATTGCCCTTGCAAATACAAAACAAGGGGAACATAGTACGCCTTAAGCGATAGTCAAATATGTTTTATACTGAGAAATAAACGAAGTGCTATGATTTTGTGAATCTTCTATCGGCTTTTGCTTCAAAGGAATGCTGATTTGAACCAATTTCGTAAGATCGTTTGTTTATTAATTCATATCTTATTGTCCGTTATAGTAGCATTTTAAATGTCTTATTTTAGTTTATGAGTTTTTGTTTCCACGGTTTAGGGGCTGTTTCATTTTATTCATTCATATATTATTTGTTATAGTGCCATTTTTCAGGTGTTTCTGTTTTGATTTGTGTTCTTTGTTTACTGGTTTACGTTTTAAGACTTTTCATAATGCCTAGTAAGAAACCAACCAGTTTTAATTTTAATGTTAAGAAGTTGTTTTCCGTGAAAGCAGCCAAAGTGATTGCTGGCACCTTGAGCCAAAATAACTACATATTTGGTGAGGTTAAAAACACACACTGCACAAGCAACTCGACGATGGCGACTTGTTTTTCAACTGCAATAAGTATTGATGCTTGTAGTTCTGAAGTAATTGATAAAATTCTTCATTTAGGCAATGATTTGCAACTTAAAATCAATTTCAAATTATGATGGTGTTATGCCATATTCGCCTTACATGTGCGCTGATGAGGTTTGGCTGCAGGATATTGTAATTGATGATGTAATCTGCACTGCAGTTGCAAATAATTTTGCATTACAAGGGATCATACCAAGGGATTTATGCAGTGCGTTAAAACATAGTAAGTAGGGGAAGTATTGTATTCCACCCAAAAATTCGATATCGAGATTTCACCGGAAATACATGTTTTGAGACCCCCTGAATCCAACAAAAGCATTTTTGGAAACATGTCCGTGTGTGTGTCTGTGTGTCTGTCTGTGAACAGCATAACTCAGAAACGAACAGTCGGATAAACACCAAACTTGGTATTTAGGTTCAGTATCTTCCAGAGATTCGACACGAAGGTTTTCAAGAAAATCCCCCCACCACAGAGTACCCTTTACATGGAACATTTTTCGAAAATTTTAATTTTCTCAATAATGGCTCTAACGATTTTGATTAAAATATCATATGTTTAAGATATTTTCATGACAAATAAAATCTATACCTTGAATTTTCTGGGAATGTCTCCAAAAGTATTCTTCATCGTGAACGACTTTTGGTAAACCATAAGAGATAGACAAAATTTTGCTACACAAAAAATGTACATCGCGTTAAAATACACAATTTATGTCATATACATTTTTGTTGTTGAGTGAACCATTTTCGAGATATTACTTGTTATTCCCTTAAATTTTTCAATACTTATTTTCTCAAATGGGAATTCGTTATTCATTTATTTGTCTTGGATATGCAAAGAGTATTAATCTGCGGCAAAGGGAATGGTGCTGCACCTAGCAACCAGCTATTAAGAGTAATGTGTATGCTGATTTACTTAAATGTAAAGAGTGATTATAGTATGAATATGCATTTTTATGTGACATTGATTTGAGATGTTTATTGATTGTAATTATTGTTGGGAAGTAAGTTTATACTGCCTTACTGAAACTGACAATAATAGCGTGCAATAATGCAGCGAGGGGGTGAGCTGTTTATCATTATTGGAAACGAGGAAGTTACGTAATATTGGCGCGTTTTTCTTTTAGAATCTTCTGGAACATTTCCCTTGAGCATATGTATTCATAATTTTCATTGGATATAAAAATAGACGCTAATGTTGGCGCGTTTTATTAGCCAATGGCAGCTCAGTTATAATCTTTAGGCATATCTGGATGTATGAGTATAAATAGAGGCTAGGTTAGAGGTAAAGTCCTTCGGTCCGTCAGTTCATCAAAATTCTTTGTACATTACACGTCGCCTTCAGTCCGTCAGTTCATCGAAAATATTTGTAAAGTACACGTCGCATTCCCGTCAGTTCGTCGAAAGTATTTGTACGGCACACGTCGGATATCAATTTGCAGGTTACACGTAACAGAGTTATGAAAAATCTCAAGTGTTATAAAGTTAATTATACAAAAAGTTGAAGTACGCGAATTAAGAATTATCAGTAATGAAGTTATTATAACAGTTTCAGTTTGGCGAGTGTCAAGATCAATGTGTAAATGTGATAGTAAATGTGTTCGACAATAAAAGTGTAAAACAAATTTCTTCATCAGTGTTATCTTTGGATAAAAGATTCCCTTCCGTTTACACAACCTGTATAAAGAGAAGTGCTTGACCAAAAGGATAATAGCTAGCCGGAGGACAGAGAACCAAAATTAAATAAAATAACAGTAGCATTCTTTCAAACAAAAACTAATACTGCCGCAAATTGCTAACACCAGATGGAGCTAACAAACCTAACAAATGAATCACGTCACAAGATGGCTTCACCGTGTGAAGTAAACACACATACACAAATAATATTATAAATTTACCATCGCAAATTGGCTACCACAACGTGGGGCTACAATAACAAATAAATAACATTAATAATGTCACTTCAATGCTTAAAGGCTACTGTATTTCTATATTGCCCTTGTAAATATATATTCGCCTTACATCTACAAGAAAATTAGCAATAAGATAGAGCCTGCAAATGTTTATCTCGATTAACATGAAGTAGATGGAGAATAAGCGTTTGTATAAATAGTTTGTACAAGAGTAGAGAAAGTCATGTGAGTGTAACACATCAGATTTTTTTGTCTTGCATATGCAAAGAGTATTAAACTGTGGCAAAGGGAATGGTGCTGCACCTAGCAACCAGCTATTAAGATATATGTCGCTGCTTAAAGGCTACTGTATTTCTGTATTGCCCTTGCAAATACAAAACAAGGAGAACTTAGTAGGCCTTAAGTCAGTCAAATATTCTTAGAACTAGTCACCACGTTTAAAATGTAATTTTCTTTACATGTCAGAAGATCGTTTCTGCAAATATTTATCTCGATTAATATGAAATAGATGGAGAATAGGAGTTTGTAAAAATAGTTTGTACAAGAGTAAAAAAAGTCATGTGAGTGCAACACATCAGATTTTTTTTAATGCATACCTATCCGAACCCTAAGTTATGAAGCTTAAGTTTGAAGTTTTACGATGTTACGTTGTTTAGTAATTGTTTGGCAGCCATCAGCAGTGAACTCTCTCAGCAAATTTGTAACATGAATAAAACTGGCCATCGTTATTTGACACAATACTCTCATTTGAAAGGTCTTAGTCCAACTAATATTAAAGCTGAGCTAGATTCTACTCTGGGGGAGTCTGCTCCTTGGTTTACAACAGTGGTACCGTGCTAGCCTCTAGTTCCCAAGGTCGCGGGTTCAAACCCGGCGGAGGGCGATGGATCTTTTCGGGCGTAAAAATCCTTAGCATGGCTTCCTTCGGAAGGGAAGTAAAGCCGGTGGTCCCGTGTCGTAGATTTACGGCACGTAAAAGAACCTCAAACCTGATAAAGAGGCCTCTGAGCAAAATTACCGGTCTTTCACGCCCAATATGGAATGGGACGCTAAGAACCATAAATAAAACTCGATTTAAATTTGTTTGACAGAGTTTGACGAGCTACCAGGACGAACATCGCAGTGGTCGACCAAAGGAGGTGACCACGCCAGAAATTGTGAAGAAAAACCACAAAATGGTATTGGATGACTTCGACTGAAAGTGCGCAGACATCGTAGGCATTTCAAAAAGTGCTGTACATGGCATACTAACTGAAAATTTAGACATAAGAAAGCTGTGCGCAAGATGGGTGCCGCGTTTACTCACAATGGAAAAAAATCAGTCGTGAGGATGTTTCGCTGCAATAAAGCCGAGTTTTTGCGTTGATTCATAACCATGGATGAAACATTGGTCATCACTTCACATCTGAAATGAAGGAACAGTCAAAACAGTGGATTGAAAGGGTGAAGAATCGACTCCAAATAGGCGAAGACAGTTCCATCTGCAGGCAAGGTAATGGCATCAGTTTTTTGGGATGTCGGTGGGATAATTTTCATTATCTTCAAAAACGAAAAGCAATCAATGGCGAGTATTATGCAAACCTATTGCGGCGTTTGAATGATGAAATCAAGCAAAAATGGCCGCATTTAGCGAAAAAGAAAGTTCTGTTTCATCAAGACAATGCACCAGTTCACACATTCATTATCGTCATAGGCAAAATCAATGAGTTAAAGTTCGAATTGCTTCCTCATGCACCCTATTCGCCAGACTTAGCTCCCTCTTATTATTTTCTGTTTCCAAAGTTGAAGAAATAGCTTGGTGGTAAATGAAGAGGTGGAGTTTGCAGTGGATGACAATTTTGCAGAACTCGAAAGTTATTCTGTTTTCTATGTTTTCATATAAATTTCGGGTGTTTGAATATTTAATAGAAATTGCAATATTAATTAATATATTTTGATTGTCTATTAGATTAATTGGGGTATTTGCAGTTTGGATTCTCACTATAAACAGGGTATCGAAGCTATTGAACATCGCTGGGAAAAGTGTATCGAGCTGAAAGGAGACTATGTAGAGAAATAAAGATGTTTTTTCCCAAAATTTTTGTGTTTTCTTTGTTAGGTCGGGTACTTCTGGAACAGCTCTCGTACTTTACTTTTAAAACTTTTTTTTTTTTACATGGAAGTGAAAATTGAACCATTAAATTATTTTTCAACATAATTTCAATTTATATTTGGGCATTTGTCATACTGCTTGACAAGCTTTGAAATCCTCTCTTCATAGAGTGCTGGTGCCTGTGATTCTTTCCTTGAGTTCATCTTTTAAATCAATGTGATCCATGTGATTTCTTCATGTTTGGGAACAAGTGATGGTCACTCAGAACCAAGTCAGGACTATATGCTGGATGGTCAAAACCATCACTCAAACTGTCATGATCCAAAACCTCTCATTTGAACTGTTGCAGAAGATTTTGAGTGCATGCAGAAGTAGGTGGCAGAGCATTATTGTAAAATAAAACAACTCCAGAACTCAACATGCCAAGTCGTTTGTTCTGAATTGTTCTCCTAAGTTTGGTTAGTGTCTGACAGTAAACGTCAAAGTTTATTGTTCTGCCTTGATCCATGAATTCTGCCGACAATATAGTGGCGGTTTGATAACTATAGTAAAAAAGCAAGCAACAAATTTTTTTTTATAAACAACTCACCTTATTTTTTGACATAGTCTCCTTTGATAGCTATACACTTGGTTCAGCAATCCTTCAGCTTTTTCTTCCCATCGGAAAAATAGGTTCTGTCAAACTCTGCAAAATACTCGACGATGACAATCACTTCCTCATTTGATGAAAATTTCTTCCCACAACCCAGGGAACAAGAAGTCATTTGGGGCTAAGTCTGGTGAATAGGGTTGATGAGGAAGCAATTCATGCACTTTACCATTGTGATCGCTGATATGTAGGACCGTGCATTATCCTAGTGAAAGAGCACTTTTTTGCGTGTCAACCTTTGTCTTTTTCAGTCAACACAAGTTTCAAACGATTCAACAATGAAGCATAATAGGGTCCAGTTATGGTTCTGCCTTTTTCCAAATAATCTACGAGGATTATTCCTTGAGAATCCCAAAAAACAGCGGTCATCACCTTACCAGCTGACAAAATGGTGCCTTCTTTGATGCACTTTCAGCAGGCTTTGTGAATTGTTTTTACTGCCTTTTTGACTCCGGTGTGTAATGATGCATCCAAGTTTCATCAACGGTCACAAATCTAGCGGATTGCAATTAAACATCACCAGATATTGTGTTGAAATGTTTTTCCAGACGAGCTTTTGGTTGACTGTGTGCAATCACGGCACCCATCTTGCACACAGCTTCTTTATAGCCAATTCTCAGTGCAGTATATTGTGCACTCACTCAGTTGAGATTACAGTCTCATGAATTTTTATTCAGTGGCATTGCATTACCATATCATGGATTTTGTCAATGGCTTCCTGTGTGGTGACTTCAATTGGACAGCCGGACCATGTTTCATCTTTTAAGCTTGTCCAACCATGTTTAAATTCTTTGCGAAGGCTTCCATGGCTGGTGTCCATTATTGTTCTAGGCTCTTTCGGTGTAGGCCGCGTCATAAAGGCACATAGCCCAAGTAGAAGCAGGCCATATGACCTGCAAAATGTCGGCAACCACGGCCTTTATGACGCGGCCTACACCGGAAGAGCCTAGAACAATAATGTTTAAATTCATTAATCCAAAAGTAAATGGTCTTCAATGATGGTGCAGAGCCCACATAAACTTCACCCAGTTCTGTTTTGATTTGTGTGCAGTCCAACTCTTCAAATGAAAATGTTTAATAACAGTACGAACTCGGTTTTTTCCATTTTCAATCACAGACAACACATTGGCCAATTCAGATGGCTGTCAACAATGAACTGCATGCATACATTGGTTGAAATTTTTTATATGATCCTTTGAATAATCAAGCTCCAACTATGAAGCAGCAACAAAAATGTTGTGTTCTTTCATGAAAATTTACCAGACTTATCAAACTACCCTCGTATATCCTGCTTGTCCCCAAAAAACAGTTGCTCCAAGCTTCTTTTTTGAAAATGTTTGGAGTCATTTTTCTGGTTTTGTAGGGGAGTTGGTGTGACCCCGTGCAACTGAATGTCTTTTTGGTTAGACATTCACATAGGTATCAAACCCATGTGTCGTATCCTGTAACAATTTGGTCAAGAAAGCTTTCACTTTCACAAAACTGAAGTTGATGATCTTATGCAGGATAAATATTCTGAAAAATAATCTTAAGTGATTATATGAAGCAATGTAAATAATGTAGACTGTATATCATGCACTGGAGAATTATAGAATATAGTATATAATCCAGTGGCGAGGCGTGCATGGAAGCGCCGCTTCCCCCAAGAATTTAAAAAGAAGAAGAAAGCAAATAAAATTCACGCGAACAAACACTTCATTTGTTCTGGATACATTTTTAAAATTTAAATCTATTTTTAGTTCCTTTTTTACCGAGATTAAGAAAAAATATAGATACAACATTCATGGTTCTCTCCTATTTTAATGAAAATTATTACTTGGAGCTTCCCTCACTTTGAAAGTCACGCTTCGCCACTGATATAATAATATTTTCTGATGAAGGTCATATCATGTAATATGATCCAAATGGCAAGTAAAGTTTGAATTTGAATGGTTTGTTCTTCCCATCCACATGGTTTTTTGGGGCTTAGGACAGAGATTTTGGCATGCACTGAGCACACACCAATGTCAAATAGTACTCTCACTCACAATGTTCCTGTGCACCGTAGTAATCTCATGATGAATTACAGCTGCTGTTTCTTTGTTTTTTTTTAAGCATAGAAACCACATCACTGCACACTTAGTGGGAACTTCTATTGCTGCACAAGCCTGTCTTGGTGAAAGAAACAGTCGAATGCGACCTCACACCGACACTGTCAGGAGAGTACAGAAGTAAGTTATACTGCAAATCAAGAATAGCTGTGTTGCTGTCTCTCCTCCTTGTGAATGACAGACCGGAACTTACTTTCCAAATTGCCATCATACTAATATTACTGATTAGAGATCTATTAAACACTCAGAATATTCATTACCAATTGCCTGTGTGGTTGAGTAACCAGTGTTCTAGCTTCTCAATCCAAAGGTCTTGGGTTTAATTTATTTTACTTCTTAATTTTTAAGTATACTTTACAGCATTAAATACAGTTGAACCTCACTTAAATGTTATTCACTTCTATGTTTTTTGCTGTAAGCACCGAACTTTGTTCATTAATACTTAGCTCAGTTATACATTTTCTCATTAATACGTCACATTTTTCTGGTCCCTATGTATGAAATGTATTAATTCACTAACTCATTTATACGTTATGTTTATTCTACATTAAGATATATTATGCATGGTTTCTGTATACTGCGCATTTACGTTCCCTGCTGATGTAACATAAAATAGGCATGTTAGGTGAGGCATCAATATTTTCACAACACGTTATTGCTGCACACGTCTACTCAATAACAAAGAAAATTTGACTTTTTTTTTTTAAACCAGTGTAAAGTATCATTACTCTGAATTTTTTTCTCTTTTTGGTTTGAATTATGAATAACAGTAGTGGTATGCATGTACGTACTCTAAATTGTGCATTAAGTTTATTATTTATGTATTTGTTTAATCTATTGCTTTCTTATATTAAATAATATGGGGAGAGCCAAAAGATTATGAACTGGTTGCATGGTGTTCTTCCTGTCCACGTCCCTGGCGCTCGTTGCCATCTGCCACTATCATAGAAAGGTGCGGATGAAACCATGCAACATTTTTAAAACTACTTTTAAAGGCTTTACACCAACTTTATGAAAGTATGTTTGAGGACAGAATTATTAGTAGAGATTTGTGGCTCCCTCGGTCCCCCAACCTAACCCCTTGTGATTTCTATCTCTGGGGCAACTTAAAACAAAGTGTACAAGACAAAACCACACACCATGGAAGAATTAAAACAAAATATCCGCCAGGAAACTGCCAGCATTTCTCAACGTGAACTACGGTGAGTGATGGATAGTTTCCTAAAGAGGTGCCAAAAATGTATGGACGGTGGCCAATTTCAGCATTTCCTTTCATAAAGTTGTTAAGTAAAACCTATAAAAGTAGAAATGTTGTACGGTTTCATCTGCGCCTTTCTATGATAGCAGCAGACAGCAACGAGCGCTGAGGACGCAGACAGGAAAAACACTGCGCAGCCGGCTCATAATTTTTTGGCTATCTCTGTACATAATTAGTCTGAATAATATCTAATAAAATGTTTCAGTTCCATAAGAAAAATCATTTTATGGTTTTTCATTCATATATATCTTAGCTCTTTCCCTTTGAAAACATAAAAGTGAGGTTATACTGTATGCAGTTTCACAAACTCACATTCCCTCTAAAGCAGTGAAAGTGAAACCAAGGATAACATTAATGAATTTTAATTTTGATCTGTTTTATATGTAAACAGATCAGTAGAACGATCAGTTAAATGTACCCAAGAAATGGAATTTCACTGCTTTGAGGCCCCCCTCCCCGCCAAAAAAGGGTTTCTAGTGTCTTCTTTTTAAATGTAGTCCTGCTTGTTACTTTCTTTGCCACATACATTGTAGGCAGAGAAGGTAATGCATTCCACTAAAAAATTTGATATCAAGATTTCACTGGAAGTACATGTTTTGAGTGCCCCTCCATCGAAAAAAAAGAAGCATTTTTAAGAAAAGCTCCATGTGTGTGTGTCTTTAACAGCAAAACTCAAAAACGAAAAGTTGGATAAATTCCAAACTTGGTATTTAAATTCAGTATCTTCCAAAGATGCAATACAAAGGTATTCAAGAAAATCCCCCACCCCAAACTACCCTTTAAATGGAAGATTTTTCGAAATTTTTGATTTTTTGAAAAATGGCTGTAATGAATTTGGTTAAAATACCATATATTAAAGGTATTTACATGACAAATAAAACATATATCTTGAATTTTCTGGAATAGCCTGTGAAATTCTCTTCACTTGGAAGGAATTTTATATAATTTTGTATAACTGGTAAATGGTGAGCAATAGACAAAAACGTACTGCACAAAACATGTAATTACTATAAAACCACTATTTGTTTCAACTAACTTTTTTTGTGGAATAATCCATTTCTGAGACATCCATTATTAATGTTCTGAGTTGTTCAATACTGTGTTATTCTTTTAAAGTCCTGTCGACATTCAGTTGTTTCTTGCGATGTCACGGAAACAGTATGGAATTTTAAGGCCAGCATATAGCGTCCAGTTGTTAAACATTTGACTATCGCTGTTCTCTTTGTATCTATAACGAAATATGTAATGTAGCTATTTCTGTAAAGGTTTATCTCGATTAAAATGAAGTAGATTGAGAAATAAGCTTTCTTAAAATAAGATGTTAAAACACTGGTCAGCAGATTAAAAACGCTTGTTGCTCCACTTACTTAAAATTCTATTCTAACATGTTTCGAAGAGACGTGCTCTTCATCCTAAGCAAGCCAGCCGACTGATGTATGCGTAGGTAACTTCTTCCACTTCCTTGTTGCCCGGTGTGCCTCTCTTTCTGTTGGTCAGTCGTAAGACGTCCATCACTGGTGTTTCAAAATTCATGGCTCGATTTATGGTTTTAATGATCCATATATTTTCCCATACCATTAATTCACTATGGTTCTTGGCTGCTCTTAAAAGTTTGATTTTGTGACTAATATTATGACTATGTGACCAAAAATGGTGGCCTACAGCTGATTTATCTGTCTGTTTATATTTTATATTTCTGAAATTCTCTTTTAATCAAGTGTTTTTAATCTGCTGACCAATGTTTTAATATCTTATTGACATGCTCCAGTGTTTTAAACACTTCATTTTAATCATTAGTTTTATATTTCTTAAAATAATTTGCATACGAGAGGATAGAGAATAAATAAAGTGAATGTAAAACATCAGATTTTTTTCTTTACTGGAGGAGAAAAAAATAACAGGAATGGGTTAGGGGCTATTCATAATGTAAATTAAGCATTAGCATAACCATTAAAAACTTATGCATAAACTTAAAGCATTGGTATTCACAATGACAAACAGCAGCCAATCGCAAGAGAGCTGAAACAGGTGGGCTAATAGGGTGCTCTGCAAAGAAACCACTGACATACACATGACAAAAGAGGTTATGCTCACGTATCATAACAAACAAAAAAGCACCACCTACCATAATAATTTATTTTGCTGTGATTTTTATAGTATCCCAGTGTTTACTGACCTGTGACCTTGCACTGAAAGACAGTTAGCAAGTCAAAACATGATGACAGAAATCATGTGATGAGCTGTATAGAGAATCATTCTCTGAATGATTAGTTTCTTGTGTTTAATGTAAACTTGAAGCTTGCAAACTTTTATGTTTACATTAAAAATAGAGCTTGGCATCTGACTATTTTGTTCCTTTGTTTAGAACCGTAGACTTTGTATATACAAATAGGTTTCATCCTTACTGGAGTAAAATATGCTAATTTTATAGTGCCTATTGTTGCCTATTTCCATAAGGTGTGCCGTTTCATAGCTTATTACGGTTTATTATTATTATTATTATTTTATTTTTTTTATTTTTTTTTTTGGTATGAGAACTTTTATCAAAGGTTTTTACCTATCATAGTTTCATTATTTCTGTTATTTATTAATATAATGTTAAGCTTAGTATTGCAATTAATATTTCGTGCTCTGAGTCAATGAACAATTCTTGACAGCATGCCTGAGGAAGTTTATAATACCAGCATTCCTTTCCTAATGTCACCAGCTGTATTGGTATTAACTCATTATTTTGTTCATTAATAGATGGCTTTATTGTTTTCTGCTTCCTAAATGGGCAGAAACATAGTACTGACCTAAAAAATCTGATGTGTTACACTCACATGACTTTCTCTACTCTTGTACAAACTATTTTTACAAACGCTTATTCTCTATCTACTTCATGTTAATCGAGATAAACATTTGCAGACTCTATCTTATTGCTAAGTTTCTTGTAGATGTAAGGGGAATATATATTTACAAGGGCAATATAGAAATACGTATCCTTTAAGCATAGACATATCTCTTAATAGCTGGTTGCTAGGTGCAGCACCATTCCCTTTGCCACAGCTTAATACTCTTTGCATATACGAGATAAAAAAATGAATAATGAAATTGAGAAAAAGTATAAGTATTGGAAAATTTAAGGGAATAACAAGCAATATCTCGAAAACGGTTCACTCAACAAAAAAAATGTATATGACATAAATTATGTATTTTAACGCGATCTACATCTTTTGTGTAGTAAACTTTTGTCTATCCCTTATGGTTTACCAATTATGCAAAAGTCGTTCACAATGAAGAATACTTTTGGTGACATTCCCAGAAAATTCGAGATATACATTTTATTTTTTATGAAAATATCTTAAACATATGATATTTTAATCAAAATCGTTAGAGCCATTTTTGAGAAAATTAAAATTTTCGAAAAATGTTCCATGTAAAGGGTAGTTTGGGGTGGGGGGATTTTCTTGAAAACCTTCGTGTCGCATCTCTGGAAGATACTGAACCTAAATACCAGGTTTGGTGTTTATCCAACTGTTCGTTCCTGAGTTATGCTGTTCACACACACACACACACACACACACACACACACACACAGACATGTTTCCAAAAATGCTCTTTTTGGATTCAGGGGGTCTCAAAACATGTATTTCCGGTGAAATCTCGGTATCGAATTTTTGGGTGGAATGCAATACTTCCCCTACTTACTATACGTAGTAGAGAAAGTAAAAAGGCTACAGTTATTTCATTCCAAATGCAAAAATAGCCTGTTTAAGAGAAATTACTTAAAAACTGATAATAAGTTTGCCATAAAAAAAATACACAGTAACTGAAGAGTGGAAATTTAAAGAAATAATTTTTGCAGTTTACACTTCATTAAGAGAATAATGGACTTTAGTATATTTAATATATGGTAATGGGTCTTTGGTATAAAACCTGACAGCTTGCAGAGTGTTGTGCAACAGAGTCAATAATGACTGGCTTCCCCACTTCCCACATCGTGCACTTACGACAGGCTTTCTGTCCTTCAGTTATCACATAATCATTAGCAAAGTTGTGGGTTCAAACCCGGCAGAGGGCGATGGATTTTTTTTGGGCGTAAAAATCCTTAGTATGGCTTCCTTCGGAAGGGAAGTAAAGCTGGTGGTCTCGTGTCATAGATTTACAGCACATAAAAGAACCTCAAGCGTGATAAAAAGGCCTTTGAACATAATTTCTTGTCTTTCATGCCCAATATAAAATGGGACGCTAAGGACCACAACAGTTAAAGAGCGGCCATAAATGAAGCTCAATTTAATTTGTTAGTAGTCCACTTTCATTTGCATAGATGGGTAAAACAACATATATTTGTATTAAATGTTATTTTAAATACTAATTGGCTCACTACTTCATGAAGAATTCATCCTCAAGTTTCCTGCAAAATTGCCTCCTTCCAGAACTTCAATTCAGGATGTTGTGAATAATCTTGAGACTACTGCTTCAGCGTAAAACAAGCAACACATGTGAAGATGTATAGTGTTAACAGAAGAAACGAGGGATGTTATCAGTGAATCTTGAACGTTCACCACAAAAATCAGTATCAAAGTTAGCACAAGTTGGGGTTTCAGTGACTATACAGTATTTGCTACGAGGTAAGAATTAATTTTGTTATATTTTATGCACAGGTTTACAGGAAGACAGATTTAAGAAGTAGAGACAGAGTGGCTGCTAGCTGTGGCATGTTGTGCTACGCAGACACAAAAACCTGTGCAAGCAATCAGGTTTTGTATCGAAGGCCCTGTATTTGGTTATTTGATACTTCTATACTGTTCTGTCACATCAAAATGTATTTTTACTTTTGCTACTACGTATAGCAAGTAGGGGAAGTATTGTATTCCACCCATAAATTGGATACCGAGATTTCACCGGAAATACATGTTTTGAGAACCCCTAAAACAAAAAAAAAAGCATTTTGGAAACATGTCTGTGTGTGTCGTGAACAGCATAACTCAGAAACGAACAGTCGGATAAACACCAAACTTGGTATTTAGGTTCAGTATCTTCCAGAGATGCGACACGAAGGTTTTCAAGAAAATCCCCCCACCCCAGATTACCCTTTACATGGAACATTTTTCGAAAATTTTAATTTTCTCAAAAATGGCTCTAACGTTTTTGATTAAAATATCTTATGTTTAAGATATTTTCAAGACAAATAAAATGTATATCTCGAATTTTCTGGGAATGTCTTCAAAAGTATTCTTCATTGTGAACGACTTTTGCATAACTGGTAAACCATAAGAGAAAGACAAAATTTTACTACACAAAAAATGTAGATCGCGTTAAAATACACAATTTATGTCATATGCATTTTTTTTGTTGAGTGAACCATTTTCGAGATATTGCTTGTTATTCCCTTAAATTTTTCAATACTTATTTTCTCAAATGGGAATTCATTATTCATTTTTTTGTCTTGGATACACAAAGAGTATTAATCTGTGGCAAAGAGAATGGTGCTGCACATAGTAACCAGCTATTAAGAGATATGTCGATGCTTAAAGGCTACTGTATTTCTATATTGCGCTTGCAAATTCAAAACAAGGGGAACATAGTACGCCTTAAGCAATAGTCAAATATTTTTAGAACTGGTCGCTATGTGTAAAATGTAATTCTCTTTGTATGTCAAAAGATCGTTTCTGCAAATGTTTATCTCGATTAATATGAAATAGATGGAGAATAAGAGTTTGTAAAAATAGTTTGTACAGAGTAGAGAAAGTCATGTGAGTGTAACACATTAGATTTTTTAAGTGGTAAATGAATAAATGATTGCCCCTGTTTCAACACTTATCATTACTAACAGTACCTATGTTAAGTTTTTTAACGCCTATTGCGCCGAGCTCTACTCTGTATTCGCTCTTAGGTTGATCCGCGTCAAAACAAACCCCAGGTGACCAGTGCACCGCTATAATGTGTTCTTCCGCCATTCGCACTAGAAATACTGTCACACTTTCAGACCATGTAGCCAGTACAAGCGGCACGTAGTGCAAAAAAGAACAGAGTCCTTATTTCGACAACTGAAATGGCGACTAGCATATTCTGTTAAAGGTTAAAGATTTTAGATTTGTAGTTTTTTTTTCGGGTGTAACCACTTTTCTCGTTTCAGATTTTTCTGCACAAGCACTGCTTATACTTCTACTCGAAACACCAGTGAACTCAGAAGTTAATTTCACCTTTTCTTTCGCGGAAAGTGTTGGATATTTCTCACATAACTTATAATAAAGATTCAACAGTATTGTTTTTTCACCACTAGTCAATGGTTTGCGCGGCTAATGCTTTACGTAATTCGACGAAAACACAAGAGCGAATACGAATTGCATCATGGTACTTGTAG
Organism: Deroplatys truncata; assembly: GCA_030765065.1. Classification (NCBI taxonomy): domain Eukaryota; kingdom Metazoa; phylum Arthropoda; class Insecta; order Mantodea; family Mantidae; genus Deroplatys; species Deroplatys truncata. The sequence goes on from CM060987.1 coordinate 11,649,628, forward strand.
CTCTGTTTTACGGTATAAATCAGCGTTAAATATAACCTTAGGTATTTGTATAGAATATTATACTATTTAAGGATAAATTCGTTCTAAAATTCAGAGTATTAGCATGGGACTACTTTCCTGCGCGCATTGCTACCGTGTTGCACCACGGTGCACTGACCACGTGGGTTTGTTTTGCCACGGATCAACCTAACAGTGAATATAGTTTAGTTATAAGTTTATGGTCATGTTTATGTCAACATCAGTCAATGTGAATGTCTGCATTAAGATACCATGAAACAAACTTCTATGCTTACCTTATGTTTAAATTTCATTGTGAATGGCCCCTTAGAGTTTAAAAAACAGTAAAAATCTTTTAATATTTTCACATATATTATATACATAAGTTGAATACTATGTTCCGTTTCAAGGATATATCTACATCATATAAAATGTCATGCATTTCCTGCACTTCTCTGTTCGTTCCACACTTTAAGCAGTTCGTTTGGATCATCATAACCATGGGAAGCAATAACATGACGATATGTGAATACATTATACTCTTTCTTATAAAAATGAAATTCATTGCAGTGGAATGGTTCGATATCAGCTTTCTTAGCTACAATACCTAGGTAAATGTCATCAAAACGAAAATGTTTAGTGTATAAACTTGCATAGTACATATCTATCAGTGCTTCGTGGGACAGAATGTAGGCACCAGCTGTTACGTAAGGGGGCCACATATGGTATGGGTACTCTGTGAGAGAAACGTGCCATTTACTGCTTCTGTGTCGATGTGGCGCAGATACAAACACATACCCAGCAAACAGTTTTGCTTCATCTGGTAGCTCAAAGTCTAAGAACTGCTTTAATGTTCGCGTAGAACTAAACTGCACTATATTTTCTGCATTTCTTTTCCCTTTTCTATTGGAAAGGGCTAGCACAGGTGTCTCTAAGTATTCAGGGTACTGTGTAGGATTACGGACAAAACGTAGAACATTTTTAGTCGATACGTACATATCATCATCGCTAAACATATAAAACTTTGAACTATCACAATAGGTTACTGCCCATTTAAAGCCCATCATGGTCTTAATGGTATTATTAAAATAGCTATCAATGAAATCAACCTGCACAATATCACCGTACTTTGTTTTCTCTTGCTCAACTTCATTTTGCAACTCCAAATTGTTGGGATTTGTACCTAGTAAAAACACTGTCCGAATAGCAACATCCGAAAATCTTCTTTCAAACCCCCAAGAGTTCCTGATTGCAATTCTTCTTGCAAAATTGTTCATTGCTGACTTAACGAGATAAACCAGCCTTAGTTTGTCTGATTTATCAGCCACTTCACACTTCTTACTGCACGATGATATAAAAGTGTAATTATAAGTGTTAATTGGTGCAGTGTCAGGTACTTCTTTATTTCTGAGCTGAAGAATTAGTTCCTGAATGTCGCCATCAAGAGGATATCTGAACTCCGTGTAGAAGTCTGTTTCAAACATGTGTGTAAATGCTCCAAAATATTCCATGACAAGAACCACGACGACACCCACAATTATATACTTTATCTTGATTCTGGACATCATGTATATTATCATATCTGTATGATGTTTCTGCTTCTCAAATATACCTGAAACGGAAGCAAAGTTTAATTAAAATGACACACTAACTCCAAGAGAGGAAGGGAACAAGAGGGAAATGGGCATGACTCAGTGATACCAAACCATGAAGGCTGTTTCACAATAATCTGAAAATGGAAACCAGAAGAGGAAATAAAGCAGCATATAAAATTGGTTCACAATACACTAGGAATAAGAACGAAAATGCACGCCAAGATCATATCGATAGCAATGCGGAAAGTTGATTTTGTGCATTGGGATCATTTTTACTTTCTCTACTACGTATAATAAGTAGGGGAAGTATTGTACTCCACCCAAAAATTCGATACTGAGATTTCACCGGAAATGATGTTTTGAGCTCCCCTGAATGCAAAATAAAGCATTTTTGGAAACATGTCTGTGTGTGTGTCTGTGAACAGCATAACTCAGAAACGAACAGTCGGATAAACACCAAACTTGATATTTAGGTTCAGTATCTTCCAGAGATGCGACGCGAAGGTTTTCAAGAAAATCCCCCCACCCCAGATTATCCTTTACATGGAACACTTTTCGAAAATTTTAATTTTCTTATAAATGGCTCTAACGATTTTGATTAAAATATCATATGTTTAAGATATTTTCATGAAAAGTATTCTTCATTGTGAATGACTTTTGCATAACTGGTAAACCATAAGAGATAGACAAAAGTTTACTACAAAAAAAAATGTAGATCGCATTAAAATACACAATTTATGTCATATGCAATTTTTTCGTTGAGTGAACCATTGCTTGTTATTCCCTTAAATTTTCCAATACTTCTACCTTTTCTCAAATGGGAATTCATTATTCACTTTTTTTTTGTCCTGGTATTGCAAAGAGAACCACATAGCAACCAGCTGTTAAAATATTTGACTATTGCTTAAAGCCTAGCAATTCCCCTTGCAATTACAAGAAAATTAGCAATAAGATTAACATCTCGATTAACATGAAGCATATGGAGAATAAGCGTTTGTAAAAATAGTTTGTACAAGAGTAGAGAAAGTCATGTGAGTGTAACACATCAGATTTTTTAATAACTGACCAATGGTATTTTTACTTTCTCTACTACATATAGTAAGTAGGGGAAGTATTGTATTCCACCCAAAAATTCGATACCGAGGTTTCACCGGAAATACATGTTTTGAGATCCCCTGAATCCAAAAAAAGCATTTTTGGAAACATGTGCGTGTGTGTGTGTGTGTCTGTCTGTCTGTGTGAACAGCATAACTCAGAAACGAACAGTTGGATAAACACCAAACTTGGTATTTAGGTTCAGTATCTTCCAGAGATGCGACATGAAGGTTTTTAAGAAAATCCCCTCACCTCAGATTACCTTTTACATGGAACATTTTTCGAAAATTTTAATTTTCTCAAAAATGGCTCTAACGATTTTGATTAAAATATCATATGTTTAAGATATTTTCATGACAAATCAAATGTATATCTTGAATTTTCTGGGAATGTCTCCAAAAGTATTCTTCATTGTGAACGACTTTTGGTAAACTGGTAAACCATAAGAGATAGACAAAATTTTACTACACAAAAAATGTAGATTGCGTTAAAATACACAATTTATGTCATATACATTTTTGTTGTTCAGTGAACCATTTTCGAGATATTGCTTGTTATTCCCTTAAATGTTTCAATACTTATTTTCTCAAATGGGAATTCGTTATTCATTTTTTTGTCTTGGATATGCAAAGAGTATTAATCTGTAGAAAAGGGAATAGCAACCAGCTATTAAGAGATATGTATGTGCTTAAAGGCTACTGTATTTCAATACTGACCTTGTAAATATATATTCCCCTTACATCTACAAGAAAATTAGCAATAAGACAGAGTCTGCAAATGTTTATCTCGATTAACATGAAGTAGATGGAGCATAAGCGTTTGTAAAAATAGTTTGTACAAGAGTAGAGAAAGTCATGTGAGTGTAACACATCAGATTTTTTTTCATCTGCTTCCAATTCAGCCAACATAATGCAGGTTAGCCAACATCAAAATTTGATACAGTAGACATTTTCTAAATGCAGATCTTTACATTTCCGATTCCTTTAGTTGTACCAAACTTCATTCTTTTATTTATTTTTATTTATTTATTTGCTAAGCTGTAGACAGGTTAGTATGACTGCTGATCAGCTCTGGCTCTTCGCCAGTCATACTCATGTTTTACAGTAATTTCTTATTTCTAATTTCTTACATCATTTATACTTTGTTGTTTAACTCTATTTACTGTCCATACCCATTTTATATAAAAATTGCCCAATCTTCTTACTGTCTTTTTGAAACATTTTCACTACCGCTATATTTCTATCTATCTTGAACCATTTCTTATTAACATACTGTTTTCTCCAAACTTCCGTCCCTTGACATTTAAATATTATATGTTCCATATATTCATTTCCACCGCATACAGGACACTGATTTTGTGGAATGCCCTTCCTTAAACCTTTTAACCTCCATACTCCTGCTCTCATCCAAGCAATACCTTCTCGTTCCTCTTTATTTGTCACATCTATGTAGTTTTCCCTTCCCCATGAATCTTTCATTAGTATATAATAAACTAATGATTTATTTTCAGCTATCACACGAAATATTTTTTGTATTTCTATATCTTCAAATCTTTTTCTTGCCAATTTCCAAAAGTTATTCACATTATTCTCTCTCCTTCTCCACATTTTCCCTAACCTACAATTTTCCAAATTATTTCTGAGACAGACTAACCATCCGTTGTTCTTTAGACTTTTCTCTTGATGTATTAGGCACTGTTTCAACAAATTCCTTTCTTCCAAGTTCAATATTCTATACCAGAATTTCAATGCCCTTTCCATAATCTTTCCCTTACTTGCCACTCTACCCAACTCTAATTGTGGTACCTGTCTGGTAGCACAATTCTTTTATTAATAGCATACATTAAAGTTAATTTCTAATGGTGTTTGCTGATCTTTGTAGTTTTTGAGACAATAGCCAGTCCTGAGCTGCATATAAACAAACTACAGAGATGCGTTCGCTAGAAGAACCAATGCTCAATGAATCTGAGGGAGTCAGCTTCTGTGGCCAGGACTCAAATTTGCTGGAGTTTTTTTTGTTTCATTTTCTGCGACTAAGAGAGCTCTAGGGCTGTTTCATGTCATGGTCATCTTGAATAATTTCTATAGCAAAGTCAAATATACATGGATTTCATATGTCGTGTCTGGGAATGAGAACATTAAAATTCGATTAAGCCTTCTTTCCCATTTCTGGAACACCAGGAATCTTCCTGTTAATTTGAATGCTCACTTTGGAATACAAGCATTTTAAATTTGTCGTTCTGGTTCCCATTCTCAGTTATTTTGAACCAGACTTGAAAGTTCAATACCCAAGAGTACCAGTTTTTTTATGGAGATATTGGTCATGAAAGGAGTCAGGTAGGAAAGGGTGACAATCTCCCTTATCACAAATCAGATACAAAGGTCACTCTAAAAGTTTTGAAAATGAATGCAATAAAATTGCTAAAATTTAGATCTGATCATTGCATCTTTTCAAAGTATTCTCCATTACATTCTACACAATGTCTCATCCATTCACACCATTTTGCAAATGCTGAATGTCATTCTTTTTTGGATAGAGTGCAAATACATTCTTTGTATGCAGCTAATGAACCTTCAGGTGATTCAAGTTGTTAACCACAAATGTTTTTTCTTTTACTTTGGGGAATGCAGAAAAGTCACATGGAACCAAATGTGGACTATTAGGAAGAATGGGACAAATATTTAACTCCAGCAGAAATTGCGTTGTTGCTAGTGCAGTGTGAGAAAAGCCATTTTAGTGGTAGAATGAGATTCCATGCAGAACAGTCTTGTTCTCACTTCATTGAAGATTTATAGCATACATTTTTTGATGTACGATCTGGCAGTGATACTCTCTTGTCCAAGTGGAATTGTTGCAATATGGACACTAGCTCAGAAGAACAAACAGATCAACTTCTTGCTCACCTCATTTATTGTTGGGGGGGGGATCCTTTCCTGGGAAGACCAAGGCTGCTGACTGTCACTTAGTTTATGGACCATAGTCACCTGTTATAACGTTATATATGTTTTTGGATCTTTCCCCATCAAATTTTTCTAGTATAAGAAATATCTTGGAATGCAATGGCTTAGGTAATATTGGAAAAGGAGAGAAACAAATACTAAAGGGTTTAGGAAAGAGGCAATATTAAGATTTGAAGATATAGACACATAACTTATTTAGAGGTTTAACAGAAGAGAGATCATTGGTATCCTATGTTGCAATGTTCATGGGATAGAAAACAAATTTAATGATAAAATAAACAAGGAGGAAAGAGAGGGCAAGAACTGGAATTTCTAAGTTAAAAGGTCACAGTAGAAGTGTCCATTATACAGAAGGGGAAGACTTAGAGCATATGTTTGATTGTAATGCAACTAAAAACTGGAGGGAAGAACTTATTAATTACAAGCAGCTTGAAAAAGACAGAAGATCAATTTTAAACAGAAATATTTAGCGAAGGAAGCAAGAATGTGGGTCAATATTTATATACAGTAGAACCAAATTAGTCCGACCCTCACCATCTCTCTTTGTTTACATCTCCAATAGTGTCTGTACCTGTCGGTATTTCATTTCCTGCGCAAACTGTGGCTGAAAATTAATGAAAAAAGCAAAAATTAAGATGAAACAGGACAAGAAAAAAGTTACATAAATGAAGACTTGGACACATCAGCAATTTTAAATGTTTTGCAGCCTTTGCATCCTGATGTCCAGCCCAATGATGTTAGTGAGTGGATTAAGATGGCTGATAATGACTGCACTACAGAAGCAGAACTACATAACAACCAAATCATTACTGCTGTCACACAAACTATAGGTGACAGAAAGATGAGGATGGCTAGCCAGTTTCCCGAGTATTGCCTGCAGACGCTAAGCAGGCATAGCAAAATCAAGGTTGTCATCTGCTAAACAAATGAACATTACACATTGTTTTACTTTCTCTACTGCGAATAGTAAGTAGGGGTAGTATTGTATTGCACCCAAAAATTTGATGTCAAACATTCCGCAGAAATATGTTTTGAGGCCCACTGAATTAAAAAAAAAAAACATTTTTTGAAAAGGTTTGCACATGCACATGTGCGTGTGAATAGCATAACTCTCAGAATAATGCAGAAATACGACATAATTTTCAAGAAACTTCCCCCACCCCAACTACCCTTTAAATGAAACATTCAAAAGTTTTGATTTTCTAAAAAATGGCTCTAACGATTTTGATTAAAATACCTTATATTAAAGATATTTACATGAAAAATAAAATGTATAGCTTGAATTTTCTGGGATTAGACTGTAAAGTCCTCTTCATTAATTAGGAACTTTGTATCATCTTGTATAACTGGTAAACGTTAAGTGATAGATGAAAACATACTATTGACTAATTTTGAAGATTTAGAAGCTGGTAACAGTGATGTGTCATAATTTAAAATAGAGAGTTGAGGGTTGTTACACTACATCACTATGCTATTCTTACTTGAACGCGTTTCGGGAGACGGCTTGTTCCCATCGTCAGCATTTTCTCTCAACTGATTTTTGCCGGTCATCGTCTGGGGGATGTGTGTGGTTTGTGGTGTTCTCTGGTGCTGGGCTGATGAACCTCCAAAGGCTGTTGGGTGGCGGCAGTTCAAAATTCATTAGGTGATTCCTGTGTTTGACAATACGTATTTTTTCCCAGATGTCCAATTCATTGCTGCTGTTGATCGGTTTTAAGAGTTTTATGTTTGGAGTGATATCATGGTTTGAAGACCAGAAATGATGTGCTACTGCTGATTTATCTTGCTGCTTTTGGTAAATGCATCTCATATGCTCTTTAAGTCTTATTTCAAGATTTCTTTTGGTTCTTCCTAGGTATACCAGGTTACATTCATTACAATCAATTTGATATATACCAGCTGATTTATCGTTGGGGATAGGATCTTTTGTCCTGTTGCATAGTAATTTCTGTATATTGTGGTTATTCTGTGGAGATAGGGTGATGTTGTATTTTTTGAAAATCCTTTGAAATTTATGATGTGTCCAAGGGTGATAAGTGAATTTTCTATATGTTTGTGGTTTTTGTTGTCTGAGTAACGTAGTCATTTGTTGGATGTATTTCTGTCTTTCAAACCTTTTTATCTTCTTATCTATTGTTTTTTTCTGGTATCCATTCATAGTGGCTATGTTGATAATGTGTTGGTATTCTTTCTGGTATTCCTCTTTCTCCATTGGTATATGTACTAACCTGTTTGTAATACTATTTAAAATTGCATGTTTGTGGCTTGTAAGATTGTAGCTATTGTTTTTAATATAGTTTTCTGTGTGCGTTGGTTTTCTGTAAATGCCGAACGTTAGTTTGTTGTGTGCATTATTTCTGATGATCCTGATGTCTAGGTAAGGTAATTGGCCATTTTCTTCTTTTTCCATTGTGAATTTTATAGATCTTTTTTGTAAATTTAATAATTTCAAAGCATCTTCTGAAAGTTTTTTTGGAACAATAGCAAAAATATCATCTACATACCTATACCAGGTTTTGAATAGATGTGGGAAAGATTTAGTAATATGGGATTCAAAATGGCTCATATATAGTTCTGCTAAAAATGGTGAAAGGGGGTTTCCCATAGTTAGGCCTGAGGTTTGTTTAAAGATTTTGTGATGGAATGAAAAGAAATTCTGGTCCAAACATAATTTTGTTAGTTTCAGGTAATCTTCTGTTTGTGCTCTAGGTGTGCCATTGTTTAATATCCAATTTTCTAGGAGTGTAATAATTCTTCTTTTGGTATGCTTGGGAAGAGTGCAGTGACATCAACTGATACCATCATGTCTGTGGGTGATATATTTATATTTGAAAGGTGACTGGTTAATTCTAAAGAATTTTTTATGCCAAGACTTTTGAACATAGGCATGGAGTTGAAGGTATTTGAAAGCCATTTTGCTACTTTATATGTGGGAGAAAAACCGATCTTAAAACCGATCAACAGCAGCAATGAATTGGACATCTGGGAAAAAATACATATTGTCAAACAAAGGAATCACCTAATGAATTTCGAACTGCCGCCACCCAACAGCCTTTGGAGGTTCATCAGCCCAGCACCAGAGAACACCACAAACCACACACATCCCCCAGACGATGACCGGCAAAAATCAGTTGAGAGAAAATGCTGACGATGGGAACAAGCCGTCTCCCGAAACGCGTTCAAGTAAGAATAGCATAGTGATGTAGTGTAACAACCCTCAACTCTCTATTTTAAAAGAAAACATACTATACAAAAAATTTAGCTTTAAAACACTCAATTTATCTCAAATAAGCTTTCTTGAGGCATAAGCAACTTCTGAGATATCCATTATTAATGGTTTGAATTTTCCATTACCATCTTTTAAAGTCCTATCAACATTGAGGCAGTATTTTATATCATAACATGCTGTGAATGCCAGAGTAATTGTAGTGTAAATCAATATTATTGTATGTACAGGATTTTAGATGTTTGTTAGCCAAAGTATTGTTAGGAAATAAGTTTACACGACCTCACTGAAACTGACAATAGAAGTGGGTAACAATAAACCGACTGACAATAGAAGTGGTTAACAATAAACAGAGGGCGTGACTTGTTTATCACTAAGAAGAGAGAAACAAATGATGTCAGGGTAGCGTGCCTTTCTTTAGAAATGGAGGGAATATCTTCCCTAGAGCCTATATGTTAGTAGTAGTGATTGGCTGACTAAACAGATGCTAATGTTGGCGCAATTTGGTAACCAATAGCAGCTCTATTATAATGTTTAGGCATTTCGAGGTGAAGGAGTAAATATTCTCGAGCCATAAACAAGTTTTGCACGTCTTGAAAAGTCATTCATGAGGTACACGTCGCAGTTAGTTACAAAATGTGAAGTACGCGAAGTAATTGGTGCGCGGCAAATAAGTGATTATAGTTACATTCGGAAATATCACAGTTTCAGTTAGGCACGTATAAAGATTAAATGTGTGAATTATTAATTAAGTGTGACGGCAATAAGAGTGTAGAAACAAATTATTTTATCAGTGTTATCTTTTAGCAACAACTTCTTTCCGTTTACATGCCCTGCTCAGAGATACTTGCTTAACTGAGTAATAATAGCTAGCCGGAGGACAAAGAACCCAAAATTTTAAAATAATAAAACAATAACAGGCGCCCAGCAAATAAGATAACATGAGCCGATTACCGCTACAACATTCAATTGTTATAACGAAATGTGTGATGTAGCTATTTCTGCAAAGGTTTATCTTGATTAAAATGAAGTATTAAAAAAAGAAGTTTAATAAGAATAGTTTGTATATCCACTAATAAATGAGAGGGTAGAGAAACTCATGTGAATGTGTCACATGAGAGTTTCCATTCTTGATATGTCCCTACTGTTTCAGCAGGTACTCAATACTGAGTATTGAGTTTTTATAGCATGTTTACTTCATAATACATAATGCTGTCAACAAAATTTTCAGTTATGTAAAACATTGTCTTTGTACCATGATTTTAAGTAAATAAAAGTGTTTCTCTGATAATAATCTGACCTTGTTTGTGTTCCGACCATGCTCCCAGTTCCGTTGGGGTTGGACTAACAGGGTACTACTGCAATGTAAAAATCTGATGTGTTACACTCACATGACTTTCTCTACTCTTGTACAAACTATTTTTACAAATGCTTATTCTCCATATGCTTCATGTTAATTGAGATGTTAATCTTATTGCTAATTTTCTTGTAGATGCAAGGGGAATTGATAGGCTTTAAGCGATAGTCAAATGTTTTAAGAGCTGGTTGCTATGTGGCGCATTCCATTCTCTTTGTATGTCCAGGACATAAAAAAATGAGTAACCAATTCCCATTTGAGAAAAAGTATTGGAAAATTTAAGGGAATAACAAGCAATATCTCGAAAATGGTTCACTCAACAAAAAAAAATGTATATGACATAAATTGTGTATTTTAACGCAATCTCCATTTTTTGTGTAGCAAAATTTTGTATATATCTTATGGTTTACCAGTTATGCAAAAGTCGTTCACAATGAAGAATACTTTCGGAGACATTCCCATAAAATTCGAGATATACATTTCATTTGTCATAAAAATATCTTAAACATATGATATTTTAATCAAAATCGTTAGAGCCATTTTTGAGAAAATTAAAATTTTAGAAAAATGTTCCATTTAAAGGGTAATCTGGGGTGGGGGGATTTTCTTGAAAACCTTCCTGTCGCATCTCTGGAAGATACTGAATCTAAATACCAAGTTAGGTGTTTATCCGACTGTTCGTTTCTGAGTTATGCTGTTCTCTCTCTCTCTCTCTCTCTCTCTCTCTCTCACACACACACACACACACACACACGCACGTACGCACACATACTCTTCCAAAAATGCTGTTTTTTGGATTCAGGGGGTCTCAAAACATATATTTCCGGTGAAATCTTGGTATCGAATTTTTGGGTGGAATACAATACTTCCCCTACTTACTATATGTAGTAGAGAATGTAAAAAATAACTGGAAATGGACAGTGAAGAGAAAGACAATGTAATTGTGGGTAATAATATTTAGTAGTAGTTGTCTATGGAATGAGCGGCAAGGGCCAAATTTGAGTAGACAAACCAGTTGTAATTTTTTCTTAGCACTTAACCAAATAGATAAAAAAGGAAGAAAATGTCTACCATTTCCTGAAACCAATGCACACAGCTTTTCTCTGCCCACTTGTGAGGTGATGCGGATACAATAACTGCAGGGCTTTCTGATGTCAAGTGTTTCTTTGAGGATTGTTCTCACTCCTGCCGATCCAATATTTAAGGCTTCTTGAATGTAATATACACAACAATGATCTTTCCACAACATGCACTCTGCTGGGTCTTCATTTTCAAGGGAATCCCTTCCTCTTCTAAAGCCTGCAATCATTGATAAATGTGGATTGTGAAGTGCAAAGATCCCCAAATGTATGATACATTCTTTCAAGGCATTCTCTCTTCCCTAAAGCAACTTTAAAGTTGTAGGAAATCAGAGCATGGAAATGCTCTCACTTGAGATGCATCCTAGCATATGGCATAGCAACACCTGTGCCGCTATCTGAACTCCAATCTGCGATAGTATCATTTCTGCTTACGTAATATGTTTTTACCTAAATTATTAGAACTTGAAGATCTTATATTGTGCTGCTTTTGTTTTGTTTGGTTACATAATTTTAACTGCCCCACGTATGGGAGCCAATTTGATGCGGTTTTCTTGTAATGTTATTTAACATTATTGTAGCTCCACGTTGATGCGGTATTGCTTATAATGTTTGTTTACATCACGTGTTGAAGCCATCTTGTGACGTCATTCATTTGTTTGGTTTGTAGCTCCATCTAGTGTTAGCAATTTGCGGCAGTATTAGCTTTTGTTTGATTTCATTTCAAATGTCCTCCGGCTAGCTATTATCTCTCGGTCGAACATGTCTCTTGATCAGGGTTGTGTAAACGGAAAGGAATCTTTTATCCAAAAATTACATTGATGAAGAAATTTGTTTTACACATTTATTGTCGAACACGTTAACTATCACATTTATACATTGATCTTAACACTCGCCAAACTGAAACTGTTATAATAACTTCTTACTGATAATTCTTTCAATCCACGTACTTCAATCTTTTATATAATTAACCTTACAATACTTTAGATCTTTCATAATTCTGCTGCGCGTAACTTGTGAATCTATATCCGATGTATGACGAACTGACTGACTGAAGACGACGTGTATTGTACACAGATTTTTGATGAACTGACATGAAGCTACCTCTAACCTACCCTATTTATACTCCTTCAATCAGATACGCCTAAAGATTATAACTGAACTGCAATTGGCTAATAAAACGCGCCAACATTAGCGTCTATTTTAATATCCAATTAAAATTATGAATACATATGCTCTAAGGAGAAAACATTCCAGAAGTTTCTACCGAAAACGCGCTAACATTACGCAACTTCCTCGTTTCCAATAATGATAAACAGCTCACCCCCCTCGCTGCATTATTGCGCTATTATTGACAGTTTCAGTAAGGCCGTATAAACTTATTTCCCAATAATTATTACAATCAATAAACATCTGAAATCAATGTCACATAAAAATGCATATTCATATTACAATCATTATTTACATTTAAGTAATTTGTGATACAAATTACTGCATCATATGCCCCACTAGAAACATAATTATAAATATTTACAACTTGTTTGGAAATTTTATAATTGGGTTTTTAGTCTCCTAAATCTTGGAACACACGCTATCACTTTCTCTTTACACTTCACACGCATTTAACACACGACATATGTTTTTTTTTTTTTATCTCGCCACTACTTACTGGCTCTGGTTTAATTAATTTAGATATTAATCTGACATTACAATTTTTTTTTTTTATAGCAAATACTGTACCCTGAATTATTTATTTACTGTTACAAAAAATGGTTTACTTTCTTATATTGTTAACAAAAATTTATCAATTCAAAAAAATTTTTTTTTTATTATTAAACATATTTACCAAAAATATTCACCCTTTATACAAATATATTTACATCTCTTAAATCTAAGTACTGTTTCACATTTTCTGTTTGCTACATAAGTATTTGTTTTTAATTATTTTTACCCATTTTTGTTATTTTGTACTTTATTTTAACAATACTCTTGGAATTGTATTTACGTACTTTTAATTTAATATCATATTAAGTTTCAATCTTTGCATTCTTAATTTTTAAATGTTGCTACAGTTACTAAAAATTTAATTTTTTTTTTTTTAAAACATTTCTCTCTTTTTTTTTTATAATTTATTTCTCTTTTCAAATGACATATAAATAATTAACCCTCTTACATTCCAATACATTTCTCTGCAAGTCATCTTTAACTATCCAGCATTTACTTTACATCTCATTGCTATTTACCCTCCTGGATCAAATTGTGTGTGGCTAAACATTACTCGTAGCCGTATCCTAACCTTCAAATTGTTGTTCATGAATAACCTCTTGTATTCATATGAAATTTCGTCACCTGATAACATTTGAAAACAATCTAAAGTTTCTTGAACAACAAATCTTTTACCAACTGTCATTTTCAATTCATCTGCCATCTTTTTAATTTGTGAGTACTCTGACAAATCTGTACTAAACTGTACTGGACTGGAGTTTTCAATTTGAACAGCTTGATACTTGTTAATTTCAGAAATTAGCTTTTGATTATTTACAGGCAAAACTTTAACTTCTTCGTACAATTTATTTCTTTGCATTACTGACTCATTCTGTATTTCTGATATCTCCCCTCTGAAATTAACTTGCGCCTGATTCACATCTACATTCATAACCTCTTTCATCTCTCTTATCTCACTTGAAATACTACCCACTTGATTTCCTAACTCTGTGCATTCTACATTAACCTCACTTTTAGTATTAACCTCACTTTTTTTGTTACCTATTTCCCTGCTCATATCTAACATTTTCTTTGAAACTTCTCCTATCTCACTTACTATTACTTCCTCATTTTCATCTCTCATTTCTGGCATACCACTATCTAGCTTCGTAACTTTCTTTTCAATTTCTTCACTGCTTTGATCTACTGTTTGCTCTAATTTCTCATAACTCTGAGTTAGTTTTTCTAATTTCTCATTAGTCTTACCAATATCTTCCCTTAATTGATCTACAATACTCTTACCAATATCTTTCCACATTTCCCTATACATATTTCTCAGCATTTCCATCATTATACTAGCATCAAAATTTACATTTCCTGCTGTTCTATTCTCACTTTCTGCACTAACATTTCCTCCCTCAAATTCTACATTATTTGAGCTATTTTCTGTAATCTGTATTGAATTACAGCTAACTGTTACACTATCTCCCTCCATAATTATTTCTTCTGTATTATTAGTGGACATTGTTTTCTTTATCCTACCGCTCCTAAGGTACCATAAAATTTTTTTACCCTTTTTTTTTTTAGAATTAACGTAACACTTTTCTAACCTTTCTGATGCTATCTGCTGATGTAGCTTTGATGTCCAGCTTTCTGCCCCTCTCTCCTAGATTTGTATGTCGCTTCTGCGTTGTGTTATGATGAGTCCACGTCGTTTTGTTGTCCTGTAGTTTGGAATCTGCGTCTTGTAGATCATTTCACTGCTGCATTCGTTCCACGTCCTGGTTCCTTTCCTGGTCACTCTGCTACTTTCCTGGTTACTTTGCTTCTTTCTGCTTCTTTCCTGGTCATCGTGTTCCTTTCCTGGTCACTCTGCCCCACGTTCTGGGTGCCAATTTGCGAGTGTATTACTTACAAATGTTTGTGTATGTGTGTTTACTTCATGTGTTGAAGCCATCTTGTGACGTCATTCATTTGTTTGGTTTGTAGCTCCATCTAGTGTTAGCAATTTGCGGCAGTATTAGCTTTTGTTTGATTTCATTTCAAATGTCCTCCGGCTAGCTATTATCTCTCGGTCGAACATGTCTCTTGATCAGGGTTGTGTAAACGGAAAGGAATCTTTTATCCAAAAATTACATTGATGAAGAAATTTGTTTTACACATTTATTGTCGAACACGTTAACTATCACATTTATACATTGATCTTAACACTCGCCAAACTGAAACTGTTATAATAACTTCTTACTGATAATTCTTTCAATCCACGTACTTCAATCTTTTATATAATTAACCTTACAATACTTTAGATCTTTCATAATTCTGCTGCGCGTAACTTGTGAATCTATATCCGATGTATGACGAACTGACTGACTGAAGACGACGTGTAGTGTACACAGATTTTTGATGAACTGACATGAAGCTACCTCTAACCTACCCTATTTATACTCCTTCAATCAGATACGCCTAAAGATTATAACTGAACTGCAATTGGCTAATAAAACGCGCCAACATTAGCGTCTATTTTAATATCCAATTAAAATAATGATTACATATGCTCTAAGGAGAAAACATTCCAGAAGTTTCTACCGAAAACGCGCTAACATTACGTAACTTCCTCGTTTCCAATAATGATAAACAGCTCACCCCCCCTCGCTGCATTATTGCGCTATTATTGACAGTTTCAGTAAGGCCGTATAAACTTATTTCCCAATAATTATTACAATCAATAAACATCTGAAATCAATGTCACATAAAAATGCATATTCATATTACAATCATTATTTACATTTAAGTAATTTGTGATACAAATTACTGCATCAAATCCAAACCTAGGAAATCCTGCACTGGCTTATCACAACTCCCTGTAGCCTATTCTCAAAACTTTGAGTGATCCTTGTATGAGATATGTATAACACGCAACAACTGCTATCACTCTCTGCATAATAAACAAAAAATTAATAAACTAAGATATAATTGCAAGCAAAGCATCATGAAATATGATAAAAGTAAATTTTCAGACTTGCTATTGATGGTAACACTGATACATAACAAACTAATTTTTCTTAGAATACTTTAATCCTTCACTACTCACGTGAATGACTGTAACGTGTTTACTTGTAACGGTTTTGGAACATTTTGTTAATAAGATGGTTGTGTGTGTTACAACAAAGTATATTTTACTTATATATAAAAAGAAGTATGTGTGAAGAATAAAGGTTATGTTCATAAAAATGTATAAGACAAGACAAAACAAACCCACACACTCTGGAAGAATTAAAACAAAATATCCGCCAGGAAATTTCTCAACGTGAACTACAGCGAGTGATGGATAGTTTCCTAAAGAGGTGCCAAAAATGTATGGACAACGACGGTGGCCAGTTTCAGCATCTCCTTTTGTAAAGTTGGTAAGTAAAGCCTTTAAATGTAGTTTTAAAAATGTTGTATGGTTTCATCCGCACTTTTCTATGATAGTGGCAGATGGCAACGTGTGCCGAGGATGCAGACAGGAAAAACAATGCGCAGGCAGTTCGGAGTCTTTTGGCTCACTCTGTAAAATGGCATTAGAATGGGAAACCGAAGGAAACAGGATGGGGAAGACTAAGAGAACAATGGATGGATGGGGTCTGGCATCTATAGAACTAACAGATGAAGATGCAGAGAATAGGGATTTATGGAGAAATAAAATTATGAATGGGTTGTAGGAAAACTATTGAATGGTAGGTAGATCATTCGTAATAAAAAAAACAAATGAAACGTAGACTACAGAGAGTAAAATGTATATGAAGTAGTTACCAAGACTTCGCAAAAGACTATGGCATGAAGGATCGCACACAGAAGAATAAAACTTTAGCTACATAGGCTACATGAAGAGCTACTGAACTGAAACTGAGAAATGTTGTTTTTGCCCTCTTTATGAGATACCTGAGGCTCCACGGCTACCATCTCTTTCTGAGAAGAGCACCAATGAAATGCTGGTTGACAAATGTCAGCTATGCGAGTACTGAAGGGTTAAACAGAAAATAAATCAACAAGAAATTGCAAGCAAGATATCATGGTTGATATTAATGAACACTTTATATGCATTTACATAAGTTGTTGGCAGATGATTCTTGAAAATAAGCTTAACTTTAGTTGCACGCGTGCACATTTTCTTCTGCCACTAATACCCGACATGTGACCTCTAGGTCTTGATGCAGTAGACATTAAAAAATCCTGCACCTATCTTTAGGATGTTGCACATGTTCATAATTTTAAGGTGTGTTTCCATTACATTTATAATAATTTCATAAAACAACTCATGCAAGCTATTTGTCCATTATTCACTTCCGCAAATCTTACTATCTCAGCTGTAGAGCATCTGAATGGTGTGTATATGGTCCTGGTACAAAGAAAACACTTCCTGTGCATGTGACCTACACAACTTCTACTAGAAAGTTTAATCTCACACATTCTAGCTGCCTCTCCAGCTCTGCATCTTACTTCTACATACATTAATAGCATGCAAAAGATTTTATAGTTGATTTTTACTTTCTCTACTACATATAGTAAGTAGGGGAAGTATTGTATTCCACCCAAAAATTCGATACCGAGATTTCACCGGAAATATATGTTTTGAGACCCCCTGAATCCAAACATGTCCGTGTGTGTGTCTGTCTGTGTGTCTGTGAACAGCATAACTCAGAAATGAACAGTCGGATGTACACCAAACTTGGTATTTAGGTTCAGTATCTTCCAGAGATGCGACACGAAGGTTTTCAAGAAAATCCCCCCACCCCAGACTACCCTTTACATAGAACATTTTTCGAAAATTTTAATTTTCTCAAAAATGGCTCTAATGATTTTGATTAAAATATCATATGTTTAAGATACTTTCATGACAAATAAAATGTATATCTTGAATTTTCTGGGAATGTCTCCAAAAGTATTCTTCATTCTGAACGACTTTTGCATAACTGGTAAACCATGAGAGATAGACAAACTTTTACTATATAAAAAATGTAGATCACGTTAAAATACACAATTTATGTCATATACATTTTTTTTGTTGAGTGAACCATTTTCAAGATATTGCTTGTTATTCCCTTAAATTTTTCAATACTTATTTTCTGAAATGGGAATTCGTTATTCATTTTTTTATCTTGGATATGCAAAGAGTATTAATCTGTAGCAAAGGGAATGGTGCTGCACCTAGCAACCAGCTATTAAGTTATATGTCGATGCTTAAAGGCTACTGTATTTCTGTATTGCCGTTGCAAATACAAAACAAGGAGAACTTAGTAGGCCTTAAGTCATAGTCAAATATTCTTAGAACTAGTCACCATGCTTAAAATGTAATTTTCTTTACATGTCAAAAAATCATTTCTGCAAATATTTATCTCGATTAATATGAAAAAGATGGAGAATAAGAGTTTGTAAAAATAGTTTGTACAACAGTAGAGAAAGTCATGCGAGTGTAACACATCAGATTTTTTTTACTTTCTACACCATGTACCCAGTAAGTAGAGGAAGTACTGTATTTCATCCAAAAATTTGACACCAAAATTTCACCAGATGATGATTTGTGTTTACGGGCGTTCAACTATACAGTGAGTCAAAAAACTATGAACTGGCTGCGCGGTGCTTTTCCTGTCCGCGTCCTCAGCACTCGCTGCTGTCTGCCGCTATCATAGAAAGGCGTGGATGAAACAATATATTTTTAAAACTACTTTACTTATCAAGTTCTCTTTAGGAAACTATCCATCACTCGCTGTAGTTCACGTTGAGAAATGCTGGCAATTTCCTGGAGGATATTTTGTTTTAATTCTTCCAGGGTGTGTGGGTTTGTCTTGTACACTTTGTTTTAAGTTAGGTACCTCGAAATAGAAATCGCAGGGGCATAGGTCGGGGTACCGAGGAAGCCACAAATTTGTACTAATAATTCTGTCCTCAAACACACTTTCAACTTTTCTTATCAAAATATTGGCGGTATAAGCTGTTGCAGAGTCTTGTTGAAAAAAGGCAAAATCACGCTCCCAGGTTGTTAATGCTCTAAAAAAGGAGGCAAAATTGTATTCACATATGTACGGACTTCAACTGTTGACTCGAAAAAAATTGGCAAGTGATGGATAGTTTCCTAAAGAGGTGCAAGAAATGTATGGACGACGGTGACCAGTTTCAGCATCTGCTTTCATAAAGTTGGTAAGTAAAGCCTTTAAAAGTAGTTTTAAAAATGTTGTATGGTTACATCTGTGTCTTTCTATGATAGCGGCAGATGGCAACGAGCACAGAGGATGCAGACAGGAAAAACACTGCATGATTCGTAGTTTTTTGGCTCTCCCTGTACTAGGTCATTAGCACCCTAATTTTTTCACCACAAATACATGTTCTGAGACTCCTTAAATCCCCCCCCCCCCAAAAAAAAAGCATTTTTAGAGTTGTGTGTTATTTAAGTTCAGCATCTTCCAAGGATGTGACGCAAAGATTTTCAAGAAAATTCCACCATCCAAATTACCTTTCACATGGAAAGTTTTTTGTTTTTCTTGGTTTTCTCAAAAATGTCTCTAACAATTTTGATTAAAATACTATATGTTTATGGAATTTGCATGAGAAATAAAATTTTCTGCAAATAGCCTGTGAAGCCACCTTCATTCAGAATGACTTCTGTATAATTGGTAAACCATAAGAGATAAACAAAATCTTACAACATAAAAAGTATAGATCTTGTTAAAGCACACAATTATGGCATTTTTTGGGGATGATATTAACCATTTGCGAGCTATTCTTTTAGTTTAAATTCAAATACACAACATGTGAAAGAAATTTCGCAGCACTTAGATAATTTAATAATTAGTTTCATTCTACAAGGCTTCAGGAATGCTCTCCAGTTTTATGGTGGTGTACTGTGAAAGGGATATTGAAGTACGGCTAAATCATGATCTGATCATGGACAAGTATGTGTATGAAAAAAGAAACAAAAGAAATTCACTGAAATAAATATACTTACAAAATTTAGAGTAAATCAGCAAGCTGCATATTTCTTTTATACAGGTAGTTTAGTTGCACTTATGTTTTTAACTTCAAGTACAGGTCACAGTTCTTGTAGAGGATTATTCCAAGCTTCAGCAGTTCTAAAAAAAAAAAAAATTACAGCACAAACTTCACATGGAGAAACTAGTAAATGTTGGTCTTATTTAAGTGTACAATACATTTCTTTCTCTACTTTAATATATATCTTCTGGTCAGTGCATTCATAAATATAGACTGGACCATTTAAGTTGAGACTGTACAAATCTCCTAAACTAAGCATTGTAGAATGAAATGAAAAGTTGCTTGATGTTATGGGGAAAAGAAAATGCCATTAGTAATGTTTCATTTGGAGAATGTTATGATGGTCATTTTAGGGTCAAACGACCCTAATTGTTGGTCCCAGCCAAAAAATGAAAACCAAAACTCACAAAACTCAATTAACTACTCAAAAACCAAAACTCAAATTAAGAAAGAACACGAGTAAAGTAGGGCTCATGTACCTCTTACCAAACGTGGAAAATACTTTTGGTGTGTAATATTAAATTGAATTTTCAATGTGATCTTAAACTCACACGCCTCACAGGGTTCATAATAGAAGATAACAATACCATAATAAAAACCATTAACCTTCAGAAAACTAAACACACACGTCACATATCTTCACTGAGTCGCATTCTGCAAGCAAATGCAACCAAAGGACTCAACTTCTCTTGTTTATGAATGACGCCAATTTCATGCATTGATAATATTATCGTTTTTGAATGCATAAAGTCAGTCCACGAGAAGGAAGAAATACATCAGCTGTTTCGTAAAGAATAACCTGAAATAGGTTATGTTTAAAAATAGTAATATGAATCGATTTAATATCATATGTATTGACTCTGAGACTGACGTAGCAAATTTAATATTTGTTGTATTTTATCAAATGTATATCATAAGCTTGAACAACAGCTATAATTACTTTTATGACAATGTCCTATACATTTGCGCTCAGGTGCCATATTTGTTGTCTTTAACAGACATCAAGATAATAGTTATAATGAATTATAATGCATATTTTATGATAAAATGATAAACAGTTACTACATAATGCTTTTTATTTAACGTATTTTATATATACTTAAGAGACTAATACTGAATTATGCAGTTCAACGACCTCGGTATGTTATGGTCAAATTCCGGCCATGTTTGTGGACACATATAGCCAAAAGGGTATATTTGGTGTTTTTTAAAATTTTGCGGTTCGGTTTTTCATCATTAGAGTTCAAAGGAATATTACTGAAACTTAATGGAAGGCGCTGAAAGAGGTAGGTTGAATATTTAAGTGATAAATCTAGAAATATCTAATACTGACAAGAAGAAGGGCAATGGCAGTGTCAGGGTCGTACACAGAATAGTTCAGTGACCGCATTTCTCTATATTTTCTTGTAGACAAGTTTAAATATGGATAAAATTCGAATAATTTATAAATACTGTGGTGTGCATTTTGATGTGTGTTTTGATTACAAACTGCAATACTGCAAATCTACTGTACCAGCTACGAGGGTGATATGTACATTTGATTGAAATGGCACAGCTTTGTTTGGACAGCTTGAACTTGGGTTTGTCAAACTGCGATAGAAAAGTAGCAATGTTGCTATAAATAAATTATGTGAGCGTTGCACTATTTTCAGGATCAACAATCAGGACTTAACTTGGTTGTACCTATTTGGTGTCTATGCAAGTCAAGTCTCACTAGTAGAATGAGTTAGAGGCCTTTTTCGATTTTACATATTTCGTTAAGATAAATGCTAAAAACTTGAAAAACTGAGAAAAGGAATTAACGAAATAGCATGCAGGCACCACATTTGCATAATTTGTATATTATAGTGCAGAATCAGAGTATACCCCAGTCAGATCTGTTTTGAAGTTTTGTATAATGCATAGACCATAGTTGCATGAATATTCAAATATTCAGTTAAATTTGTATTTATGACCTCCTCATCATTATATACATAGAAGCGTGTTGTGAATATAATGTTTAGTGTATCATTAAATTCCCTAAGTATATGAAAAATAAGGAGGAACTCAGCCTGATTCGATGTGAGAAATTCGCACATTTGTGCATGTATGTTATTTTAATCTTCTTTGGAGTATTCCACTATAGGCTTTGACTTGCTCTTGCATTTCAGTATATATCTTTCACAGGTATTATTGCACACTCTGCACTTGGTTCATGCACTTTCTTTTGGTTGCACACCTTGAAATAGAACCCATGCACAGCCTTTCTTGTCACCAGGTGTCTCAGTTGATAGTTTGTATCTTTCCAGTTCTGAATTAAAATGACACAGACAACCCTCAAGCTGAGTTCTTCATGACGAACCATGAAGAACTCAGCATGAGGGTTGTCTGCATCATTTTAATTCAGATTGCACAACAAATTTAAAACTAGAGGGGGTTCAAGTCTGACCACTGACCTCTAAGAGACAGTTTTGCTAAATGTGCAAGTTAAATGCTCAGATTGGAAAGTTCCACTACCTGCAGAGGTGGGGGAACAAGAAGGCTGCTGCTAAACAACTATAGAGAGTGACAGAATGAACTCTGAACCAGCATGCTGTGTTTTACCTATTGCAACAGCTGCGCTCATTACTGTCTGCTGCTATCTGTTGTACAACGGTAATAATGCAACCATACAACAATTTCCCTAACTACTTAAAAAGATTTGGACATTATTCCATATGCGGGTAGGAGGTATGAAATTTTAAGAAACTTGCGGAATCAGGGTTTTTTAATATAAATTCTGCTGCCAAAATTGTAACATCGAGGGCCCTAAGCCGCAAGGCGTAGCCGAGGTACCTGAGGACCCTCAGCCTCAAAGCGTAGCCGAGAGATGTGTTTTAGAAGGGAAGGAGTGGACGGAGCAACAACAGGGCGTAGCTGTAGGATCTGTGTGTCTAAACTCGAATGAGAACCCAGGATACGTCACAATCAACTCTGCGTATTAAAAAACCCTGATTCCGTAAGTTTCTTAAAATTTCATACTTCCTACCTGCATACGGAATAATGTCTAAAAATTTAATTGCCAACTTTATAAAGGTGCTGAAACAGGCCAATGTCGTCCATACATTTTTGGCACCTCTGTAAGAAATTATCCATTACCATAATTCACATTGAGTAATGCTGGCAATTTCCTGGCAGAGATTTTGTTTCATATATTCCAGGATATGTGGGTTTGTCCAGTATACATTGTTTTTTAATTTACCCCAGAGATAAAAGTCACAGGTGGTTAGGTTGGAGGAGCAAGTTTCATTGAACTATTGGCTGTATGAGATGTGACAGTGTCTTGTTGAAAAAAAATGTCAGTTAATTCTCTAAAATAGAGGTGCAAAGTATTCATGAATGCACAGGCAGATCCAGGATTCCTTTGGGAGCAGCTAACACATTTGAAACATACCTTGCCTATGAGCAAAATGCAGTTAATAATAGAGCATTTTACCTTTCTAGATTTTCAAATTTATTTATTCACTGTTTGATTTTAATACAGAAATACTGGCTCCTATTTCAACAATACAATTATTAGTACAGAAAGAACAGGTCTAATTAGATGTAATACAGAAATCCTAATTTATTACATGAGTAGGTACCTAAACTAAATTTTGGAATTGTAAACATAGTATATTCCATAAGAAAGCTTATAAACTAATTCATTTCTAGATATTCTTCTACTGAATAAAAACAACCCTGTATTAGGAATTTTTTCAAATCTTTTTTTAAGACTGTTAGGCTTATAACTTTTTTTAAATATGTGGGGAGTTTATTAAACAATTGAATGCCATTATAATATAAACTTTTTTCATATTGAGTTCTTTTATGACCTGTAATGTGCAGTTTAGATTTATTTCTTGTATTATAGTCATGAATATCAGCATTTGTGTTAAAACTATTTTGCTGCTTATACATTGTTACCAGAGTTTCAAAAATGTAAAGCAAGGAACAGTCCAGATACTTCACAATATGAAGTAAGGTTTGCAGCGCTGCAAAGGTTTAACATTATTCTGATTGCCCTTTTTACTTTCTCTACTACGTATAGTAAGTAGGGGAAGTATTGTATTCCACCCAAAAATTCGATACCAGGATTTCACAGGAAATACATTTTGAGGTGCATTGAATGCATATGAAGCATTTTTGGAAACATGCCTGTGTGTCTGTCTGTAAACAGCATAACTCAGAAACGAACAGTCGGAGAAACACCAAACTTGTTATTTAGGTTCAGTATCTTCCGGAGATGCGACACGAAGGTTTTCAAGAAAATCCCCCCACCCCAGATTACGCTTTACATGGAACATTTTTCGAAAATTTTAATTTTCTCAAAAATGGCTGTAACAATTTTGAATAAAATACCATAAGTTTAAGACATTTTTATGGCAAATGAATTGTATATCTCGAATTTTCTGGGAATGTCTCCAAAAGTATTCTTCATTGTGAACGACTTTACATAACTGGTAAACCATAAGAGATAGACAAAATTTTACTACACAAAAAATGTAGATCGTGTTAAAATACACAATTTACGTTGTATACATTTTTGTTGTTGAGTGAACCATTTTCAAGATATTGCTTGTTATTCCCTTAAATTTTCCAATACTTATACTTTTTCTCAAATGGGAATCTGTTGCCATATTGATGTTTACTTTAAGTTCTTGTTTATCTTTACCAGAAATTAAAAGGCTTGTGTCATCTGTAAAAAGAGAAATTTAGCGTTAGGGAAGTCATTGTTTATGGCCAGGTCATTAATATACAGTAAAAATAGTAAGGGACCCAGTATCGAGCCCAAGGTACTCCATATTTAACATTTTCCAAACCAGAACGTGAAGCTTTAATTTTTTTTGAATTTCTTATTTCAGATTCGATTTCAGTTAGGTGCTAAGATATGATTCAAACCTCTTTAATGGAATTCCCCTTATACCATAATTGCACAATTTGTAAATTAATATATCATGATCAACCAGCTCATAAGCTTTAGATTGGTTAAGAAATAATCCCAAGCACTCGTTTCCTGCATCTAGAATTTTATACACTTCTTCAATAATGTTCTGCATTGCAGAATTTGTAGATTTCCTTTTGATATAGCATTATATTTACTTAAAAATGACCCTATTGTACACTGTCCTTTCAATTCTTTGGAAAAACCTGAAGAAATAGAAATGAGTCTATAGTTTCTAGCTTGGATTTTGAACCCTTTTTGTGAAGTGGTTTAATTTTAGAGACCTTCAAACTCTGAGGGAAGCACTCTTCATTTAGAGATAAGCTGATTATGTGACACAAAGGTTTTACCAGATGTAAGGAACATTTTTTGATTAACAAATTTGAAAATTCGTCAAGATCTGGAGACTTTTTGGGTTTCATGCATAACTTAGCATTAAAAACAAGAAGTTGAGCTAAAAATAAATTACTCACTGTCAACAATTCTGCTAATAAGATCTGGCGATATTCCTGCTGCAGACAATACTATTTACAATGTGGATTAATTCATGGACTGCTGTTGGACACAGGAAAAAGAGTTTTCATACCATCATGTGTAGTGCTTAGTATTAGAAATGCTTTTGCAGAGCCCAAAAAAGTAAATGTGGGCTTCAAACTTCATTAATAAACACACAAATTAAAAATAGTAGTTTTAAATTCAACTATTATTATTTAAAATTGTATAAGTGTCTGTGACCAACCTTCTTATGTTGACTGAAAACGTGAGAAGTGCTTCAATTGTAGTAACTAATGGATTTTGAAGTATGAGAGCTATATCTTTCAGTAGTGACAGATCAATTGCTGCATCTGGTAATGGATCCACACAATGTGTGTTCAGAGATGTTTTTATTTCATGCATATCAGCAGTTTCCATTCTTGCTAGATTCCTCATATTTATTTTTCATGATCCAGACCCAGATGCTTTTGAGTACAGAGTTTTGACACGTCTTTTTTTATTTACATTGAAATTGTGATCTAGTGCTGCTATCATGGATCTAAGTTAAAGGCCATTACATGAAAAATGTATTCTTTTCGGAGAATATCTGGGACAAAGACTGTAATAACTCTCTAAATTGCCAGTATGTATATAATGTCGAATATGAGCCAAATATTTTAAGAAGGTGCTATCCAAATTAATTTTCTTTAGAGCATGATAAGCAATTGATTCGCCTTCAATCCATAATTTATTTTATTTCTTTGGTCTTCTTCCAACAGTTCATATGTTCACAAGATTTCCATTCACCATTTTCTAGCCATTTATTGTTCATTCTTATATGATGAAGAATTGATGTGAATTTTTCAATTAATATGGTACCGTTCTCATTACAGTTTTGCGCAGCTCACCATAAATGTTGATTTATACTGGTGTCCCATGCCATCAGCTATGGGTATTCTTTTTCTACCATTTTAATTTTTTTCATTAGACTTTTAAACAAATATAATTTGTCAAATTCATGTGCAGCTTCTGGATATACTGAGTTTTTAACATATATCTTACACCTTTATGTCTGACGGAGAAAAAAAACTTCAACTCTACACATTTCCTGTTTTGCAAGCCTAGTCATTATGCCAGAAGCAGCCAATCACCTCTCACCATACCTCTTTAAACAAGTTCAAAATCAATAATTTTGCGGAAATTTAAATCCATGACAGAATGGATTAAATATTTGGCTAAAAATCCTGGAGAGTGTACTGCCCATCCCTTGCCAACCATATAGGTATACCACAACCTTTTAATGAATTCAAGTTATTTTTATGTTCTTGAACCCAAAATGCTCTAACAACTGTTGCTGCTATGTTTCAAATGGTTTTATTGAATATATGCCTTGAAAACATTGCTAAACCCAGTGATGTGCGGAATTTAAATTGCTGAAACAATACACCATATGATGATAATAATAATAAAGAACATTAAAACATTTCACACTTTCTTTCCTGATAAATTTTGTGAGATCCAAGTGAATGTATTAGCGCAATAACATACTGTTTCACCACATAGCATTGTCCCTTTAATGTAATGAAAAATGGTTTTGGCTTCATTTCTACATAAAACACATGCCTTGAAAAATAAAAGTAGAGATGTCCAAGCAACAATGAAATATTCTGCTGTAGCTTCATTTCCGTGCATGGTGAAAGTTTCTTCTTCTTTCTCATTATCACTTGTATCAGAATCCGAAGTATCAGGTTTGTAGAAACTTTCGCTCAGCTTATCCTGATCTTCCTCATCATTGCTTGCTTCGTAATATTTTCAGGTTCTAACAATATATATTTCCTTATGATTTCAGTACCCAGTTCACATTGTACTTCTGAATTCTTGGTTTTTTCATCACCTTCTATTGTGAATTCTCTTTCACTGCTATTATCACCACGCCTTCGTTGTCAGTCTTATTGCAATGCTATCGTATAGATCGGAGACTATGCTTTTATGATTTCTGGCCTTATATCTTTCCGTTCTTTGTTGTTTGCTCTTGGATGAAGATGGTGGAGGATTAATTTGTCTTACTATAACTTGATATGTGGAGATTGTCTTCATTTTTCCTTATAGTAGGAATAGTTCCAGATTTTGATAAAGGCCCTCTGAAATTTTCATCTGGAATAAGCTACTTGTTTAATAACTGTGACTCTTCATAATCTGTGTTCTTAAAATTGAAGGAATGCAAACGAGCACCGGGAGCAGGCGAAAAATGTGTTCTTTTGCAAAATTGTGTTCATATCCTATGTCCTTTGGGAGATTTGTCTCTGTTTGGAAATGCGTGAAAATGAGTTCCCTTGTGTGCTTCCCTTCTCTCATTACAGCCATAAGTACAACATTGAGGCATTTTATTTTTCACAATATTATGATTTTTGTGTAATTCTAAACTGACTCCGTAACATTAATCACCAAAACACCACCACAAATTACACTACTTAAACACCAACAAGAACAATTTTTTAAAACGTATTACTGCACGTGCAGCAATGACTGACTTGTGGTCTTCCAATTGCTTCCAGTGCACGGCTGGCTCTGATGGCGTATGATGTGGTTATTATTTCGCTTGTGCAGTGATAACGGTGTGGTGGTGTAAGAAAACAATGTTATCACTGTATTTTACAGATCATATCCTTCATTTAGGAGAAAACATCATTTTTGTGTTTTGTTCCCCTTTAAAAAATTGACGTGTGTCAGGGAAAGTCGGGGA
Source organism: Deroplatys truncata (assembly GCA_030765065.1). Taxonomy (NCBI): domain Eukaryota; kingdom Metazoa; phylum Arthropoda; class Insecta; order Mantodea; family Mantidae; genus Deroplatys; species Deroplatys truncata. The sequence goes on from CM060987.1 coordinate 11,677,826, forward strand.
AATTGGTTCAGAATTATCACATGTCTGGTCTACATATGTATTAAGGAGGATTACAACACTTTTTGCTCCTTAAAATCTCCTCCCAACCCTTGAAGTGGTGAGTTTAAAATTTGTAATGTTCATGCAAGGCAAGTAGTCGATGCACAGAATGTCGCAAAAACTTAAAAAGAAAAGTAAAACGAATGCCCATTATAGAATACATTGGAATTAAAGCATTCCCCCAGAGTAATAATTGTTTGTATTGCCAAAGATTAAAGGAAATGAACAAGGATTTAAAGCAGCTTTAAATAAATGTAACAATCCATACAGCCCCAAATGTACTGAATTATTAACACTCAAATGTAGAAAACAGAGACATATTACAATTGAAGCAGATTGCATTTGAATTTGCCCTTCTCACACAACATTTGCCATTTTGAAATGAAATTTATCACGTGATAATCTGATATAAACTCGCTTCCGTGAGATTTTAAATGCCACTCCACACACTACAAGAATTTAGAATTTTACTTATGCCAAAAGTATACGTTATGCATAATTTAGACAAGGCCGAAAAGTGTGGAGACGGCCGCTCCCAGACACGAAGCTCAATAAAAAACCTTCTTTGCTGGTCGTCACAACTCTTCTTCCTCGGAATGCACCAAGAAGGTCAGGTGATGACGTGGAGACAGCACAAGCGCGACCTATACTGGCGGAGAGGACACAACCTGGCGAGTGCTGTAGGAACCTGGTGCAGCCAACTACTGATGTGAATCAGGCTGCCTGGTGTAATGACAAGCAGCGGCCGAAAATTGTAGTTCGTGATTGCAGGTACATAAAACAACTACGGCCATCTCTGCAAAAACAGCCACTCGGTGAAAGAAGACCCACAATTGGCTCAAATTAAATGCGAAGGAACTGATATGTATATAAATGCTTTCACACGTATTAGAGATAAGGTTATTCACCTTTTTGTGACTGCGGTTTCGGATAGATTTACTCCATCATAAAACTTTGTTGCCCCCCCCCCCCAAAAAAAAAAAAACCAACTATCAGTGGATTCATTGCTTAATTCAGGTTTGTAGAATGGCTTGGTGATGTACTGGGCAATCAATTTAAAGCCTACTGTAAAGTGTGCAGAAAGAAGTTCAAACTTGGTAATATGGAGCACCAGGTATTATATAGGATGGAGGAGGCTGTTAAAAATTCTGATCAGGAAAATACAGTATTTTGGTCAGGAAAAATCAAGGAAAAGTCAGGAAAGTTAGGTTCACATTTTTGCTGGGAATTCTGTCAAAAAGTAAGAAATGAACAGATTATTTCAGTCAGTGAACTTAAAACAGAAATTAAAAGGGAACAGGGTAGATTAGTTGCTGATAACCAATTGTCTCTTAATTATTTTAGCTATACTTTATAAGTAGCATCTAAGACTTGTTCCTCTATAGTTGTCAAGTAATGAATGAATAAACTTTATTTGTGCATTTTTATACACAATCCTTTTTACAATATTCCACTTGGAAACTAACTTAACCTATGTACAAATTTTCTTGCCAGCTATGCTGCTCATTTTGCCTGGCCACCTGGTCTTATGGCTCAGCTGAGTAGCCCTTACTACCCTTAATCAGCTATGATCCATCCTCTCCTTCCGTTTGCCCTTCTACCTGTCTTATCTCTCTTACTTTTCTGATCCATTTCTCCTTTACTTTCTTAAGGAACTCCACCGTATTCTTATTTTCCTTTTCTTCTTTTCTTGTTAACATTTTAATTGCTACTATTTTTCCATCCATTTTTTCCCATTTTTCCTCCCATACCTTTTGTCTCCATTCTGCTAATTCTTTGCATTCTGTTACATAATGCACTGTGCGTTCATTACCTCCGCATAGTTCACAAATTCCGCTTTTTCTGCCTCTTAGCCCTCTCAGGTACATTGATCCTGTTCTCATCCATGCAAACACTTCTTTTTCCGCTCTATTACAGTAATCTACATAACCTTCTCTTCCCCATTTCCTTTTTACTAATCTATAGAGCCTTAGTGGTTTTTTATTCTCAAGCTTCCCCAAATCTCTTGTCTTTCTATGTCCTCCACTCTTGTTTCTTACTGTTATCCAGAAGCCGTTGCTATTTCTTTCTCCTGCTCTCCAAATATCTCCCATTCCTATCTTCTCCATAATAGTTGTCAAGTAATAACACCCACTTTTTACTTTCCCTACCACGTGCCTAGTAGGAAGAGAAGGTATTGCATTTCACCCAAAAATTCAATACCAGGATTTCACCAGAAATACATTTTTGAGGCTCCCTGAATAAAAGAAACCTGACTTGTTGCATTCATATGACTTTATTTCCCCATGCCTCTACAAACTTTTCTTACAAAAGATTGTTATACTATTCCTTGCTAATCCAGATAGACTTTCTATTCAAATCTGTGTATTTTCTTGTACAATACAATAGATAAAGTATTAGTTTTTTTTAAAGAGCTTGTCACTATTCATCAGGCTTTGAAATTCCACAACCACAACCACACACAACCACAAGAAAAAAATCTGTGATACATTCACATGATTTTCTCTACCCTCTATGGCTCTACCCTTAGTGGCTTACTCTTATTAAAGCTTATTTTTATATCTACTTCATTTTAATCCAAATAAACTCTTGTAGAAACAGCTACAGTAAACATTTGATTATAAATACAAAGGGAACAGTGATAGTCAAATGTTTTAGAACTGGACGTTATATGGCCTTAAAATTCCATACTATTTCCATGACATCCAAGAAACAATTGCATGTTGACAGAACTTTAAAAGAATGACCAAATAATGAACAATTCAAACCATTAATAATGATATCTCGGAAATGGCTGATGCCACAAAACAGTTATTTGAAATAAATTGTGTGTTTTAAACAGATCTACATTTCTTGTGTATTGCTTAACATTTACCAGTTATGCAAGATTATATGTAATTCTTTCCGAATGAAGAGGACTTCAAAGGCTATTCTCAGAAAATTCAAGATTTACATTTTATTTGACATATAAATATCTTTAATATATGATGTTTTAATTAAAATGATTAGAGCCATTTTTTATAAAATTAAAAATTTTGAATAATGTTCCATGTAAAGGGTATTTTGAGGTAGAGGATTATCTTGAAAATCTTTGTGTCATATCATTGGAAGGTAACGCAAATACCAAGTTGTGTTTATCTGACTTTTCGTTTTTGAGTCAGCTGTTCACAGACACACGCATGGACCTTTTTCTAAAAATGCTTTTCTTGTATTCATGGGCCTCAAAGTATGTATTTTTGTGAAATTTCGGTATCAAATTTTTTGGCGGAATGCAATACTTTCGCTACCTACTAGGTACATAGTGGAGAAAGTAAAAAAACTAATAATAAATTATATAGAAAATTTGTGTTGGAGTTGAAACACTTATCACTTACATGTTTTACAACTTGACCAGTTTCAGGAGCTAATTGCTCCCATCGTCGGAAGTGGCTGACTGCTTCCTTGTGGTGTTGTACCGTATGTGTCTGTGTGTGGTGGAATCTGGTGTAGTGATGAAACTCCATAGTGGGTTCGGTGGTGACAATTCAAAATTCATCACATGGTGTTTATGTTTTGTGATTAATAACTTTTCCCAAGTATCCAATTCTGCTGTGTGTTTTGTCGGTTTTAGGAGTGTTATATTTGGTGTGATGTGATTTGTTGTCTAAAAGTGATGTGCAACTGCAGACTTGTCCATCTGTTTGTATTTGATGTGTCTCATATGTTCTTTTAATTTGGTCTATAAATTTCTTTTTGTTTTACCTATGTATATTTGGCCACATTCTGGGCAATTAATTTGGTATATTCCTACTTTTTTGTTCTGAGGGATTTGGTCCCTTGATTTGTTGCAGAGTAATTTCTCTATACTTAATCTGTTTTGTGGAGCTAGGCAAATGTTGTGTTTTAACATGCAGTCCTAAACAGTTTGATCCATAGATTGCTTTACACACCACTAACAGAAACAGAATACAGACACATAGTTAACACAGTCATGAACAATGGCTTCACCAAACAAATCATGGACAAAAAATAGCACATTTCAAGAAACAGAAACACATTAAGGACACCACAAATCTCACCCAACAAAAAAGCAAAATGATTTTCAAAAAGTTCACTTTCCACCCAAGGACTCACTACAAATTTCACAATTTCTTCAAAAAACACAACATTTGCCTAGCTCCACAACACAGATTAAGTATAGAGAAATGACTCTGCAACAAATCAAGGGACCAAATCCCTCAGAACAAAAAAGTAGGAATATACCAAATTAATTGCCCAGAATGTGGCCAAATATACAAAGGTAAAACAAAAAGAAATTTATAGATCAGATTAAAGGAACATATGAGACACATCAAATACAAACAGATGGACAAGTCTGCAGTTGCACACCACTTTTGGACAACAAATCACAACATCACACCAAATATAACACTCTTAAAACCGACAAAACACACAGCAGAGTTGGATACTTGAGAAAAGTTATTGATCACAAAACATAAACACCATGTAAAGAATTTTGAATTGCCACCACCGAACCCACTATGGAGTTTCATCACTACACCATGAGGAACCAGTCAGCCACTTCCGATGTTGGGAGCAATTAGCTGCCAAAACTGGTCAAGTTGTAAAACATGTAAGTGATGTTAAGTGTTTCATCACTACACCAGATTCCACCACACACAGACGCATATGGGACAACACCATGAGGAACCAGTCGGCCACTTCCGATGTTGGGAGCAATTAGCTGCCAAAACTGGTCAAGTTGTAAAACATGTAAGTGATGTTAAGTGTTTCATCACTACACCAGATTCCACCACACACAGACGCATATGGGACAACACCATGAGGAACCAGTCGGCCACTTCCGATGTTGGGAGCAATTAGCTGCCAAAACTGGTCAAGTTGTAAAACATGTAAGTGATGTTAAGTGTTTCAACTGCGACTCAAATCTTCTGTATAATTTCAAAATTCACATCACTGTTACTAGCTTATCCATATTTTATACTAACTAATAATTATTTTCCATTTGAGAGAAGCATTTGGGATTTGAAAATTCAAACCGACAAGGAATATCTTGAAAATAGTTAACTCCACAAAAAAAATTATCTGACATAGTGTGTTTTAAGATGATCTGAAGTTTTTTGTTATCCCTAACCCAATTATACAAAACTTATTCAGAATGGAAAGGCCTTTACAGGAAAAAATTCAAGATGTACATTTTATTTTTGTGTAAGTATCCTAAATATATGGTATTTTAATAAAGATTATTAGCTAAAGCCATTTTTGATATCAAAAATTTTTCCGTGTAAAGGTAGATTGGGCTGGGTAGGGGGGGGGGATCTTCTTGAAAATCTTTGTGTCACATTTTTGGAAGATACTGAACTTGAATATGTTTGATATTTATCTGACTTTTTGTTTTAGAGTTAAGGTGTTTACAGACAGACGGTCATACATGGATCTTTTTCAAAAAATGCTTTTTTTATTGGGTTTAGGGTCCTCAAAGTCTGTATTTCCAGTGAAATCTCGACATGCAATTTTTTGGATGGAATACAGTACTTCCTCTTACCTGCTATAGGTAGCTGGCAGAGAAAATATAAAGGCATTTTTAGAAAAAGTTCTGAGTGTGTGTTGTCTGTGAACACCATAACCTATAAACAAAAAGTCTGTTAAATACCAATTGCTATTCATGTTCATCTTCCAAAGAAGTTACATGAAGATTCCACCCTTTACTGGAAAAGTTATCCTTAGGTTTGATCTCAAAAATGGCTCTAACGATTTTTATTAAAATACTGTATGTTTAAAATATTTTCATGACAAATAAAATGTATATCTTGAATGCTCTAGGAAGACCTCTTCATTTTGAATCATAATTAAATGGTTAAAATTATTCAATGGAATTCAACATCTATTTAGCCAAGATAAAAAGACAGAACTTACCAAATTTCTTAATTATAATAATATTGACATCTTTGGAATTGTGGAACCTAATAAAACTGATGATCAGAAGAAATATTACAACATAAGTGGCTATACAGCATATCTCCTACCAAGGAAAATACACATAGCTAGTGGAATACTAATAGGTGTGAAAATTAATTTACTTTCAAGTTTCAAAATTCTCAAAGAAATGAATGATGATAAAGCTGAGTAGTACATATAGATCTGTGGAAATAAAATACATACTCGTATAAAACATACAAAAAAAAACCTAACCTATTGTATGGAGGAGAACTACTGGCAACAGTAAACAAGAGACTTAAAAGTAAACTAGAAATTTCACAAAACAATTCACTAAGAATAATAACAGGAGCTGTAAAAACAACACCAATTACAGTACTACAAAGCTTCACAAAAAACATACCTATAGAATTGGAACATGACTTGAAAGCAATTACTCTAGCACAAAAACTGCAAGTCAATAGAAACAGATACAAATGGTACCACACAGCAGATACTATAAGTAATTTAAAAACTCAAATAAGCTTCAGAACATATATTAATAACTTAAAATACAACAAATATAATTGCAACAGAGGTAACGAGTCCAATAGAATATATTGATATACATTATCAGAATGACCTGATACATACAATACACAAACAAAACAATACACCAGATGTAATGAGAGCCATAGCAATAGCTACGGAAAATGAAAGATACCCAGAAAAACAATGGCTCCGAATATATACAGATGGATCCCTCATCAATAAAAAAAATGCCGGTGCAAGAGTATACTATAAACATTTTGCACAGTATCTAGATGAAACATCAAACCACTATGATGGAGAATTAACAGCTATAAAAGCAGCATTACAGAACATTCTATATAGACCGTACATAAAACAAAAAATAGTCATCTTATCAGACTCAAAATCAACCATAGATGTGATAGTAAATTACAATAATAAAACAACAAGAAATATTAAAGAAATAAGAAGCCTAATTAAAGCAGTTGAAACTAGAAATCATGTCACTCTACAATGGATCCCAGCTCATGTGGACTTTTGGGCAATGAACATGCGGATCAGTTAGCAAAGAAAGGTGCAATACAACAAATGAAACCTGTAGGATAAATAGAAATAAATAAACAATTAAATAACATTAAACAACATTTCAAAAGACAGCAGAGACTTTATGAAGAAGATAAAGATTATAAGAATATTAAAGATAGAGTTGATGTACAAAAAATGCCAAGGAAGACTGCAGTGGCCTTATTTAGGATGGCAACTGGCCATGATTGCCTTGCGGAACACTCTACAAGATACAAAGCCTACCTACACCCAAGTGCACTCTCTGCGAAGAAGATATCCTGAACAAACAGCATCTCGGCAAATGCAAAGGCCTTAAAAGTGATAACTTACAGACTTTATATTGGGAAGCCAGAGGGAAAATGATGCGGATCAATTAATCCCCAGTGCCATTGGTGAACAACTATAATAATCAGGGCTTCAAATTCCTTGGAAACGAGCAAACTGATTGAAGGTTTATTTTTTAGGGCTTTCTCCGATTACTAGACAGGTGAGAATTGTATTATTTACTTCTGCAGGATGTGTACTGATACTGAAATTACTGGAAGTATAGTTGAATTTTTTTTACTAACGGAAAAAATGGATGAAGTATCTGTATAACATTGCTTTATTTTAGATTAAACTTTCAGGTGATTGGTTCTGGGAAGATCTCATTAATCAAGTAGATATTTTTTGATTAAGTTATTGTTTTACATTATATCATTTATGCATAACTTTTATCAATGGAATCATCCATTGAGAACATCTGATTCATTAAACAAGTCAAAGTTAGAGTTTCTACACATGTCTCCTTCATTGCATGCTGCCCTTTCTTCCACTTTCCTTAATGTCCATATTTCTCCGTGCTGATTCATTTGTATCTTCTTGTAAGTAATTTTGAGATCGTGGATACAAAACAGACTTCTAGTTTCAGCTGTGCAATATTGACGAAAACTGAAATACAAATTTCACTGTTCAGGCCTGCCCTCGTACTAAATAGCACATGGCAATGTTATTCTAGTTTTGTGCAACAGAGTTGTCTGCATGTACAGGCTGAGCCAAAAGACTCCGAACCGCCTGCGCGGTGTTTTTCCTGTCCGGACCTCGGCATTCGTTGCCGTCTGCTATCATATAAAGGGGCGGATGAAACCATACAACATTTTTAAAACTACTTTTAAAGGCTTTACTTAACAACTTTATTAAAAGGAAATGCTGAAACTGGCCACCGTCGTTGTCCATACATTTTTGGCTCCTCTTTAGGAAACTATCCATCAAGGAATTTTTGGGGAGAAATTTTCCAAACGATGACCGATGTTTAATGTTTCTGTGGTAGGAACCGAACGCCGTCTTTTAGATTTGTTAGCCTGAACACTTCTTGTGGCCTGAAATTTACTGTAAAGTTCATGGATTGTGTACGACCTGGATCTTTTACACCTGGAAATCTTTCTGCAAATCGTACTTTCACTTGGCGAACTGACCGAGTTAACACATGCGAATCATAAATAAATACACGCTGTACAGTAGAAAACATATACTGAGCCATAACCGACTTTGTGACTTAAGTACAGAACAAAATAATAAATAACTCGTAATAACTGAACTACATCACGTCACCGTCAACTCAATACTGCACTTCACACTGCAAATCAAAACCACAACAGCGCGACTTTGTTTATAGCAGCAGTGCGTTATCATGCTTTTATCATATTTCCACACGCCCAGTGGAAAAACACCGCGCAGCCGGTAATATTGGTCATAAAATACCCCTCTGGGGTAACTTAAAACATAAGACAAACCTACTCACCCTGGAAGAATTAAAACAAAATATCCGCCAGGAAATTTCTCAACGTGAACTACGGCGAGTGATGGATAGTTTCCTAAAGAGGTGGCAAAATGTATGGACAACGACGGTGGCCAGTTTCAGCATCTCCTTTCGTAAAGTTGGTAAGTAAAGTCTTTAAAAGTAGTTTTAAAAATGTTGCATGGTTTCATCCGCGCCTTTCTATGATAGCGGCAGACGGCAACGAGCGGCGAGGACGTGGACAGGAAAAACACCACGCAGCCTGTTCGGAGTCTTTTGGCTCACTCTGTAGAAAGAACTCTCTCACCAAATCCGAAATTGTCAAGTAGTGGTGATGTTTGATGTGAGTGAATCACACCTGATCCAAATTGAATAGTGGTAGTTGCATTGGTTGTGTCATGTCAAAGGAAGGAATTACAGAACCAAGGAGAAGATACAAAAGTTGAACATTTTATCTAGTGTGCTTGTGTAAAAATGACTCAACCATTTGGATAAATGTTTTGCAGGCTATACAACATTTCCAGAATTAGGAAGATTGTTGGGGAGACTAAGGTCAGAAATACTGGTGATATTTCATTCCCATTTCCATGAATATCACTGAGTATTTGGTCTATTATTATGAACAGCATGGGAGCTTTATAAAAGTATAGCATTAAGAGGTAAAGGGTAAAATTCAGCATAAAACGTCTTCCAGATCATTCTACAATAATTTCATAGAGTACTGAGGGTAAATTAAATTAGTAAAATTGTCGTTCAAGATTTAAAAATCTGATATGATACATTCACATGACTTTCTCTACCCTCTATCGTTTAGTGTATACAAATTATTCTTACTCAAGCTTATTTTTTTATCTACACATTTTAATCCAAAGAAACCTTTACAGAAACAGCTACATTACACATTTCGTTATAGAGAACAGCGATAGTCAAATGTTTAACAACTGGACGCTATATGCTGGCCTTAAAATTCCATACTGTTTCCATGACATCGCGAGAAACAACTGAATGACCAAGGAATGAAACAATTCGAACCTTTAATAACGAATATCTCAGGAATGCCTTATGTCACAAAACAAACCCTTACTTGAAATAATTTGTGTGTTTTAAAGAGGTCTACATTTTTTGTGTAGTATCTACATTTTTGTCTATCACTTAACGTTTACAAGTTATACAAGATTATACAAAATTCCTTCCGAATGAAGAGGACTTCCTAGGCTGTTCCCAGAAAATTAAAGATATCCGTTTTATTTGTCATGTAAGTATCTTTAATATATGGTGTTTTAATCAAAAGCGTTAGTTATTTTTGAGAAAGTCGAAAATTTCGAAAATGTTCCATATAAAGGGTAGTTGTGAATGAGAGATTTTCTTAAAAATCTTGTCGCATCCTTGGAATATACTGAACTCAAATACCAAGTTTGGTATTTATCGAACTTCTCGTTTTTGAGCTATACTGTTCACACACGCGCGCGCGCGCGCGTTTCCAAAAATACTTTATTTGGATTCAGGGGGCCTCAAAACATGTATTTGCTGTGAAATCCCGGTATCGAATTTTTGGGTGGAATGCCATACTATACCTTCTCTATCTACTAGTTACGTGAAAGTAAAAAATCTCACAATGGCATGGATAAATTTAAATGTGTTGAAAACAGTTGTAGGTCATTCAGTGTTTCTTTTTGGCCCCTAGGAACTTTGCATTTTAGTCTATAAGGTTCTAAATGTTTGCATTCAATTATGTTTTATTGCAAACGTGGTTCTTGTTCTTCTGGTTACCGTTCCCGGTTATTGCGAACTATGCTTTTGTTTCATTCGGAACCGATGTACAAAGCCTATTTTTTGTTTGCTATGATAAAGCCCTGTATCTGTATTACTTGCAGCTTAGGCTTGCTTGTCAGGTAATTGTTTTTCCATTTCTGTCCATCGTGGCACTGCTTTCTGGAGTTTGTTTGGTCATGCCGTGTGTTGTTAACGGCCAGCAGTAACCAGGTCCGTTTTGACTAATTTATAATCACTTTCAATGCGAGTATTATGTAATATTTAAGGGATAACTATGAAATGGTAATGAACAAAGTCGCGATATAATTAAAGATATATGTGTTTTAAAAAGGATAGCTGTGTGTACTGTTCTGTATTGCGTCTGTTAAACGCAATTTTATGTTTTACTTTAAACATTTGCATTTTGTCATTATTGATAATAACCCGCAGGTGCATCAATCCTAACCTAATTAATTGTTATGTTGTGAAATAACGTATTTTTACTGCCCTAATCCAGGAATTGCACCAGAAGTAATGAGTATATCCTGTTTTGAAAATTTAACTCGTTTCTTTCTCTGGAAATACTACTTATTAAAATATTGGGTTAGTTCTTCAACAATTCTGTGTATATCGAATTTTATAATCAGTTAAATTAAGTACAGGTGTACACAAATGGTTATAAGGGTTTTAATCTTGCATTATCTCTAGGTATACGATATAATTTGGGAATCATAACTTAAATTGAAGAGTAACTGGTAGTTTGGATTCTACATGCACAGTTTTTTACTTTCTCTACTACGTATAGAAAGTAGGGGAAGTATTGTATTCCACCCAAAAATTCGATACCGAGATTTCACCGGAAATACATGTTTTGAGACTCACTGAATCCAAAAAAAGCATTTTTGGAAACATGTCCGTGTGTCTGTCTGTGTGTCTGTCTGTGTGTGTGTCTGTCTGTGTGTCTGTGTGTCTGTGAACAGCATAACTCAAAAACGAAGAGTCAGATAAACACCAAACTTGGTATTTAGGTTCAGTATCTTCCAGAGATGCGACACGAAGGTTTTCAAGAAAATCCCCCCACCCCAGACTACCCTTTACATGGAACATTTTTCGAAAATTTTAATTTTCTCAAAAACGGCTCTAACGATTTTGATGAAAATATCATATGTTTAAGATATTGTCATGACAAATAAAATGTATATCTCGAATTTTCTGGGAATGTCTCCAAAAGTATTCTTCATTATGAACGACTTTTTCATAACTGGTAAACCATAAGAGATAGACAAAATTTTACTACACGAAAAATGTAGATCGCGTTAAAATACACAATTTATGTCATATACATTTCTTTTGTTGAGTGAACCGTTTGCGAGATATTGCTTGTTATTTCCTTAAATTTTCCAATACTTATACTTTTTCTCAAATTCGTTATTCATTTTTTTTTGTCCTGGACATGCAAAGAGAATGGAATGCGCCACATAGCAACCAGCGTTAAAATATTTGACTATCGCTTAAAACCTACCATATTCCCCTTGCATCTACAAGAAAATTATCAATAAGATTGACATCTGGATATCTCCATTAACATGAAGCATATGGAGAATAAGCGTTTGTAAAAATAGTTTGTACAAGAGTAGAGAAAGTCATGTGAGTGTAACACATCAGATTTTTTTAAGTTCCATTTATACCCCGCCTTTAGCTGCATTGGTCTTATTGGCGGCCTTTCCTTTGGAACTTGTTGGTAATGGTGTTAACTCGTGTAACTCTTGTCGTTGGGTTTGTTGTACTTTTTTGGGGGGGCATTCATGTTCTCATTCATACTTCCAGACTTTGGAGAGGATAGGGAATAATCTTGGCTAGAGAAAAATTCCCACCGCGCAGCCGGGAATCGAATTCGGGACCCCTCGCACAGAAGGCAGGTGCTCTATGGGGCCAGGTCGCACAGGTTTTGTTTTGTAGTCATGGTGACGAAATAAACGAAACGTGGCAACTCGCTTGCAGAAAGCTTTTTGTCTTGGAATTCGCGAAACATAATTCAGTGATTATAGGTGAGCGGGTGTATAGGCGCAGATTTGGTCTTAACGTCCCTTTTGGTAGCAACAATCAGATTGAAATGATGGGGTGTCTCTGTAAAAGAAATACCGCGTGTGTCAAGTGAGAATGTGGGCGACTCGAGAACTAGCACTTCCAACAATTACAGTGTGGAAGGTGTTAAGAAAACGTGGCAGACTTAATGCTGGTTCAGAACCAACGAGAACAAGCAAGTTGAAATACATGTATTCAAATGGGAGCGTTCACAATCGACGGGAAGCCTTCCCGGGCCGGGGAACGGGAAAGAAGAGTTGCCCAACTTTTAACTTTCTCGTTCTCGAGCATGGCATATTAGTTCCATATTATATAGACTCCTCACTCTAGAGGTTATTCTAGGCGGCCGTGACACGAAACAGCCGCTAGTGCTCTCTATAGTCACAAGCTGGAAACATGAAACTGGAAGAAATTAGCAGTAAAGATGCTTTCTAACCTCATCCCGAGACCCGCAAATCCAATGAGCGTTGGTTCCTCAGGTGAAAGGGTCAATTGTAGTTTATATGCAACTCAAAACTGGCTATTACCTGAAAAAAAAATGACAAAAGTTACAAAGAACAGCAAAAAACCGGTGGAAATTAAAAAAGGGCAATAAACAACTTTAATGTATGCCATTAAATAAAGGAATGAAAGGTTGGCACGACTAGAGGGATCAGGAATGTAATGGATATGCATTTAGATAATGTTTACTGTATTGAATTTTGATGCTGGCTAACCCGCGTTATGTTGGCTAAATTGGAAGTAGGTGAAAAAAAATATCATTGGTCAGTTAAAAACAAATGAAATCCCAATGCGCAAAATCAATTTTCAATTTGTGATCGATATGATCATCTATATGCATTCTCGTTACTACGTTTCCATGTGGAATTGAAATCGATTTGAGTACACTTTTCGTATTGAATACTGCATGGAAACGCGGATCTGGGTCGTAATTCGATCGTTTTGAACCTTGGATCCGACCCTCTTGAAATTTGTTGCATGGAAACAGCTATTGTACTCAAATCGTTTTGAAAACGCCAGAGATATCTTCTACTATACTCGTGGTAACACGCTGCACGCTCGCCATTTTGTTTTTAGCGGAAATCGTTAATCACATGTGTAATACAACACACAGCAAAGCCACTTTTATCGCCTCCATAATTCGCAATTTATTCTTCTCAAAACATTCACTAACCTCAAAACCCACTTAAAATATACAGAAAAACAAATTAACATATGTTTAACAGGTTCGCCAATCTAAATGCACATTGACCAACATAAAAGCTTGAATTATTTTACTCTCGAACTTTGTGTATCCAAATCGCACTCAATACGTATTGAATTTAACATGGAAATGCGGATCTAATTCAGTATGGAATTGGACTCAAATCGATTTCAATTCCCCATGAAAACATAGTAATTATCTCAGGGCCATATTTAGAGGGGGTGGGGGTTTAGAGTTCAACTTCTGACAGTTTTATTTATTTACGTTCATAGCAAACCAATATGGGAAAATGTCGTTGGATAACAATAAGTCTATTGCTAGTAGCACATTTACAAGAAAAAGGGAAACTTAATATCGTCGCCTTGCATAGGTAAGGTGACCATACATCCCGGTTTTTGAAGCAGTCTCCATGTTTTGTGCTGTAAGGTGGAATGTCCTTATTATGGTGAGTTTTTCTTGTTCTATATAATGTCTCCAAGCAATTTTCTTACCCATGTAACGTCTATATACAGGGAGAGCCAAAAAACTACGAACCGGCTGCGCGATGTTTTTCCTGTTCGCGTCCTCGGCGCTCGTTGCCGTCTGCCGCTATCATAGAAAGGCGCGGATGAAATCATACAGCATTTTTAAAACTACTTTTAAAGGCTTTACTTACCAACTTTACGAAAGGAGATGCTGAAACTGGCCACCGTCGTTGTCCATACATTCTTGGCACCTCTTTAGGAAACTATCCATCACTCGCCGTAGTTCACGTTGAGAAATGTCCTGGCGGATATTTTATTTTAATTCTTCCAGGGTGTGTGTGTGTGTGTTTGTCTTGTACACTTTGTTTTAAGTTACCACGGAGATAGAAATCGCAGGGGGTTAGCTCGGGGGACCAAGGTGGCCACAAATCTCTACTAATAATTCTGTCCTCAAACACACTTTCAATTGTTTTCATCGAAATAGTAGCCGTATGAGCTGTTGCAGCAGAGTCTTGTTGAAAAAAGGCAAAATCACTCTCTCTCTGTCTGTTAATTCTCTAAAAACAGGGACAAAATTGTATTCACGTATGCACGGGCTTCAACTATCGACTCGAAAAAAAATTTCGAATTTTTTTTCTACTTACCATCAATAAAGTTAGCAAGTAAAGCCTTTAAATGTAGTTTTAAAAAAGTTGCATGGTTTCATCCGCGCCTTTCTATGATAGCGGCAGACGGCAACGAGTGCCGAGGACGCGGACGGGAAAAACACCGCGCAGCTGGTTCGTAGTCTTTTGGCTCTCTCTGTACTACGGAGTAGGTACATGGTAACTGTGTGGGGGTACTGTTAAGTTTAGAAAACCCTCCCCGAAGTTTTCTTCTGGGTACGGGCATGTATTATCTTGTATGGTGTATTCCTTCCCGTTGTCCGTTTCCGTTCTGGTTACCGTTCTCGGGCGGTTGTGAACCAGCCTAGCCCGAGTTGAGGAGTGGTATCAGTTACATGAGACATGCTAACGTCAGTGTGGCAAGAAATGGATCCCATATTGAACACACAGTTTGTGCTATGGGTAACTTGCACAGTTACTCTTCAATTTAAGTTGTGATTCAAAAGCATATTGTATATCGCAGAGGAAATATGTTATAATAATTTGTGTACGCTCTGTAACGCTCATGGAGCGAGTCCAAGGACTTGGCGAGTCTAGGAAGCGGTTTGCAAATCGTCTTGTCAGCTGCGGAGGTCACGTCGTTTCGCACCTGCATTGCCCTTCGTTTCTCCTGCCGTTTCCGGCTCCCTTCCCCCCTCACCTTTCCGCTCGACCTTGACATAGAATGACACCACGTTACTAACCAACGAGGTAGAGTTCTCAATTTGAGACATGGCAACAGAATGACGAAGCATCTGTTCTATAATGACATGCATTGTGCGTGTATATACCCTCTCTGACACACTGTTTCTCAGCGACGAAATGAGGCAGAAATACAACTTTTGTTTATGATTCAGAAGTCAATGGAAAGCATAGAAACAAACAAACATGGCGGTGCATTTATCGTTCGATCACGTTTTTGGAAGGTTGAGAATGTTGAAGTTCAACCTGGTCCGGCTCAAGGGGGGGGGGGGTCCAGCCGTGCTATCGTCCGGGGCGGCAAAATGTTAAACATGAGCTAAATGTATGAAAATATGGGGGAATTTACAAATACTTAAAATCTAGCGACTTCCTGAAGATTTTTACTTTATCTACTACGTATAGTAAGTAGGGGAAGTATTGTATTCCACCCAAAAATTCGATACCGGGATTTCACCGGAAATACATGTTTTGAGACCCCCTGAATCCAAAAAAAAGCATTTTTGGAAACACGTCCGTCTGTGTGTCTGTCTGTGAACAGCATAACTCAGAAACGAACAGTCGGATAAACACCAAACTTGGTATTTAGGTTCAGTATCTTCCAGAGATGCGAACGAAGGTTTTCAAGAAAATCCCCCCACCCCAGAGTACCCTTTACATGGAAGATTTTTCGAAAATTTTAATTTTCTCAAAAATGGCTGTAACGATTTTGATTAAAATATCATATGTTTAAGATATTTTCATGACAAATAAAATGTATATCTTGAATTTTCTGGGAATGTCTCAAAACGTATTCTTCATTGTGAACGACTTTTGTATAACTGGTAAACCATGAGAGATAGACAAAATTTTACTACACAAAAAATGTAGATCGCGTTAAAATACACAATTTATGTCATATACATTTTTTTGTTGTTGAGGGAACCATTTTCGATATATTGCTTGTTATTCCCTTAAATTTTTCAATACTTATTTTCTCAAATGGGAATTCATTATTCATTTTTTTGTCTTGGATATGCAAACAGTATTAATCTGTGGCAAAGGGAATGGTGCTGCACCTAGCAACCAGCTATTAAGAGATATGTATGTGCTTAAAGGCTAGTGTATTTCTATATTGCCCTTGTAAATATACATTCCCCTTACATCTACAAGAACATTAGCAATAAGATAGACTCTGCAAATGTTTATCTCGATTAACATGAAGTAGATGGAGAATAAGCGTTCGTAAAAATAGTTTGTACAAGAGTAGAGAAAGTCATGTGAGTGTAAGACATCAGATTTTTTGTTATGAAGCGCTAGAGTGATTTGGATGTGACCGTCATTGGTCATCGTCCAAACATCCCGTACGCAGCAAGTGCCCAATAGTAAGCATCACGTTTATGTTTCAAGTCACTAGCTTCATTTTGCTTATATTGGCGACTCTCATGAACTTCTCAAGACAGTTATCGCCCTGAAAATCGCTATTTGTGCGTTCAGATCTTCTTGTGTTGTTAGTAGCTACCGCTTTTCGGTCCGGAGAAACTCAATTGTACAATCAATTGCAATAAGAAGGCATATCTATGGTTACTACATTCGAAATGAACGTCCTGCCACACACAGTAGGACAGAGCTATTTCAAGGAAGCCTTAGGTCTTTGAGAAAGGTCCTCCACGATATCGGGTTTGAGTTCAAGCCAATTACAAGAAAAAATTTCTGATCTGATACATTCACATGACTTTCTCTACCCTCTATCTTTTATTAGCGGGTATACAAATTATTCTTACTCAAGCTAATTTTTTCTATCTACTTCATTTTAATCCAAATAAACCTTTTCAGAAATAGCTACATTACACATTTCGTTATAGATACAAAGAGAACAGCGATAGTCAAATGTTTAACAACTGAACGCTATATGCTGGCCTTAAAATTCCATACTGTTTCCATGACATCGCGAGAAACAACTGAATGTTGACAGGACTTTAAAGAATGACAAAGAAATGAACTATTCGAACCTTAATAATGTATATCTCAGAAACGGCTTATAGCACAAAAAAAAAAAAAAACCTTATGTGAAATAAATTGTATGTTTTAAAGAGCTCTACATTTTACGTTTTCGTCTTCACTTAACGTTTACCAGTTATACAAGATTGTACAAAATTTCTTCCAAATGAAGAGGACTTCACACAAGCTATTCACAGAAAATGTAAGATATACATTTTATTTGTAATGTAAATATCTTTGATATATGGTATTTTAATCAAAATCGCTAGAGCAATTTTTAGAAAATAAAAATTTTCGAAAAATGTTCCATGTAAAGGGTTGGGGCATTTTCCTGAAAACCTTCGTATCGCATCCTTGGAAGGTACTGAACTTAAATAGCAAGTTTGCTGTTGATCCGACTTTTCGTTTTTGATTTATGCTCTTCACAGACACACACGCACCTTTTTCTAAATATGCTTTTTTTATTAAGGGGGTCTCAAAACATGCATTTCCGGTGAAATCTGGATATGGAATTTTTTGGGTGGAATACATTACTTCTACTTACTATACGCAGCAGAGAAGTTAATAATATTGGAAAGTTCCGATGTTGTAACCAAGTGAAACCCAACCTGTCCTCTTAAGAGTTAAGGTTCAAAGTCCATAGTTCACCCCACCAGTTGAAGAGAAATTTTCAGTCCTTGGCAGCACGAGTGGAAATGAGTGGGAAGGGAAACTCTCTTCATCTCCTTTGTTTGTAAGGTTGGAAAATCCCTGTTGTAGCCATAAGAAAGATAAATACAAAATAAGAATTTGTCTTGTGTAATGAAGGGAAATTTCTTGGAAAGATACTTGAAGCAGGGTCCATCCTGTGGTAGAGCCCTTACAAATTGCTTCATCAAGTCCAATTTTATGTGTAGTGGCGGAAACAATATCTTTATATCTCTATATTTTTGAAGTGAAATTGTGAAAATAACTACGTGATAGAAAAAAAAACTAAAAGCAGTTGTGAAATCAGCATAAAAAGTGAGTCAGAATCACTTATTTAGTTTTCAGTCATCGGATATCATGCAGACTAGTGTAATCCAAAACGTGTTTGGACCTGGGCTCGTTTTCATTTATGAGTACCAGAAGTTACTAAGTTCCCCTTATTTCATTGCACTGTTACACGCCACATTATGCAAGTGAACCATTCTACCTATTTTGTGCTTTAGTGTTACTGTTAGTGCACGCTTATCTATTTGGACCGTGTAGCATTGTCTATAACAATAACATGGATGTTAAGCGTTGATTCTTAAACCATCTGTAGAAATGGTGATTGTCAGTGGCGTAGCTTGATACTTGTTCTGTGTGTGCTAGATTTTAAGAAATGAATTTAGAATTTTTTAAATGATGCACAAATTCCCATACATTAGTGTTTCATAAAATACTGTGAATTCTCTATTACAAATCGATTATTATTATTTGTTGTTGTTTTAGTAACGATTGGCATCACTAATAATTGCCGAAATTGACTGAACATGCATTTTAAACTAAACTAGATTATACAAATCTGATGTGTTACTCAAATGACTTTCTCTACTCTTGTACAAACTATTTTTACAAACGCTTATTCTCCATATGCTTCATGTTAATCGAGATGTTAATCTTATTGCTAATGTTCTTGTAGATGCAAGGGGAATATGGTAGGCTTTAAGCGATAGTCAAATGTTTTAAGAGCTGGTTGCTATGTGGAGTATTCCATTTTCTTGTATGTCCAGGACATAAAAATTAATAACGAATTCCCATTTGAGAAAAAGTATTGGAAAATTTAAGTGAATAACAAGCAATATCTCGAAAATGGTTTATTCAACAACAAAAAAGTATATAACATAAATTTTGTATTTTAATGCGATCTACATTTTTTGTGTAGTAAAATTTTGTCTATCTCTTATGGTTTACCAGTTATGCAAAAGTCGTTGACAATGAAGAATACTTTTGGAGACATTTCCAGAAAATTCAAGATACATTTTATTTGTCATGAAAATATCTTAAACATATGATATGTTAATCAAAATCGTTAGAGCCATTTTTGAGAAAATTAAAATTTTCGAAAAATGTTACATGTAAAGGGTAAACTGGGGTGGGGGTATTTTCTTGAAAACCTTCGTGTCGCATCTCTGGAAGATACTGAACCTAAATACCAAGTTTGGTGTTTATCCGACTGTTCGTTTCTAGTTATGCTGTTCACAGACACAAACACGGACATGTTTCCAAAAATGCTTTTTTTGAATTCAGGGGTCTCAAAACATGTATTTCCGGTGAAATCTCGGTATCTAATTTTTGGGTGGAATACAATACTTCCCCTACTTACTATACGTAGTAGAGAAAGTAAAAATATAGCGTTAGTTGTAACTTTACAAAATGCCTACAAACCACTGTATGATTGTAAATCATTAAAACAATGTGGGTACTCACATTTTCTTGCGATTTCTATTGCAAGCTTTTCTTTCAATGTTCTTAATATTTGATATTCCTTCAACACTTCATTCCTTTTCCCCGCCAAAAAGCAAACATACGAAGCAACACACTTTGTTATGAATGTAACTGCCAGTTAACCAATTAAATTTACTGTACCAGGATGTTTGAAATGTCTGTTTTTTTGTTCATTTCCAGGAAGACAATGCCAAGCTTAGGAAATGAACTGCAGAGCCTCTTAAACCCTCTGCTATAACGGTTCATTTAGTTATAGGTGAATCTGAAAAAACACATTTTTCATAAATTGAATTGTTACAATAATGAGTTTTTAAAATTTCTCTGTACGAGAATATCTACAGAATGTCACGATCTGAACCGAACTGTGTTATGTAGAGGAAGAGATGACATGCTAAGTGAGAAAAGTTGTAGTTTGCCCACCAGCCAATGAGGTGCTCTCTTGTCACGTGGTTTTGCTTACAACTCCTTTAAACTTAAACTGAAATCACCTTAGGCAGTGAAGGGTGACTGTGGCTTCATTTCAAAAAATCTAACACTTGCGATAAATTTAGCTACAATTAAAATGTGTTGTCGTTTTAGGTACATTGCTAGAATTTGTTTTCATGTGGACTTTGCAAAAAAGAATATGTAAACTTTTGGTTCTTAAGAGATATTGTCTGGGGCATTTAGAAGGTTCTTACTCACTTTGTAACATTGTTGCGATTCCACACTGAACATTGCTGTGACAGCAAACAAATCATATCACACATAGTGAATGT
The DNA here is from genome assembly GCA_030765065.1 of Deroplatys truncata. Taxonomy (NCBI): domain Eukaryota; kingdom Metazoa; phylum Arthropoda; class Insecta; order Mantodea; family Mantidae; genus Deroplatys; species Deroplatys truncata. Next base: position 11,698,690 of record CM060987.1, read on the forward strand.
GCATTCATTATTCTGTATAGTGTCGAGATTTTGCGCTCTGAAAGTCGCCTGTGAGCCCTGCTGATTGCGCAAAAGCTGTCCCAGAAGTACCCGACCTAACAAAGAAAACGCACGTTTACTTCTCTACATAGTCTCCTCGATACACTTTCCCCAGCGATGTTCAATAGCTTCAATACCCTGTTTATAGTGAGAACCGTCGAGTTCTCCAAAATAGCCATCAACTGCAAACTCCACCTCTTCATTGTTAGCAAATCTTTTACCACCAAGCCATTTCTTCAACTTTGGGAACAGAAAATAAGCAGAGGGAGCTAAGTCTGGCGAATAGGGTGCATGAGGAAGCAATTCGAACGTTAATTCGTTGATTTTGGCCATGGCGATAATGGATGTGTAAACTGGTGCACTGTCTTGATGAAAAAACTTTCTTTTCCACTAAATGCGGCCGTTTTTGCTCGATTTCTTCATTCAAACGCTGCAATAAGTTCGCATAATACTCGCCATTGATTGCTTTTCCTTTTTGAATTTAATCAATGAACATTATCCCACGCGCATCCCAAAAACTGACGCCATGACCTTGCCTACTTATGGAACTGTCTTCGCCTTCTTTGGAGCTGATTCTTCCCTTTCAATCCACTGTTTTGGCTGTTCCTTCGTCTCAGGTGTGAAGTGATGGACCCATGGTTATGAATAGGCTTTATTGCAGCGAAACATTGTCAAACACTCGACTAAAACATCCTCACGACTCTGCTTTTGTTTCATTGTGAGTAAACGCGGCACCCATCTTGCGTACAGCTTTCTCATGTCCAAATTTTCAGTTAGTATGCGATGTACAGCACTTTTTGAAATGCCTACAATGTCTGCCAGCTCACGCACTTACACTCGACGATCATCCAATACCATTTTGTGGGTTTTCTTCACAATTTCTGTCGTGGTTACCTCATTTGGTCGGCCACTGCGATGTTCGTCTTGGCAGCTCGTACGACCTCGCTTAAACTCTGCCACCCAATATTTTACTGTTGTAAACGAAGGAGCAGACTCCCCCAGAGTAGAATCTAGCGCAGCTTTAATATTAGTTGGACTAAGACCTTTCAAATGAAAGTATTGTATCACATAACGATGACCAGTTTTATCCATGTTTACAAATTCGCTGAGAGAGTTCACTACTAATGGCTGCAAAACAGTTACTAAACAATGTAGCATCGTCAAACTTTTAACTTAAGCTTTATAAGGTTGGTACTTTCTACCATAGTCACTTGTTTGAAACAACAACCGCTATCTATACGTCAGGTCGGGTACTTCTTGGACTGCCCTCGGTTTAGTTGACGGGCGCAGCTGTCGCTATATAGCGAAAGTTTCAGGAACAACTCCCGCAAGTATTCTGCGAGCTGCAAGACGATTTCGCGAACTTAACACCTACTACAGGCTTCCTGGATCGGTTCGTCCGTTTTTTTTAACTCTGCCGATTTTAAGAGATCGTCACATGACAGCAGTTGAGGCGAAAGATCGCCTGGAAAATGCTCGCAATATTAACGCCAACGACCGAACGTGCAGAAGTAAATCTGAACTCAACTGACTTGCTGCAGGACCACCATTAACTCCTCAACACCAATGACAGAGCATAGACTGGACAATTGATCAATGAAGCAAAGTTCTTGTGCAGATGAGTTCCAAGTCAACCTTAGGGCTCCAGATGGAAGAGGTAGGGCATGAAGAAGGCTTGGTTGCACGTATTCTTATGGAGACTTGGCTATGGCGTGGGTGTGTATGCACTGATGCAAGTGTTAGGCAGTGTAGTTGTGCCATCTTCGCTCTTCTGGAACATTGCGTCCCATTTGCAGATGTTCTTGTTTCATGAAGCTTCCTTCCTGCTGCAAGGCTGTCAGCAATCAAATCCGGAGGTTTTAACTTATTACAAGGCCCATTTTACTTTCTACACTAGGTAAGGTAGGTATGTAGGGGAAGTATTGTATTCCACCGAAAAATTTGATACCCACATATCCTTGGAAATACGCGTATTGAGGCCCCATGAATAAAAAAAAAGTTTTGTGTGTGTGAGAGAGAGAGAGAGAGAGAGAATAACAACATTACTCAAAAACGGAACGTCGGATAAACACCAAACTTGCTATTTAAGTTCGTACCTTCCAAACATGCGACACAAAGATTTTCAAGAAAATTCCCCCCCCCCCAACTATCCTTTACATAGAATATTTTTAGAAATTTTTGCTTTTCTCAAAAATGGCTGTAATAATTACAATTAAAATACATATTAAAATAATTACATGAAAAAGTGTTTATCCTGAATTTTCTGGGAATAGCGCGTGAATCCTCTTCATTCTGAAGGAATTTTGTATAACTGGTAAAACAGAAAATGTAATCTCTTTAAAGCATAATTTATTTCAAATAACTTCTTTTTTCTGGCATCAGCCCTTTCCGAGATATCCGCATTGATGGTTCGAATTGTTTAATACGTTGTCATTCTTTTAAAGTCCTGTCTACATTCAGTTGTTTCTCGCGATGTCATGGAAACAGTATGAATTTTAAGGCCAGCATATAGCGTCCAGTTGTTAAACATTTGACTATCGCTGTTCCCTTGTATCTATAACGAAATGTGTAATATAGCTATTTCTGCTAAGATTTATTTGTATTAAAATGAAATAGAAGAATAAGCTTTGTATACCCATTAATAAATGGCACATTGTAGACAAAATTGTTTTATTTATGGACACTCTTTAACTGCTGTGCTCCTTGGCGTCCCATTCTATATTGGGCGTGAAAGACCGGTAATTTTGCTGAGAGGCCTCTTTATCAGGCTTGAGGTTCTTTTACGTGCCGGCTTTACTTCCCTTCCGAAGGAAGCCGCGCTAAATGAGTGAGTGGTGAAATTATGCTCAAAAGAACCCGGGGTCTTCAAATTAACCGTTCGTCTTTTCAAGAAAAGTGAAAACCGCAGAAAGAATCGTTATCTGGGTAACACTAACCGAGATAGGAACTCTAGACCTTTTGAATGTGAGGCAGACACGCTATCCCCATACCACGGAGGTATGAGTGTCCGCCAACAGCTAGAAATTTTTCATACATTTTATTTGTAAACGATACAGAAAACAATGGAACTCAGTGGTTCGTCCTGTATATACCTGCTTGACGGAGCGGGACTCCACGTGAAGTATAATTGTGTGACTTTGCTAAGGACAAACGGTAATGCCATACAATAGCCGTTTGGCCTTGAGCACAGCGCTTCAACATTGTGGTCTGCACAAATTACTTTCAGGTGTACATACATATATCTCGAACTGAAACTAAGCAAGCGAAATGAACACACATTCTGGTCATAGTTTAGGAAATATGTAACCAGTTTTAAGCAAACGTATTATTCGAGTAGTTCCAGCGATGCACAACATGCAGTGTACGTTTCGTTTGAATTGTTTTCGTTGCTCTTTTATATTGGTGTTGAGGTGGCAAGTTTTATTCCGCTAAGTAGAGGAAGTATTGCACACTCCAAAAATTCGATACCGACATTTCACAAAAATACACGTTTGGAGACTCCCTGAAACAAAAAGCAAAACAAAAAACAAAGCATCTTTAGAAAAAGGTCCGTGTCTGTGTGTGTTTGTTTGTGATCACCATAATTCAAAAACTGAAGTGGGTTAAATCCAAACTTAGCATTTAAGTTCAGTACCTTTGGAAGATATGACACGAAAAGTTTCAAGAAGATCCCTCCCCCCAAAATACCTTACAAGGAAAAAAAATCTGATGTGTCAATACACATGACTTTCTCTACTCTAAATCGTTTATTAGTGGTAAGACAATTTCTTCTTACAAAAGCTCATTTTTCGATTACTTTTAATCCACAAGGGGGCATCTCTGGGAGGAAGGATGAGGCGAGAGGAGAAACCTGGCGGTCGGATCCAGGAGCTACGGTACAGCAATGGCAGGGTCCCTAAGTTTCCAGATATAGACACGGAGAGGCAGACCGAGAAGCCCACCTCATACCGAGAGGGTCCAAAGCCACTCTAGGGAGTTCAAATACCCCGGCAGCCAGTCGAAAGCCGAGGGACGGAGAGAGATTGTTTGGATTAATTTTTGAACTGTCTTTAAATTCACTTACACACACACACACACGCGCGCGCGTGGGTGGTTTGTTTTCTACTGGATAGAAATTTTATTATACGTGTAAAGTCCGTTAACTATTTGAACCGTCAGAATAAGATGTTTGTATGTGTATGCTTTTTTTCTCTATTTATTTTACGTCGCTTTAACCACGAGGTCATACCGCGACGGATCTGTTAGATATCTCGTGGCCGGTGTTAGCCTCCTGGGTCTCATCCCTGTACTATACCATCTTGCTTCGTCACATGTCCACAGAGGACTTAGTACTAGGCAACTGTACCTTTGCTTCTATAAGTGACCGGCAGATGACAGCCTGGACACATATCCACAGAGGCCTTAGTGCCAAGCAACTGTATCTATCCTTCTATACATGATGGATAGATGGGACTTCGACACATATCCACAGAGACCGTAGTACTAGAAAACTGTACCTTTGCTTCTATCCGTGACGGGTAAATGCATCTTCGAGTCGTGTCCAGAGACCTTAGTGCTAGGCAACTGTATCTGCTTGTACACGTGCGGGGCAGATGACATCTACCTGCTTTCATTATCTTTGAAGAGATGGCTGACCATTCGCCTTTACAATCTATTTTTCTGTTTGCTGATGTTGTTTTAGACTTAAGGCGGAAGTTTGGGTCGTGGTATTAAATATCCAATTCGGTATATATCTTGGCGACAACGGGGAAACCACGAAAAAAACCCAAACAAATCGGTCGGCCCACGGGATTTGAACCCGGGACCTTCCGAATGCGCGCCACAGACGTTACCACGTGCTTGGATGCGTGTATTGTGTTCTTAGAGATCCATTTATTGTTTAATATTAACTTGAGGTATATGTTGCTAATGCATTAAATTTAATTTGGCAAATTATTTAGATATGCAGCATTTGTAAGAAAAGCAAAACAGTAGCCAATGAATAACAAGAAACTGGTTTCATTAAAATAACGGATTGTAGCTAACCTGTTTGTTGTGAGTGGCAGGGTCTTGCTGTTTTATTGTTGTTCCTGCTTTTTATTTTTTACTTTAGCCATGTTGAAATTATGCTGATGAAGCATAGCTTATTCAGTTATTTTATGTCGCCTTAACTACAATATGGTGGTCATATCGTGACAATATGTTGGTAACCGTATTTACATGTATAAAAACAAATTTAAAGTTAGTGTAATATAGTTTCATGAATTTCACTAAGAGAATGTCTTACATATATTTCATTATAAAAATTATATTTTTAAGAATGTAAATAGTATGTTACTGTGTGATGAGTTTTTCTTTCTTTTTTTTTTTTCTTCGGGCATAAAAATCGTAGTATGGCTTCCCTGGGAAGCCGGCGGTCCCATGTCTTAGATTTACGGCACGTAAAAGAACCTCAAGCTCCCTGATAAGGAGGCCTCTGAGCAAAATTTGCCGTGTTTCACGCCCAATATAAAATGGTACGCTAAGAACCATAGTCCATAAATAAAACTCAATTTTTGATTCAGCTAGTACCAAGAGGGGTTGCTTTGTTAATAGCGTACATTAATGTTATTAACCGGTTTTTGCTGTTTATAGTTTTTGTTATACAGGGTGATTTATGAAGAATTGACACATTTATTTCTTTAATTGTTTCAAAACGAGTTATGGTAGCGACAACTTATTATGCCTGAAATGCAGAGGAATTTTGGGAGATTATTTACCTCTATAGCAAATGTTGAAAATGTCCTCCATCCTGCATAAGGCACAACTCAACATGTCGTTCCATGTTACTGGCCACTCGTTGGAGGACTCTGTTGTCAATAGCTTGAATCTCCTGTGTAATGTTGTGCTTCAGATCGTCCAATGTCTGGGGACGTGCGGCATAAACCCTGACTTTTAAGTAACCCCATAGAAAGAAGTCCGGCAATATCAAAGCCGTAGATCTCGGTGGCCACAAGTTCTTGGAAATTATCCGGTCGTCAAAGAAACTTGCAATTAGTGCCATGGATTCATTTGATGTATGGCATGTAGCGCCATCCTGCTGAAAATATCCTTGACACAGCTCTACATCGTCTAGTTGCTCAGCAAACTCCATGAAAATCCGTCGCTACTCTGCAGTGTTCACATTGTTTTAAAAAAAAATTGGTCCCGCAATTCCCTGTGTAGATATTGCGCACCAAACTCCGATTTTAACTGGTGCATAGGTGTTTCATGAATAACATGTGGATTTTCGCTGTCCCAATAGTGTGAGTTATTTGAGTTCAGTGTCTTCCAGATGTGTCACGATTTTCAAAAAAATCAATGAATGGAAGATTTATAGAAGTTTTCGATTTAAAAAAATCTTGATTAAAATGCCACGTATTAAAGACATTTAGACGCCAAATAAAATCCACATTTTGAATTTCCTGGGAATAGCGTATTAAGTCTTCATTAGGAAGGAATTTTGTACAATCTTGTAGAACTGGTAAACGTTAAGCAATAGACCAAAACATACTGCAGATAAAATGCAGATTGCTTTAAAACATACAATTTATTTCAAATAACTTTTGTGTCATAAGACATTTCTGAGATATCCGTTATTAATACTTTGAATTTTTCAACCATTCTTATAAAGTCCTGTCGATATTCGGTTGTTTCTCGCGATGTCATGGAAACAGTATGGAATTTTAAGGCCAGCATATAGCGTCCAGTTGTTAAACATTTGACTGTCGCTGTTCTCTATAACGAAATGTGTAATGTAGCTGTTTCTGTAAAGGTTTATTTGGATTAAAATGAAGTAGATAGAAAAACAAACTTTAGTAGGAATAGTTTGTATACCCAGTAATGATAGAGGGTAGAGAACGTATCGCGAATGCAACGCATAGGATTTGTTATCTGCTGAAACAGTAAGCAAGAGTCAAACTTTACAGCAACTTTCTCCACTAACTAAACTGAAAATGAAAACACATTTAAATAATATGTGGAACTAAAGCAGCAGTTTGTCACGTGCCTTTCTGTTGAGGCTATTGGGTGGCTCTGGATCCTGCAGCAATGGATTTGAATGACAGATGAATGCGTTTATTCCCATGTAAAACATCCATATTGTCAAGTAGGTCTGATTAATGACATCTAGAGATGACGTATGTATTGCAGTGCAAGAGAAAAGTTTGCTTAAATTGTGTATTTCATCTGAACTCTGAAATAGATATGTGATATGTAAATTGCAAGTTAATTTGCTGTTCAAATTGAGGCCGAGGTAACGAACTGAGATGTAGGTAAAGAGATTGTTCCTCAGTGGTTTAATGAAAGGTGTCTGTTTATTTTAGCAAAGAAGACACATTTTTAGCTGTTGATTCAAAAGTGCCTTTACTATGAATCGCAGTACCACCTGCAAGGTGTGTAATAGTTAATCGAGGAAAATCGGAAGATTTGTGTAAAAATCTGATTTTACATTCACACGACTTTTTCTACTCTAGCGAAATTTCCGCCAGATTACGCATACACCAAAAGGAACTTTGTAAAAATTATAATTTAGGAATTATTAATAATTAATTAACATGCAATTTGGTAATTTTCCATAATTTTAAAGTAATCTGATTCAGAACTACATCAATCGAAAGCCCTTCTGAAGTTGTGAATATGTTTTAAGTTTCAATACTATTGTTAAACAAATAAAGGCGGAATTGCCTAAGAAAAACTGCAAGATTTATGTAAAATAAGAGTAGCTTGGTTTCAGACTATCTATTATATTTTCCAGCGTGGGGCCATAAAAATCAAAAGCTTCTTTTGTACTTCGTGGGAATGACGCAAGTTTTAAGAGTAAACAGACGCTATGAGGTAACGGACCTTTCTTTCAGTTAGGCTTTGAATTTTCAATCAGGGAACCAATAAACGTAGAGGATACGTATTAGAATCAATAAAAAGATAGGAAGATGTAGTGACATGTACAAAATTTGGAGGCGAGCAGTGATTGTTATATGTGAAAGCGAGCGTGGGTTTCGGAGAGTCTACCATGATTCACCGTTAAGGCAACACATCACGTTGAGTCAAAAGAAAAGGACATTAAGTTCCGAAATTTACGAAGTGCCGCACTACGGTGTTATAAAGTAATGCGTGTGGAATAATTATATAGCTTGTTGCAGTGTACGTCGAAATTATTTATCCAAGATAATAAATAACTTAACACACCGCAAGTGATTACTTCAAGTTCGCGGGAATCAAAAGAACGGTGATATAGCGCCTTAGATAATAAATAGCCGGAGCAAAACGTTAGCGGATCGAAGGGGGAAGATATTCTTATATAAGAACCGTAAGGGGTAGAAAAAGAACAAGAATCTTGCAATATTTCTGGCAGGAATACGCGCCTTAGTGAGGAAGTGAAAACGTGTTTTCTTGAAGAATTATATCCCAGTGTCACTACTCCCGCAATCCTACCCTGACAACAACTGTAGGGAACTTCAGACCGATTCGCTGACAGTTGACCCTGAGATGCGACGACGATAAGTGCTTCCTGACGGATATCGGCGGTCTCGAGTCCTGAGGACTACACCTACAACGACGCAGGTAAGATACCCACAACGAAGCAGCGGGGAAAAAAGCTACACCTCTATCGCTTACTATTCTTACGAAAGTTTATTTTTCTATCTGCTTCATTTTAATCGAGATAAACTTCGGAAGTAGCTCATTAGACATTTAACAGCGCAAACTGAAGCGGCTGAAATTATACGATAATAGAAGCAAAATAGTTGGAGTAAACATGGGTCAGCAAACAAGTCGTGTGCGAGATTTATTATTGCGAATGTGTGGTTATGAGCCGCCACTGACGTGAATTGCTTGAGGATATTCCCCTTGAGCAACATGCATGGTGGAGCACCGGCACATTTTGCTGCTACTGTAAGAAGACATCTAAAGCGGAGATATGGTCCAAGAAGGATAGATCAAGGAGGGTCTATACCTTGGCCTCTACGATCACCTGAACCCAATCCTTTGGATTTTTCTGTATGTGGTCACCTCAGAAGTGTAGTGTACAGCACTCCCGTTGATACCGTTGGAGCACTGGAGCTGAGAGGGGGTGGCCTAAAGACCAGTGAAAGAGGCTATCAAGTCTTGGGCTCAAGCAGAACACAAGAACTACTGGAACTCCATTGAGGGTTGCAGACCTGGACAGCAGCAGGGCAAAGTACCTGCCGGTCTTAGTAGAAGAAGGCTTGCATGGGCAACAGGATTCATTACAGGACACTGTGTCCTAAAGTTTAATCTATACAGAATGGGATTGTTTTAACAACCCTATCTGTAGTAGATGCCTAGAAGATGTGATTGCCCTGCTCTTGCGAATCAAAGAGCAATCACTTTCCAAAGATAGTTGAACTATCTAAAGTCTGGTTAAGTTCATAACGAGCAACAGACTACTTAACTGATGAAGGGGGGATGCGCAATAGAGCTTTGAAAAGGTCGCAGTGCTTGGGCATAAAACCCACCCCTTTTTAAACTAGAACTGGAGCTGAGAATTGTACGTGCTTGTCAAGAATTGCGAGATGATCCGGGGGTGTTTGAAAGAATTCCAAACTCACTGCAGTGCAGTGTTGTATCCAGATGTAAGGACGACACTTTGAACACCTCCTTTAACAGGGAAGAGTGTACAGTATTAATAATGTGTAACATACCAAAGTAGAATAGTATTCCTTAGAATGACAATTGTTAAACGAAAAGTCTGCTTTTCAAATTCATCTCTACCAATTATGTTACTTAATGAAGTCAGTGGCGGCTTGTAATCACACATTTGCAATTATCTCGCTCAATTGCGGACCCATGTTTACTGGAACGTTTCTGCTTCTACTGTCGTAGACTTTCAAGTGTTTCAGTTTGTGGTATTAATTATGATATATCCTATAGATACAAAGGGAACAGCGTTAGTCAAATGTTTTAGAACTGGACGCTATATGCTGGCTAAAAATTCCATACACTTTTTTTTTGCAATCGCGAGAAATAATTTAAAATTGGCAATATTTTAAAAGGACAGGTCGAAGCATTAATAACGGATATTTGGGAAATGGCTGATGCCACAAATAAAGTTATTTGAAATAAATTGTGCGTTTGATCTCTACATTTTTTGTGTAGTGCGTTTTCGTCTATCGCTTATACAAAATTCCTTCCTGATGAGGACTTCACTGGCTTTAGTCAGTGAATTCAAGATATACATTTTCTTTTTCATTTAAATATGTTTAATATATGGTATTGTGTTCAAAATTATTAGAGCAATTGTTCGAAAGATAAAAAGATTCGAAAAAATGTTAGTGTAAAGGGTGGTTTGTGGTGGGGGATTTTGTTGAAAATCTTCGTGTCGCATCTTTGGTAGATACTGGTCTTAAAAACGAAAAGTCGGATGAATACTAAACTTGGTATTGAGTGATGCTGTTCACAGACACACGCACCTTTTTCTAAAACCGTCTTTATTCGGGGGCCTCAAAACACATATTTCCGGTGAAATCAGAATTTTTGGGTGGAATACAATACTTTCTCTACCCACTATGTAGGTACGTAGTAGAGAAAGTAAAACTGGGTCTACAATATTGTCTGAAACTCATCAGAGAGTACTTGTTGATCTGGATGATATCGTTTTGTATTTATAAATGAAGAAAAATCTGTTATGAACATAAGATTTTACTGGTGTAAACACATTCTTGATTTTCAATAGCGAGACGCACCAAACGTTACCACATTCCTTTTTCTCCATCCAGAAAGAAACGAAATACTGTGCATGATGGTATGGTTTATTATTTTAAATGAATTATTAATTTTAAAATATTTCTGATGAACCCAGCCGTTGTCGCCTTGATTTTGATAACGCAATGCTGCCAATTCAACAACTGCAACTAATAGATGTCTTAGTAAGGTACAATAATTTAGGAGGCTTTGAGTCACTTGTTTGATGGTTGACTCCGTGACTCAAAGCGGTTGTTTGAAAATAATAGTATGGACGATAATAGAGATTCGTGGATTATGAGGAGGCATGGCAAATTGGGTGCACGTCATTGATTCCTCAACAATCTAGAATGAGACACGAAATGTTCATTCACCTTTGATAATGATGAAAATAACATGAGTTATTCTGTTTCAAGTGTGCCATTCACTGTAATGCATTATTCATTCATAATTAGCCCATATACATACCTTCTGGACAAGGGCCTCTTTCAAGTGAAAGGGAACTGGATTTTGTAGTCCCGCTTAGCTATTCCGGGAAAGATCAACCTAGTTAATTGTCCTACTGACTATGTACACTAGTTTTTCCCAAATTTCTCTCTCTGACTGTAGTGGTCCACCTGCTGCCAAAGGTCCTCAGTTCGTCTACCCAGTGCATCGTTTAATCGTGTCCTCTATTTTGTGGTCCTGCATTCCTTCTCTCATTGTTATATCCACAATTTTTACTTTCTCTACTACGTATATTAAGTAGCGGAAGTATTGTATTCCACCCAAAAATTCGATACCAAGATTTCACCGGAAATACATGTTTTGAGACCCCCCTAATCCAATAAAAGCATTTTTGGAAACATGTCCGTGTCTGTGTGTTTCTGTGAACAGCATAACTCAGAAACGAACAGTCGGATAAACACCAAACTTGGTATTTGTGTTCATTATCTTCCAGAGATGCGACACGAAGGAATTTTCTCAAAAATGGCTCTAACGATTTTGATTAAAATATCATATGTTTAAGATATTTTCATGACAAATGAAATGTATATCTCGAATTTTCTGGGAATGTCTAAAAATATTCTTCATTGTGAACGACTTTTGCATAACTGGTAAACCATAAGAAATAGACAAAATTTTACTGCACAAAAAACGTAGATCGCGTTAAAATACACAATTTATGTCATATACATTTTTTTTGTTGAGTGAACCATTTTCGAGATATTGCTTGTTATTCCCTTAAATTGTCCAATACTTATATTTTTTTTCAAATGGGAATTCGTTATTCATTTTTTTGTCCCGGGCATACAAAGAGAATGGAATGCTCCACATAGCAACCAGCTCTTAAAACATTTGACTATCGCTTAAAGCCTACCAATTCCCCTTGCACCTACAAGAAAATTAGCAATAAGATTAACATCTCGATTAACATGAAGCATATGGAGAATAAGCGTTTGTAAAAATAGTTTGTACAAGAGTAGAGAAAGTCATGTGAGTGTAACACATCACATTTTTTTCTTTCCATTTTCCTTTGGCAGATATCTGTCGCTTGCCTCTCCACGTTTGTGAGCCATATGAAGCTTCGGGTGTGTTTTATTTCCCGTCATAGTGTATATCGTAAGTAATTACAGTTGCAAAATTTATGTAGGTGTTTCCTTAGAAACGAATTTCCTTCCGTGTACATATCTTGAAGACGTAGAACACACACGATTGTGCGAAAAAAATGGCTTTCCTCGCAAAATCCAAACTGCCAGCGATCCAACGAAAATGTTGTGCGCTAGAATGCATCGATTTAAAACCAAGCTGTGTGGAAGGCGTGACTGCATAAGGGGAATTAAGTAGAGATTTATTAAAAAATGCTTTCTTGGTTTCAAAGTTCCTTTTGCTTATGTGACGTGAATATATCCAGGAGTAACGTAAACCTAGGCGTAGCACAACCAGATCTATGGTAGCAATTGCAGCGTTAACGCATTCCCACAGTTCATCCAAAGGAGCTGGCAATTGGTGGCAAGCAAATACAATCCCTTACATAGCTCCATAGAAAGAAAAGAAACAGCGTCGGGTATGGAGATCTGCGAGGCAAATAATTCTCTTCTCCAACATGCCCTATTCATATTTTTGGAATGGTTTTACTGAGCGTGGTAGAAGTTCGGAGGGGATACTTCCTGGTAGTGAATGAAATTAAGTTTCAGACGCGTGTAAATAAACCAGTGTTAACATTTTCTACAAAATGGATAGACATATAAACTGTGTTAGAGTACTTAGTTTTGAAGGATTTGACTTCAACAGCAATACATCAGATTTGACATTAAAGATTGTTCTTCGCTTTTGATAGTTAAAAATTGGGCTGCTGAATTCAAGCCTGGTTGTAGATTCATTCAAGATGATGAGTGCTCAAGTCGTCGCAAAACAGCTACAACCGACGAGATTGTGACAAATTCACAGTGCCGTACTCAGTGATTGCCGATGAAGGTATGCGAGTTGGCTGACATCACAAAGACCTCGACAGGCCGTGTACACTACATTATATACCAAGTTTTGGGTATGAGAAAGCTTTCCAGTTGATGGGTGCCCTGTTTGTTAACAATGGACCAAAAACGTATTCGACTGAACATTCACGAGTGTTTATAGACTTTTTAAAACTAACTCCAGTGAGTATCTCCGACGGTTGATAACAGTAGACGAAGTATGGATTCATTAAATGTCAGAGACGAAGGAGCAGTCCAAAGCGTAGGTAGAAACAGATGAAAGTTTACCGAAGAAGGAAAAAACTGTTTCATCTACAGGAAAAATAATGGCTACGGCTTTCTGGGATTCTCATGGTGTGCTGCTCATAGACTACCTCAAGAAGGACAGAATCAACACCGGGGAGTATTACACTTCACTACTGGACCAATTGACGGATGCTATTCAGGCTAAACGTCCACACCTTGTGAAAAAGAAAGTTCTCTTTCATCACGATAAACCGTCTTCACACACGTCTGGGATTGTTGCAGCAAAACTGCATGTCCACTTATAAGTCTTGCCTCCACATCCACCATATTCACTGGGTTTGGCTCCCAGCGATTACTTTTTGTTCCCAAACTGAAGAAATGTCTTGAGTGGACGAAGATTCACATCAAATGATGACGTTGCAGCTGAGACAGGCGCTTATTTATACAGTTGGACAAATCTTATTTTACTGAGAACTTATTAGAATGTTCGAAAGTTGGACCAAATGTATTGATTTACAAGGTGATCTGTTAAATCTTGTGTATTCTTGGTCATGCCGAGAACTCTTGTGCCCCTGGTGTATCCTAACATGCCAAAATCGTCAATAATTTTCTTTAGGTCCTGAAGTATAAATATAGATGTGTTTCTGGGCGCTGCGTGATTTACGATGCAAAGCATGAAACGTGTTTATATTTTGCTGTATTATAGCAACATATTCAAGCGATGCCTCAACTACTTGTGATCTTAGTTGGAGAAAAGTGCTGTTTCGCTGCTTGTGACCACGTAAAGTTAGGAAGTTGTCAAGGAGAACTGGCGGGAAGAAAAGTGCGCACCTCTTGCGCTTCCCCTCGCCCTTCGCCGAGACAGGATCGTGCGCAGAGGTACGAACCCCGAGCCCGCCAGACGGATGTTTAACCTTGCGCGCTCTGCCGGCCGGCTGCGTTTCCCACAAGGCTTCCCGGCCAGTTTCGCTGCGGCAGCTACGGTGTTGACATCGTGGAGTACCGGAGTGGAGTCAGCCGCCCCCCGCCTCGTGCGTTAGTGAACGGTGTTCGTCTTCCCCGGCAGTGCCTTCCGTTCCTCTAGTTGTGTGATCTCATTGTGATTTACATGGTGATATTTTTGTGGTGGTGTTTGTTGAGTGATCGACTATGTTGAAGAAAGAGAAGCCGATGATGTCAGTGACAGCGATTATACAAGGCGCGCAGGCGCAGCAGCATTGGAACAGAGGTAAATATAAACACGGGCGACAGCTCGCTATTTTTGTCCTTTTAAATCCTCAAGGACTAGCACAAATCTTGTCAGTTGTGGACAGCAGGAATGCTGCCTAGAATTGAGAATATTCGGACAGCTTTACTCATCTCTGGAGCAGCAACCACACAGCCGGTTTTTACTTTCTCTGCTAGGGGAAGTATTGCATTCAACCCAAAAATTCGATAGAGAGATTTCACCGTAAATACACGTTTTGAGGTCCCCCCCGAATAAAAAGGAATCCTTTTTAGAAAAAGTTATGTGTGCGTGTCTCTGTGAACAGCGTAACTCAAAAACGAAAAGTTGGTTAAATACCAAACTTGGAATTCAAGTTCAGCAACTTCCAAGGATGCGACACGATTTTCAGAAAATCCCCCACCTCTCAAACTACGGTCGACATGGAAGCATTTTCATTAGTTTTGATTTTCTCAAATGTCAAGTTCGTTTTACTTTTTCATCTGCAAAATCGTTATTGGTGTTTTTCTCGCGGTCATGCAAAGAGAACGGAATTTCAAAGTCATCACTTAGCAACCAGCTCTTAAAAGATTTGACTCGCTTAAAGCCAACCACATTCCCTTATTCTCTTTTCCTTATAATGAAATATGTAATAAGACCATATCTACAAATGTGTATCTCGATTAGTATAAAGTAGACAGGGCAGTAAAATTTTGTAAGAATAGTTTTTTGAAGAATGGGTAGAGAAAGTCATCTGAATGTAACACACAGGATATTAATAAACGCTTGTAATATTTTCTTCAGCCTCGTGAAGCCCGAAACTACATTTCACACAGCCAATACACCTGGTTTCGGTTTTACTTCAGTTTTACTTTCTCTACTACGTATAGTAAGTAGAGGAAGTATTGCATTCCACCCAAAAATTTGATACCGAGATTTCACAGAAAATATATGTTTTGAGGTGCACTGAAAGCATATAAAGCATTTTTGGAAACATGTCTGTGTGTGTGTCTGTGAACAGCATAACTCAGAAACAAAAAAATGTATATGACATAAATTGTGTATTTTAACGCGATCTACATTTTTTGTGTAGTAAAATTTTGT
This sequence comes from Deroplatys truncata, assembly GCA_030765065.1. NCBI lineage: Eukaryota > Metazoa > Arthropoda > Insecta > Mantodea > Mantidae > Deroplatys > Deroplatys truncata. The sequence continues at coordinate 11,714,434 of CM060987.1, forward strand.
CTTATCTCTTATGATTTACCGTTTATGCAAAAGTCGTTCACAATGAAGAATACTTTTGGAGACATTCCCAGAAAATTCAAGATATACATTTTATTTGTCATAAAAATATCTTAAACATATGATATTTTAATCAAAATCGTTAGAGCCGTTTTTGAGAAAATTAAAATTTTCGAAAAATCTTCCATGTAAAGGGTAATTTGGGGTGGAGGGATTTTCTTGAAAACCTTCGTGTCGCATCTCTGGAAGATACTGAACCTAAATACCAAGTTTGGTGTTTATCCGACTGATCGTTTCTGAGTTATGCTGTTCACAGACATACACACGGACATGTTTCCAAAAATGCTTTTTTTTTGGATTCAGGGGATCTCAAAACATGTATTTCCGGTGAAATCTCGGTATCGAATTTTTGGGTGGAATACAATACTTCCCCTACATACTATACATAGCAGAGAAAGTAAAACTGTGTCTCTCTTCAAAACACACAATTTAATTCAAATTTCTTTTTTATGGCATCAGCCATTTCGGAGATATTCGTTATTACTGGTTTGAATTTGTCAATACTTTTAATTTTTAAAGGTACTGTCGCTATTCAGTTGTTTCCGCGCGAGGTCATGAAACCAGTATGGAATTTTAAAGTCAGCATACATAGGGGACGCAGTCTAACTCAAGTTACTAAAAAACAAATGCCTGATGCGGTCAACGTTCTAACTTGAGTTACTAGATATATAACCAGAGATATCAGCAGACAACCTATTTACAAAACACGCACTATTTCGGTCTTCTGCCAGTGCTATGTGTCATTGTCATATCATATATACTGCTCTGTAATATTCTTTTCTTCGGTGCAAAAGTTTGCTCACCATAATCGCTGATGTACCTTAAGTGTTAAATTAAGCACTGAACCGTGCTATGACTTAATTTATATAACACGCCTATGTTATTAAACGTTGTAAATTACTGTACAGTAATAGTATGAAGAACAGCTTATAGTTACGTTTTAATAGCATTTCGGCGTACTTACATAAACCACACAATTAAACTTCTTGGTTTTCTTCAACGCAGATCTTCTTGCTCTAAAAGTAAAACCCCACACAGACAGACAAGCTTACACCAAAAAATAGCAAAAAGCAATTCATATTTCTAGTTAACTGCAAACGTAACACTTAATAATTAATAACATAATAACCTAATAATAATAATAATAATAATAATAATAATGATAAGTGCTCGTATAATTAGACTAACTAATATAACTAATCTAATATAAATAGCGATATAATTCAATAATAATGCATAATATAATTAATACAGAGACAGCCAAAAAACTACGAACCGGCTCCGCGGTATTTTTCCTGTCCTCGGCGCTCGTTGCCATCTGCCGTTATCATAAAAAGGCGCGGATGAAACCATGCACCATTTTTAAAACTACTTTTAAAGACTTTACTTACCAACTTTATGAAAGGAGATGCTGAAACTGGCCACCGTCGTTGTGCATATATTTTTAGCACCTCTTTAGGAAACTATCCATCACTCGCCGTAGTTCACGTTGGGAAATGCTGGTGGATATTTTGTTTTAATTCTTCCAGGGTGTGTGGGTTTGTCTTGTACATTTTGTTTTAAGCTACCCCAGAGATAGAAATCGCTAGGGCTTGGTTCCAGGGACCGAGGGGGCCACAAATCTCTACTAATAATTCTGTCCTCAAACGCATTTTCAATTGTTCTCGTCGAAAACTCTTTCTCCGCTCATGGCGCACCATACACCATTTTTTCGTCATGAAGGGGTACTTCATGAACAATATTACCGGCTGCACCGGACGTGTGGAAACATAACGCACTGCTGCTATAAACAAGGTCACGCTGTTGACGTGGTTTTGCTCTGCAGTGTGAAGTGCAGTATTGAGTTGACGGTGATGTGATATAGTTCAGTTATTACGAGCTATTTGTTATTTTGGCCTTTACTTAGTCACAACGTATATTATGGCTCAGTATATGTTTTCTACTGCACAGCGTGTATTTATTTATGATTCGTATGTGTTAACTCAGTCAGCTCGCCAAGTGAAAGTACCATTTGCAGAAAGATTTTCAGGTGTAAAGTTCCGGACCGTACCCTTAGGGCCAATTTTTTTCGAGTCAACAGTTGACGCCCGTACATAAAATTTTACCCTCTGTTTTTGGAGAATGAATATACAGGGAGCGTGATTTTGCCTTTTCAACAAGACTCTGCAACAGCACATAGGCCAATATTTCGATGAGAACAACTGAAAGTGTGTTTGAGGACAGAATTATTAGTAGAGATTTGTGGCCCCCTCCGTCCCCCAACCTAATCGCCTGCGATTTCTATTCCTGGGGTAACTTAAAACATAAAGTGTACAAGACAAACCCACGCACCCTGGAAGAATTAAAACAAAATATCCGCCAGGAAATTGCCAGCATTTCTCAACGTGAACTACGGCGAGTGATGGATAGTTTCCTAAAGAGGTGCCAAAAATGTATGGACAACGACGGTGGTTGGTTAGTAAAGCCTTTAAAACTAGTTTTAAAAATACTGTATTGTTTCATCCGCGCCTTTCTATGATAGCGGCAGACGGCAACGAGCGCCAAGGACGCGGGCAGGGAAAACACCGCGCAGGCGGTTCGTAGTTTTTTTGGCTCTCTCTGTATAATATAATTAATATTATAATCAGAGCGTCAGTTGGTGACTAAATGATCGTGCACTTTCAACACCTGCGAGTGTAAAACAGGACGGCAGCGTAGCAGATACAATATAACTAACCTTCCCAATACCGTATTTGCAGAGGAGCTGCCGGTTATGACTGGAACCTAACAACCCAAATATCACCAGATTCTAGTGACTTATCCCATAATGGTGGAAAAATATCAAAGTTGCACAAAGTAACCTCTCATATATTGTAATTTCTATAGCATCCAGTTGTTAAACATTTGACTATCGCTGTTCTCTTTGTATCTATAACGAAATGTGTAATGTAGCTGTTTCTGCATTCAGTTGTTTCTCGTGATGTCATGGAAACAGTATGGAATTTTAAAACCAGCATATAGCGTCCAGTTGTTAAACATTTGACTATCGCTGTTCTCTTTGTATCTATAACGAAATGTGTAATGTAGCTGTTTCTGCATTCAGTTGTTTCTCGTGATGTCATGGAAACAGTATGGAATTTTAAGACCAGCATATAACGTCCAGTTGTAAAACATTTGACTATCGCTGTTCTCTTTGTATCTATAACGAAATGTGTAATGTAGCTGTTTCTTTAAAAGTTTGTCACATTAAAATGAAGTAGATAGAATAAGTGTCTGTAATGAGTAAAATAATACGTATGGAAAGGTCACCGCGGAAAAGCAAGTGTGTGTCAAAAACGTTCTTTCCGTACAAACTTGCTTGACTTTTAACTATAAGGGACGGTTTAGCTAGAGTGAAAATGACACTATTAACAAGTTATAACGTGTGTTTTTAATATAGAGTCAACTGAAAAATTCAACTCCACAGCCGGTATTTGAACAGTATAATTAAAAGTATAATTACTTTATACAATAACAACAAAATAATTATAACGTGTGTGTTAATTTATCTATTGTTTTACAAAACTAAGTGTTTGACAGTTTTTGTTAAATAAAATATCCACCTATTGTCGTTCTCTTTTGTACACTTTTTCGTTGAAAATATTAAAATTTCGGCTTTGTTGTTTTAAAACCATAGTGACTAGATTTATGTGGATTTAATGTAAAAAGATTTATAAAGAAGGGCATAATCTTTGGAACAAGGAACATCAACCTAAATCATCGTCAGCAATGACGTCATACGGCTTCATCTGTAAAAGAAAAACGTTATAATGTAACTGGTATATATACGATAAAAGTTCTGTTGCCCCAACTCGCATCGCTGTTCACTGACGCGAAGAACACGAGTGAGCTTTTGACGCTTTGCATTCTGGCTTTAGACCGTGTTGTTTGAGGGAAAGACTCCATAAATAATTACTTTCTTGTGTTGTTTAACATCAAATCACCATTGTGTCAGCTCCCGACATACTAAATGAATATGTTAGGGAATAACAACAACAGTGAGAAGGGGTAAATACTCAACCTCAAAATTAAGATAAGCTAAAGTCAGAACACAATAAAGACGCATATTTTTACTTTCCCTACAAAGCACATAGGTAGAAATTGAATTTTATTTATGGACGCTCTTTAACTGCTGTGCCCCTTAGCGTCCCATTCTATATTGGGCGTGAAATACCAGTAATTTTGCTCAGAGGCCTCTATCAGGCTTGAGGTTCTTTTACGTGCCGTAAATCTACGACACGGGTCCACCGGCTTTACTTCCCTTCCGAAGGAAGCCATGCTAAGGATTTTTACACCCGAAAAAATCCATCGCCCTCCGCCGGGTTTGAACTAGAGGCTAGCACGGTACCACTATTTTATGTAGTAGGTAGAGGTGTTGCATTCCACACACACACACACACACACACACACACACACACACACACACACACACACACACACACACACACACACACACACACACACAAAAATCGTTACCAAGACTTCACTGGAAATAAAAGCTTCGAGGTCCCCTGAATCAAAAAAGAAGCATTTTTACTTTCTCTACTACGTACAGTAAGTAGGAGAAGTATTGTATTCCACACAAAAATTCGATACCGAGATTTCCCCGGAAAAACATGTTTTGAGACACCCTGAATCCAAAAAAGCATTTCTGGAAACATGTCCGTGTGTGTGTGTGTGTCTGTGAACAGCATAACTCAGAAACAAACAGTCGGATAAACACCAAACTTGTTATTTAGGTTCAGTATCTTCCAGAGATGCGACACGAAGGTTTTCAAGAAAATCCCCCCACCCCAGACTACCCTTTACATGGAACATTTTTCGAAAATTTTAATTTTCTCAAAAATGGCTCTAACGATTTTGATTAAAATATCATATGTTTAAGATATTGTCATGAGAAATGAAATGTGTATCTCGAATTTTCTGGGAATGTCTCCAAAAGTATTCTTCATTGTGAACGACTTTTGCATAACTGGTAAACCATAAGAGATAGACAAAATTTTACTACACAAAAAATGTATATCGGGTTAAAATACACAATTTATGTCATGTACATTTCTTTTGTTGAGTGAACCGTTTTCGAGATATTTCTTGTTATGGCCTCAAATTTTCCAATACTTATACTTTTTCTCAAACTCGTTATGCATTTTTACTTTCTCTACTACGTATAGTAAGTAGGGGAAGTATTGTATTCCACCCAAAATTTCGATACCGAGATTTCACCGGAAATACATGTTTTGAGACTCACTGAATCCAAAAAAAGCATTTTTGGAAACATGTCCGTGTCTGTGTCTGTCTGTGTGTCTGTCTGTGTGTCTGTGAACAGCATAACTCAAAAACGAAGAGTCGGATAAACACCAAACTTGGTATTTAGGTTCAGTATCTTTCAGAGATGCGACACGAAGGTTTTCAAGAAAATCCCCCCACCCCAGACTACCCTTTACATGGAACATTTTTCGAAAATTTTAATTTTCTCAAAAACGGCTCTAACGATTTTGATTAAAATATCATATGTTTAAGATATTGTCATGAGAAATGAAATGTATATCTCGAATTTTCTGGGAATGTCTCCAAAAGTATTCTTCATTATGAACGACTTTTTCATAACTGGTAAACCATAAGAGATAGACAAAATTTTACTACATGATAAATGTAGATCGCGTTAAAATACACAATTTATGTCATATACATTTCTTTTGTTGAGTGAACCGTTTTCGAGATATTGCTTGTTATTCCCTTAAATTTTCCAATACACTTTTTCTCAAATTCGTTATTCATTTTTTTTATGTCCTGGACATGCAAAGAGAATGGAATGCGCCACATAGCAAGCAGCGTTAAAATATTTGACTATCGCTTATAACCTACCATATTCCCCTTGCATCTACAAGAAAATTATGAATAAGATTGACATCTCGATGTCTCCATTAACATGAAGCATATGGAGAATAAGCGTTTGTAAAACTAGTTTGTACAAGAGTAGAGAAAGTCATGTGAGTGTAACACATCAGATGTTTTACTTTCTCTACTACGTATAGTAAGTAGGGGAAGTATTGTATTCCACCCAAAATTTCGATACCGAGATTTCACCGGAAATACATGTTTTGAGACTCACTGAATCCAAAAAAAGCATTTTTGGAAACATGTCCGTGTGTGTGTCTGTCTGTGTGTGTGTCTGTCTGTGTGTCTGTGAACAGCATAACTCAAAAACGAAGAGTCGGATAAACACCAAACTTGGTATTTAGGTTCAGTATCTTCCAGAGATGCGACACGAAGGTTTTCAAGAAAATCCCCCCACCCCAGACTACCCTTAACATGGAACATTTTTCGAAAATTTTAATTTCTCAAAAACGGCTCTAACGATTTTGATTAAAATATCATATGTTTAAGATATTGTCATGATAATTAAAATGTATATCTCGAATTTTCTGGGAATGTCTCCAAAAGTATTCTTAATTATGAACGACTTTTTCATAACTGTTAAACCATAAGAGATAGGCAAAATTTTACTACACAAAAAATGTAGATCGCGTTAAAATACACAATTTATGTCATATACATTTCTTTTGTTGAGTGAACCGTTTGCGAGATATTGCTTGTTATTCCCTTAAATTTTACAATACTTATACTTTTTCTCAAATTCGTTATTCATTTTTTTATGTCCTGGACATGCAAAGAGAATGGAATGCGCCACATAGCAACCAGCGTTAAAATATTTGACTATCGCTTAAAACCTACCATATTCCCCTTGCATCTACAAGAAAATTATCAATAAGATTGACATCTCGATATCTCCATTAACTTGAAGCATATGGAGAATAAGCGTTTGTAAAAATAGATTGTACAAGAGTAGAGAAAGTCATGTGAGTGTAACACATCAGATTTTTTTATATCCTGGACATGCAAAGAGAATGGAATGCGCCACATAGCAACCAGCGTTAAAATATTTGACTATCGCTTAAAACCTACCATATTCCCCTTGCATCTACAAGAAAATTACCAATAAGATTGACATCTCGATTAACATGAAGCATATGGAGAGTGTTTGTAAAAATAGTTTGTACAAGAGTAGAGAAAGTTATGTGAGTGTAACACATCAGATTTTTATAATAAGGTCCATGTGTGTGTCTGCCTATGAACAGCATAACTCAAAAACGAAAAGTCGGATAAATACCAAACTTTGTATTAAGGTTCAGAACCTTCCAAAACTGCGAAGCGAAGATTTTCAAAAACAAAACAATACCCCAATCCGAAACTACCGTTTTTATGAAAATTTTTACGAAATATTAATTTTCTAAAAAATGGCTCTAACGATTTTGATTAGAATACCATATAGTAAAGATATTTACATGGGAAATATAATGTATATCTTGAGTTTTCTGGCAATAGCCTGTGAATTCCTCTTCATTCGGAAGGAATTTTGTATAGCATGTAAACCTTAAGCTATAGACGAAAATGCAGTACACAAAAAATGTAGATCTCTATAAGCACACAATTTATTTAAGATAACCTTTTGTGTGTCATTAGCCATTTCCGAGATATCTGTTATTAATGCGATGTTATATAAAGAGTATGGAATTTTAAGACTAGCATATAACATCAGTTCTTAAACATTTGACTATCGCTGTCCTCTTTGTATCTATAACGAAATATATAATGCATCTACTTTTGCAAAGGTTTATCTCGATTGAAAAGAAGTAGATAGGAAAATAAAATTTTGTAAGAATAATTTGTCTACCCACTAATAAACGATAGAGGGTATAGAAAGTAATGTGAAAGTAAAAGAATTTTTTGAAGTTTATCATCCTTTAACGTGGTAGATCATATCTGGCGATGAATGAATGAAATGGGTAAAATAATGCTCAAATGAATCTTAGAGTTTAAAGTTACCCGACAGTCATCTTCTCAGGCAAAGGGGAAATTCTTACCCGGGTAGTAACTCATCTTAACCAAGATTAGAACTCTGGACCTCTTGCGCATGAAGCAGACGCGCCACCTTACACCACAGAAGCGGGTATAATTATTATTGTAACGGCAGTATGTTTTATTGCCCTCCACTCTGCACCCTTTAACTTGTGTGATCATATAGGGGGCTTTGACTTTAGAAACAACTAACTCTTGACTAAGTTCTTGTTGTTAGTTTCTACTGATTTTCTCAACCCTCTAATGGTGTTCAGTAAATGTTTTAGAATAACTTAACGGTATTTCTTTTTTTTTTTGGAGGGTATTTTCATATTATGCTGGCATTTAACAATAACATAAAAAGTATTTGAAGCTATTTTATCTTGTAAATATATTAGTTTATTTCAGTATTATTGTAGTGTTTTTAGAGAAAAAAGTAATATCCATGCAACTGCAGTCAAATGTAACCCCGTCATCGTTTACGCGTGCCACCACACCGTTTATTTTACGTGGGCCCTGCCTTCTAGGTCTCATCCCTGTTACCACCTGCTCCGTCACGTGTCACAGAGACCCTAGCGCATAGCTAGCGAATCTTCTGCTACGTGCCGTGCATACGGCATTAGGGTGCCGTCCAGTCCAACCGCCGCCCCATATAAATGTGGACAGTTTGCCTTCTAGGTCTCATCCCTGTAACCACCTGCTTCATGCCGTGGAGATGGCGTTAGTGTGCCGTCCAGTTCAATCGCCGCCCTCACACAGAAAGGCGACAGTTAGCCTTCTAGGTCTCATCTCTGTAACCACCTGCTTCATGCCGTGCATACGGCATTAGGGTGCCGTCCAGTCCAACCGCCGCCCCATATAAAGGCGGACAGTTAGCCTTCTAGGTCTCATCCTTGTAACCACCTGCTTCATGCCGTGCAGATGGCATTAGGGTGCCGTCCAGTCCAACCGCCGCCCCATATAAAGGCGGACAGTTTGCCTTCTAGGTCTCATCCCAGTAATCACCTGCTTCATGCCGTGCAGATGGCATTAGGGTGCCGTCCATTCCAACCGCCGCTCCCATATAAATGTGGACAGTTTGCCTTCTAGGTCTCATCCCTGTAACCACCTGCTTCATGCCGTGGAGATGGCGTTAGTGTGCCGTCCAGTCCAATCGCCGCCCTCACACAGAAAGGCGGACAGTTAGCCTTCTAGGTCTCATCTCTGTAACCACCTGCTTCATGCCGTGCAGATGGCGTTAGGGTGCCGTCCAGTCTAACCGTCGCCCTCACACAGAAAGGCGAGCAGTTAGCCTTCTAGGTCTCATCCCTGTAAGCACCTGCTTCATGCCGTGCAGATGGCGTTAGGGTGCCGTCCAGTCCAACCGCCGCCCTCACACAGAATGGCGGACAGTTAGCCTTCTAGGTCTCATCCCTGTAACCACCTACTTCATGCCGTGCAGATGGCATTAGGGTGCCGTCCAGTCCAACCACCGCCCTCACACAGAAAGGCGAACAGTTAGCCTTCTAGGTCTCATCCCTGTAACCACCTGCTTCATGCCGTGCAGATGGCGTTAGGGTGCCGTCCAGTCCAACCACCGCCCTCACACAGAAAGGCGAACAGTTAGCCTTCTAGGTCTCATCCCTGTAACCACCTGCTTCATGCCGTGCAGATAGCGTTAGGGTGCCGTCCAGTCCAACCACCGCCCTCACACAGAAAGGCGAACAGTTAGCCTTCTAGGTCTCATCCCTGTAACCACCTGCTTCATGCCGTGCAGATGGCGTTAGGGTGCCGTCCAGTCCAACCACCGCCATCACACAGATAGGCGGACAGTTTGCCTTCAAGGTCTCATCCCTGGAAAATGCCATCTTGCTTCGTGACGGGCCCACAGAGACCGCCAGCATGGCCGTCGGATCTTCTGCTTCATGCCGTGCAGATGGCGTTAGGGTGCCGTCCAGTCTAACTGCTTACATTGTCTGCGGATAGATAGCATAGCATTCCATCACGAAAAACCACGAAAAAACCTCAGACAGATTGGTCGGCCAACGGGATTTGAACCCGGGCCACAGACTTTACCGCCTGAGCCATCCCGCTCGGTTGCTGTGATTTTGTGAACAAGTATAAACATCTGTTGTAACTTTATAAGAGATACATTTTCTGAATCTTCTTTCAGCGGCTTTTGCTTCGAAGGAGTGCTGATTGAACCAATTTCGTAAGACTTTCATTTTAACTCACATGTTTATTATTTAATTTTCTTTGCTTACATTTTAATACTTTTCATTACGCCTAGTAAAAAACGAATCAATTTAATTTTAATGTTAAGAAGCGTTTTTCCGTGAAAGCAGCCAAAGTGATTGCTGGCTCTATGAGTTAAAATACATTTGTTGAGATTAAAAATATTGCTTTAGTAAGAATAGTTTGTATACGCATTAATAAACTTTAGAGGAAAGAGAAAGTTACGTGAATGTATCACATCAGATTTTTCAATAAAGACTGCAACGTTAGTGTGTAAACGCTTATCAATTTTGTAGGAGTTTCTGCATTTAACAAAACAATTTGAAATGGTACCACATGATCCGAAATCAATTTAGTAGGATGAGGTTGTGTTTATTTAGAAAATGTGGTATTGTGGGCTCATATATACTTTTCTTTGCCAACTTCCAAAGGCTGGGTATTTGATATTTCGAATACTATGGTTGGATCAATAGTTTCAGCTTCGTTTTTGAACGGTTAATCGCGATGATGTCAGTTGGACGACTGCTATCGTGTCACCTCTTCGTGAACTTGCAAACCTTTAATTCGGAGAGCATTTGCCAGCGCCATGCGTAGTGTCTCTCTCCTAGGAGAACTTCCCAGCACATGCGGCTGGACTTCACACTCCCTGCAGCCATGTGCTGGTGGAACTATAGCATTCATCTTTCTATCCAGAGCTTGACAGACCTTCCTTAGATGTCACCCAGCAGTTTGCAGGTGTTACTTGGGTAAGCGCACCAAGAAACGTACCCTTGTTCTCGAAGAAGTTTTCTCAAAACCTCCCCATTTTTCCCTTTGGGCTCGAAGTCATTAAAATTCTGCCATATTTGCAATAAAGTGCCAAACTTAGCCTCTGATATCTATATTCAGCGAAACGGGATTAAAACTTCATGGCATGAATATGAAAAAGAAACTTCTGATCCCCTACTTTTCAAATGTTTGAACACACAACCTGTGACCATCTGAAAGTATTGGACTTTTCAATGGTGAAAGCGTCATCAAAGCATCATTGGAGTAGTTTTTTTTTAAATTATCTTACACACACATACACAAAGTCGTTCTCCGTGGTATAGTGGTTACCATGCTAGCCTCTAGTTTCCGAGGTCGCGGGTTCAAACACGGCGGAGGGCGATGGATTTTTTCAGGCGTACAAATCCTTAGCATGGCTTCCTTCGGAAGGGAAGTAAAGTCGGTGGTCCCGTGTCGTAGATTTACGGCACGTAAAAGAACCTCAAGCCTGATAAAGGGGTCTCTGAGCAAAATTACCGGCTTTCACGTTCAATATAGAATGGGACGCTAAGGACCACAGCAGTTAAAGAGCGTCCATAAATAAAACTCAATTTAATTTTAATTCAACACACACGCGCACACACAGGAAGTTTCCTCTCTTTAGAATTTTAATATAGATTAAGTTTCAATGAAGAACTGTTGAAGCAGAAGGTCAAATGAGAGATCTAGTGACACTGAAAGCAATTCGTAGAACACTTGCTCAGTGTTTTGATTAAATTAAATTGAGTTTTATTCATGGACGCTCTTTAACTACCATGGTGCTTAGTGTCCCATTCTATATTGGGCGTGAAAGACCGGAGATTTTGCTCAGAGGCCTCTTTAACAGGCTTGAGGTTCTTTTACGTGCCGTAAATCTACGACACGGGACCACCGGCTTTACTTCCCTTCCGAAGGAAGCCATGCTAAGGATTTTTACGCCCGAAAAAAATCCATCGCCCTCTGCGACCTCAGGAACTAGAGGCCTAGCATGGTAACCAGTACACCACGGAGGACGACAGTGTCTTGGTGTTCTCCCTAGTTCGTTATACCCAATTTTTTACACCACACATATGCAGTACTTCCCTTACCTATTATGACTAGGTGGCAGGGAGAGCGAACAGGGCATTGCTGGCTATTGCTGACTTAGAAAGCAGGCTTATAACATGTCAGAATAACTTTGAATCACGACTGCTTGGAGAGGCAGGATCAGCCAAGGTGTATAGCGACGACGCAGAGAGTAAAATTTCTAGATGTCAGACGCATTTGAAAGTAAATTCGCTTAACGGGACCAGGATGCTTTGAATTGTGTGCCGCTGACATCGAAAGAGAAAGGCAGACATTTGGTTTGCAAATCTCAGCTAAAAGAAAAAATGTAGTCATCAGTCGCGAGAATAATTTTATTTGCAACTAGCTGGTTGTCCAACATTGAGCGGGTAGCTTTTAAAACTCGAATGAGGAATTAATTTCGTTTACCTTCCCCTGTCTTTCATGAAATTATTGTACAATGATCTATAAGATTTTTACGGTAAATCCTCCTCTTTATCCCTTATAATTGTAATTTGGTACAGCCCCGGTTATTCTTATTAACGGATGAGAAATCCCCTGATATTCACACAAAAGGATGTGAAACTTCGGCGGAACGTCTGACTTCCTTAACCTCTCCCCGACAGTCTTCCAAGTTCTGGAAATACTGCATCGACTATAAGTATCGTTTGATGCTGGAAGAATCTTCCGTGGGAATGATCGAGTAACGTATTAGATGATTATAGGAGGTTAAATTTTAGACCTTGTACCTTAGTTTTGGTTCCATAGTTATTAAATAAGTAAAGTTACACAATTTTCACACAATGCAGAAACCTGTAGCGTATACAACCAATAAGATTGTTCACTCCCAAGCCACCAAGTTAACCTCTTTGGAAAAGACAGTCTACGACGATCGAGATGAATAATCTCAGCTAATATAAAATATCGGTCACTGATTTCTGATGTTAGCGTTTTCTCTCTTTATACAATTATATAGCACGTCTTGCTAACGAACTTTATAACATAAATACAAAGAAAATAAAACAAAACTTTCTTATACGAGTGTTATTACAAGGTTTTGTCATCAGAAACTTCAGTACATACATCTATAGAATTATAATAAAGGTTATTGACACTGTTTCATTACATCTGTAGTATTTGATAAACAAATATAACATAACAGGATCGATTGTCATTTTTACTTTCTCCACTACGTATAGTAAGTAGGGGAAGTATTGTATTCCACCCAAAAATTCGATACCGAGATTTCACCGGAAATACATGTTTTGAGACCTCCTGAATTAAAAAAAAAAAGCATTTTTGAAAACATGTCCTTGTATGTGTCTGTGTGTCTGTGAACAGCATAACTCAGAAACGAACAGTCGGATAAACACCAAACTTGGTATTTAGGTTCAGTATCTTCCAGAGATGCGACACGAAGGTTTTCAATAAAATCCCCCCACCCCAGATTACCCTTTACATGGAACATTTTTCGAAAATTTTAATTTTCTCAAAAACGGCTCTAACGATTTTGATTAAAATATCATATGTTTAAGATATTTTTATGACAAATAAAATGTATATCTCGAATTTTCTGGGAATGTCTCCAAAAGTATTCTTCATTGTGAACACTTTTGCATAGCTGGTAAACCATAAGAGATAGACAAAATTTTACTACACAAAAAATGTAGATCGCGTTAAAATACACAATTTATATCATATACATTTCTTTGTTGAGTGAACCATTTTCGAGATATTACTTGTTATTCCCTTAAATTTTTCAATACTTAATTTCTCAAATGGGAATTCGTTATTCATTTTTACTTTCTCTACTACGTATGGTAAGTAGGGGAAGTATTGTATTCCACCCAAAAATTCGATACAGAGATTTCACTGTAAATACATGTTTTGAGACCCACAGAATCCAAAAAAGCATTTTTGGAAACATGTCCGTGTGTGTGTGTGTGTCTGTGTGTCTGTGAACAGTATAACTCAAAAACGAACAGTCGGATAAACACCAAACTTGGTATTTAGGTTCAGTATCTTCCAGAGATGCGACACGAAGGTTTTCAAGAAAATCCCCCCACCCCAGACTACCCTTTACATGGAACATTTTTCGAAAATTTTAATTTTCTCAAAAATGGCTCTAACGATTTTGATGAAAATATCATATGTTTAAGATAATGTCATGAGAAATGAAATGTATATCTCGAATTTTCTGGGAATGTCTCCAAAAGTATTCTTTATTGTGAACGATTTTTGCATAACTGGTAAACCGTAAGAGATAGACAAAATTTTACTTCACAAAAAATGTAGATCGCGTTAAAATACACAACTTATGTCATATACATTTGTTTTGTTCAGTGAACCGTTTTCGAGATATTGCTTGTTATTTCCTTAAATTTTTCAATACTTATACTTTTTCTCAAATTCGTTATTCATTTTTTTTATGTCCTGGACATACAAAGAGAATGAAATGCGCCACATAGCAACCAGCGTTAAACTATTTGACTATCGCTTATAACCTAGCAATTTCCCTTGCATCTACAAGAAAATTACCAATAAGATTGACATCTCGATATCTCGATTAACTTGAAGCATATGGAGAATAGGCGTTTGTAAAAATAGATTGTACAAGAGTAGAGAAAGTCATGTGAGTGTAACACATCAGATTTTTACTTTCTCTACTACGTATAGTAAGTAGGGGAAGTATTGTATTCCACCTAAAAATTGGATACCGAGATTTCACCGGAAATACATGTTTTGAGATCCCCTGAATCCAAAAAAAGCATTTTTGGAAACATGTCCGTGTGTGTGTCTGTCTGAGAACAGCATAACTCAGAAATGAACAGTCGGATAAACACCAAACTTGGTATTTAGGTTCAGTATCTTCCAAGGATGCGACACGAAGGTTTTCAAGAAAATCCCCCCACCCCAAATTACCCTTTACATGGAAGATTTTTCGAAAATTTTAATTTTCTCAAAAACGGCTCTAACGATTTTGATTAAAATATCATATGTTTAAGATATTTTTATGACAAATAAAATGTATATCTTGAATTTTCTGGGAATGTCTCCAAAAGTATTCTTCATTGTGAACGACTTTTGCATAGCTGGTAAACCATAAGAGATAGACAAAATTTTACTACAGAACAAATGTAGATCCCGTTAAAATACACAATTTATGTCATATACATTTTTTGTTGTTGAGTGAACCATTTTTGAGATATTGCTTGTTATTTCCTTAAATTTTTCAATACTTATTTTCTCAAATGGGAATTCGTTATTCATTTTTACTTTCTCTACTACGTATAGTAAGTAGGGGAAGTATTGCATTCCACCCAAAAATTCGATACCGAGATTTCACCGGAAATACATGTTTTGAGACCTCCTGAATCCAAAAAAAGAATTTTTGGAAACATGTCCGTGTGTGTGTCTGTGTGTCTGTGTGTGTGTGTGTCTGTGTGTGTGTCTGTGTGTGTGTGAACAGCATAACTCAAAAACGAAGAGTCGGATAAGCACCAAACTTGGTATTTAGGTTCAGTATCTTCCAGAGATGCGACACGAAGGTTTTCAAGAAAATCCCCCCACCCCAAACTACCCTTTACATGGAAGATTTTTCGAAAATTTTAATTTTCTCAAAAATGGCTCTAACGATTTTGATGAAAATATCATATGTTTAAGATAATGTCATGGGAAATGAAATGTATATCTCGAATTTTCTGGGAATGTCTCCAAAAGTATTCTTTATTGTGAACAACTTTTGCATAACTGGTAAACCATAAGAGATACACAAAATGTTACTACACAAAAAGTGTAGATCGCGTTAAAATACACAACTTATGTCATATACATTTCTTTTGTTGAGTGAACCGTTTTGGAGATATTGCTTGTTATTTCCTTAAATTTTCCAATACTTATACTTTTTCTCAAATTCGTTATTCATTTTTTTTATGTCCTGGACATGCAAAGAGAATGGAATGCACCACATAGCAACCAGCGTTAAAATATTTGACTATCGCTTAAAAGCTACCATATTCCCCTTGCATCTACAAGAAAATTACCAATAAGATTGACATATCGATATCTCGATTAACATGAAGCATATGGAGAATAGGCGTTTTTTAAAAATAGTGTGTACAAGAGTAGAGAAAGTCATGTGAGTGTAACACATCAGATTTTTTTGTCTTGGATATGGAAAGAGTATTAATCTGTGGCAAAGGGAATGGTGCTGCACCTAGCAACCAGCTATTAAGAGATATGTATGTGCTTAAAGGCTACTGTATTTCTATATTCCCCTTACATCTACAAGAAAATTAGCAATAAGATAGAGTCTGCAAATGTTTATCTCGATTAACATGAACTAAATGGAGAATAAGCGTTTGTAAAAATAGTTTGTACAAGAATAGAGAAAGTCATGTGAGTGTAACACATAGATTTTATATATATATATATATGTATATATATATATATACACTTACTCTGCGGAGTGCAGCAACTATTTATATTCCGTGGAGTAATTATTTTTTCTACTCCATGGCATTCTCAACTAAAAGTTAAAGCCTTCTTCGTAACCGCGTTCTTTTATAACTCCAATGTGTTCGTATTCAAGTGCAACGGCTTTGTAAATCCTTTTTAATCTATTACTAATTTATGAAATGAAATTAGGCGTTCTATAGCCATGTCCGTCAGAACGAATTGGGCTTTTCAACGGTGAAAGAATTGTCAAAATCAGTCTAGTGGTTTTTGAGATTACCACTCATAAACAAACACAAATTTTCTCTGTTTATAATAATATAGCTGTGTGTTATGTAACAAGCGAAAATGAAATTTGACAAAACTCCGTTTTACTAGCTACATCAAAGTATTGGTTACACGAAGTACCTTGTCTCGAGTTAATGCTCCCCTTTAGAATGCAAATATGGTGTACTGAATACAAAAAGGGCCAATTACGTAACATCGTTACTTCACGTAACCTGTTGCCTTTATGAAGCTTTTGATTCTCTCTGATGCAAAGCACAAAGGAGATCCTGCACCAGCCCCGGAGATGAAGACGTGAAGGAACAAAAATAGCATTCTCACACTCGGTTCTGAATTTGCTAGACCGACTGCCGCCATCATAATACGAAGTTGATAATGGAGCAAGCTTTTTTTAATGTAATTAAGGAAACTGCTGTACAATATGGTTGTGCACATTTACAGAAAGAACAAAATTAATTTGAAGTATGTGTTTGGATTTTACCCACTGGTAATCCCAATGTATATATTTTGCTGTCATTAGATAAGGTCTATTGGTCGTTTTCTTTACAGTCTTCTGTTGGCGTATTCAGATGTGGGGTTTTGGTTTTTGTAGTAACGGGAGAGCCAAGAGACTACGAACCGGCTGAGCGGTGTTTTTCCACTAAGCGTGTGGAACCATAACGCACTGCTGCTATAAACGAGGTCACGCTGTTGACGTGGTTTTGCTCTGCAGTGTGAAGTGCAGTATTGAGTTGACGGTGATGTGATGTACTTCAGTTATTACGAGTTATTTGTTATTTTGTCCTGTACTTAATCACAAAGTATATTATGGCTCAGTATATGTTTTCTACTGCACAGCGTGTATTTCTTTATGATTCGTATGTGTTAAGTCAATCAGCTCTCAAAGTGAAAGTACGATTTGCAGAAAGATGTCCAAGTGTAAAAGTTCCAGGCCGTACAACAACCAATGAACTTTACAATAAAGTTAAGGCCACAGGAAGTGTTCAGACCAAGAAATCTAAAAGACGGCGTACCGTTCTTACCGAAGAAACATTAGACGACATCGGTCATCGTTTGGAGCATCCCCCCCAAAATCACTTAGGCATCTTTCACAGGGCAGGCATTTCTTATGGTTCTGCACGAAGAGCTCCAAATTGCTGAAGTTAAAACCATATAAAATAACTGTGGCACATGTTCTTCAACCAGGTGATCCTGTAATTAGGCGCACAGTTGTGAGTGGAGTCTCAATAGTGTACACAATGATGAAATAGACCCATCTTTAATATTTTTCACGGACGAGGCTTGGTTACACCTTCAGGATGGATGTGTACACAAAATAATCGTTGTTGGAGCTCTGACAAACCTAATATTGTTCAGGAAGTACCCCTTCATGACGCCATGACCGGAGAAAGAGTTATAGGGCCAATTGTTTTCGAGTCAACAGTTGACGCCCGTACATACGTGAATACAATACCTTTTTTTTATTTTTTTAGAGAATTTACAGACAGGGAGCGTGATTTTGCCTTTTTCAACAAGACTGCAACAGCTCTTAGGCCAATATTTCGACGAGAACAATTGAAAGTGTGTTTGAGGACAGAATTATTAGTAGAGATTTGTGGATCCCTCGGTCCCCCGACCTAAGCCCCTGCGATTTCTATCTTTGGGGTAACTTAAAACATAAAGTGTACAAGACAAGCCCACACACCCTGGAAACAAAATATCCGTCAGGAAATTGCCAGCATTTCTCAACGTGGACTACGGCGAGTGATGGATAGTTTCCTAAAGAGGTGCCAAAAATGTATGGACAACGACGGTGGCTAGTTTCAGCATCTCCTTTCATAAAGTTGGTAAGTAAAGTAGTTTTAAAAATGTTGTATGGTTTCAGTCGCGCCTTTCTATGATAGTGGCAAACGGCGAGTGCCGAGGACGCAGACAGGAAAAACACCGCGCAGCCGGTTCTAGTTTTTTGGCTCTCTCTGTAAAGGATTGGTGTGTCTTAGAAATGAGTAGTAGAGTAGGGCTGTGGAAAGCTCCGGAATCCGTAGATCAGTATGAAGAGTGATGTTGCGAATATACCAAAGGTGCATCAGTTATAATTCGGAGAAATCTGTTCTGTAGGGTTTGTGGTGATGTACCCCAGATTGCGCAGCCATGCTACCATATATGAGGTTGAGGGAATTATATAACAATATTTTGTACTACAAAGCAAGTAGCCATTTCCTAGATAGGATGGGCTTCAGAAGACGAATGCGATATCTGGTTTTCTGAGCTAAGTTTGTGATGTCATTCCATGTACATCTGCTATCTAAAATTAAGCCGAGATATCTAACAGCATCTTTTAGTTTAACAGGGCATTTCTCTTGTATATGAAATTGATTAATTTTGATTTTAAAGGATTCACACAGATGCACTGAGAGCAAGTCCTTCAATAATGAAGCTAAATCCGCCGGTTCAATAGTTCATGAACTTAAGTCCTTGAAAAAAAATCTGATGTGTTACACTCACATGACTTTCTCTACTCTTGTACAAACTATTTTTACAAACGCTTATTCTCCATATGCTTCACGTTAATCGAGATATTAATCTTATTGCTAATTTTCTTGTAGATGCAAGGGGAATATGGTAGGTTTTAAGCGATAGTCAAATATTTTAAGCGCTGGTTGCTATATGGCGCATTCCATTCTCTTTGCATGTACAGGACATAAAAAAATCTGATGTGTTACACTCACATAACTTTCTCTACTCTTGTACAATCTATTTTTACAAACGCCTATTCTCCATATGCTTCATGTTAATCGAGATATCGAGATGTCAATCTTATTGATAATTTTCTTGTAGATGCAAGGGGAATATGGTAGCTTTTAAGCGATAGTCAAATATTTTTAACGCTGGTTGCTATGTGGCGCATTCCATTCTCTTTGCATGTCCAGGACATAAAAATATGAATAACGAATTTGAGAAAAAGTATAAGTATTGGAAAATTTAAGGAAATAACAAGCAATATCTCGAAAACGGTTCACTCAACAAAAGAAATGTATATGACATAAGTTGTGTATTTTAACGCGATCTACATTGTTTGTGTAGTAAAATTTTGTCTATCTCTTATGGTTTACCAGTTATGCAAAAGTCGTTCACAATGAAGAATACTTTTGGAGACATTCCCACAAAATTCGAGATATACATTTTATTTGTCAAGAAAGTATCTTAAACATATGATATTTTAATCAAAATCGTTAGAGCCATTTTTGAGAAAATTAAACTTTTCGAAAAATCTTCCATGTAAAGGGTAATCTGGGGTGAGGGGATTTTCTTGAAAATCTTCGTGTCGCATCTCTGGAAGATACTGAACGTAAATACCAAGTTTGGTGTTTATCCGACTGTTCGTTTTTGAGTTATGCTGTTCACAGACACACACACACACACACACACACACAGATACACACACGGACATGTTTCCAAAAATGCTTTTTTTGGATTCAGGAGGTCTCAAAACATGTATTTCCGGTGAAATCTCGGTATCGAATTTTTGGGTGGAATGCAATACTTCCCCTACTTACTATACGTAGTAGAGAAAGTAAAAATGAATAACGTATTTGAGAAAAAGTACAAGTATTGGAAAATCTAAAGGAATAACAAGCAATATCTCGAAAATGGTTCACTCAAAAACAAAAAATGTATATAACATAAATTGTGTATTTTAACGTGATCTACATTTTATGTGTAGTAAAATTTTGTCCATCTCTTATGGTTTACCAGTTATGCAAAAGTCGTTCACAATGAAGAATACTTTTGGAGACATTTCCAGGAAATTCAAGATATACATTTTATTTGTCATAAAAATATCTTAAACATATGATATTTTAATCAAAATCGTTAGAGCCATTTTTGAGAAAATTAAAATTTTCGAAAAATGTTCCATGTAAAGGGTAATCTGAGGTGGGGGATTTTCTTGAAAACCTTCGTGTCGCATCTCTGGAAGCTACTGAACCTAAATATAAAGTTTGGTGTTTATCCGACTGTTCGTTTCTGAGTTATGCTGTTCACAGACAGACACACGGACATGTTTCCAAAAATGCTTTTTTGGATTCAGGGGCTCTCAAAGCATATATTTCCGCTGAAATCTCGGTATTGAATTTTTGGGTGGAATACAATACTTCCCCTACTTACTATACGTAGTAGAGAAAGTAATAAACGATATCTGTTATTTTGCTGTCATGCCTTGCACAAACCGTGGGGAAACCTCTGTCTCAATATAAAGAAAAATCTGATGTGATTCATTCACATTACCTTCTGTACCCTCTGTCGCTTATTAATGGTATACAAACTAGTGTTACTAAAGTTTATTTTTCTATCTACTTCATTTTAATCCAAATAAACCTTTACAGAAACAGCTACATTACACATTTCGTTATAGAGAACAGCGATAGTCAAATGTTTAACAACTGGACGCTATATGCTGGCCTTAAAGTTCCATACTGTTTCCATGACATCGCGAGAAACAACTGAATGTTGACAGGGCTTAAGAGAATGACCAAGTATTGAACAATTCGAACGTTAATCACCGATATCTCAGAAATGGCTTACGCCACAAAAAGTTATTTGACATAAATTGTGTGTTTTCAAGAGATCTACATTTTTTGTGTAGTACGTTTTCGTCTACCGCTTGACGTTTACCAGTTATACACGATTATACAATTTTTTTTTCGAATGAAGAGGACTTCACAGGCTATTCCCAGAAAATTCAAGATATACATTTTATTTGTCATGTAAATATATTTAATATATGATATTTTAATCAAAGTCCTTAGGGGTATTTCGAGAAAATAAAACAAATTCGAAAAATCTTCAGTGTAAAGGTAGTTTGGGGTGGCGGAATTTTGTTCAAAATCTTCGAGTTGCATCTTTGAAAGATACTGAACGAAGTACCAAGTCGGTATTTATCCGACTTTTCATTTTTCGTTGCTGTTCGCAGACACACATACAAACGGATCTTTTTCTAAGAATGCCTTTTTTGCATTCAGGGCCCTCAAAACATGTAATTCCGTTGAAATCTCGGTATAGAATTTTTGGGTGGAATGTAATACCTTCTGTAAGTACCTACTACGTACATGGTAGAGACAGTAAAAACGGATAGGAATAGTAAATAAGCATGTAAATAATGTATGTATTCAGAACTAAATATAGTAAAGGAATACAGGAAGCTGGGTAACAGAGAAAGATAGCAACTGGACCACACAGGGTACCTAAAAAAAAAGAACATCACAGGGAATAGATTTGATGCAAGTAAGCGGGTGTACAGTAGAGCTATCAAGGACATACTTGTACTCATTCGAGGTGTCTCTCGCATTCGGGAGGAGCTGGTTTGATTCCCGCGGCTGGCCAGTCTGACCATTGGTTTTCCCTGGTTGGTAAGGCGAATGCTAGGGTGGTTTCTCTTCTACCACGAATTTCCTTTCCCTCATGTGCTATCATTTCGGTTTCCCTTTCATGTTTCAGGTAGGATTAGAGACTGTTTAGTGTGGGACGTGTCGAACAGATGGCGCAGTGTTGGAAATTTCTTCTCGGCCCTGCCAGATGCCAGTCTTCTCTGAGCAGACGCCGCGGCGCGCCGGTGTGACCGAATTTTCAAGTTGGAATCGTTAGGGACCTCTGCGTATCCCTGTCGATCGGCCTATACGCTGCTGCTGTTCCTCCTGGGGGTGATAAGAGCAAAGATCCGTGTGCCCTCCGTTCTCTGATCCAAGTCATACTCATTCGCTAACTTTCGAGGGACTCATCGGGGACTTCGCGCATCGGGCCATTGGGGCTACGGCTTCATTGTACCCCGTGCTGAGGCCGGGGATGCCTATTACACCTTTTTCGAGCGCTCATAGTCCCCGTCCTGCTTTACGCCTGCGAGATCTGGGGCATGGCCGCAGACTCCAGTCTACTGCTTCTGTAACGGGTGCAGAATAGGGGCCGTCAGGCTATCCTTTCTGTAAACCGCTCCTTTCCCATGAGACTGCTTCACGAAGCCTCATCTCTTCCTTACGTGGAGGATGAAATTAGGCGCCGCGTCGCAAAACTTTACGACCAGTTGCCTCACCATCAGAGCGCCCTCGTTCGGTCTCTTGGGGACTATAACCCCAGAACACGCCGCTTGAGGCCTCACCGGCTTCCCCGCATTCGAGCACATCCGGTAACAACGGAGCACCTCCATCAGCAGCTAAGGCTGAGCTCCTACACAATCCTTCAAGAGTTGCTTGGGCCTTCAAAATTACTACCCCTTCACTAATAATGACAAAATTCACGAACACCAGCGGTGCACAAGGACCGTTGCATCATGACTGGCAACTGTTGAGGAACAAACTTTGTTACCCCTTTTCACTCCCCTACAAGAACCTCTACCGCCATCCTGCAAATCCCATATCCCTTCACTACGTGGTTAAGCCCTAATTAGGGTAGGTACACGCCTAACACACCTTCGGGTTGCCAACATGTCCTCGTCATACGATACATAATGAGACCCGCTCGTTTCTTCGGGCCGAACGCAGTAATGAATATACTGAACAATGAGTATCTGCTTCATATGCGTTCTCGTGGGAAATGAGCATTTACTCCGCTCAATTGACAGTTCACAACATAGCGTACTTATCAGGCGTCTCAATAGCATACTGCGTTTGCGACGTTTTTAGCTGCTGTCCAAACGTACTATATTGAGAACACTTTAATATTTTACAATTCACAGTTAGCCCTTATGCATCCCTTCTGAGTAAGGGCCTAATTCAAGTGAAAGGGAGCTGGATTTTGCAGTCCCTGTTAGCTATTCCGTAAAAGATCCACTTAGTTTATTGTCCTACTGACTATGTCCACTACTTTTTTCAACTGTCTCATTGGCTATCGTGGTCCACCTGCTGCCAAAGGTCCTCAGTTCGTTTGCCCCGCGGGTTCTCTGCCTGCAGATATTCCTCTGACGAATCCATAGGTCCCAAGAAGTCACTCTGCGTGTCCATCTTCTAGGATGCTGTCTCATAATCAGGCACAGAGATTGTATAGTTCAACAACCTATTAAAATCCCTCGGTCTACGGACTGTGCGATTATATCTCCCCCTCTGTACTTGTCTTTTGCCTTTAGCTGCTGAATTATCCAAGTGGGCTGATACGCGGGGAACAAGTGTCATATTACTGTTGTGAACTGCGATAGCAACAAATTGCAAATTGTATGTTTACTTCACTTTAACTGCCCCACGTATGGGAGCCAATTTGAAATAACATTCTTGCTTACGTAATATGTTTTTACGTAAATTATTATATCTTGAAGATCTTATAGTTAGCTCCACGTTGTGGTAGCCAATTTGTATCAATTAGTTTATGAAAGATTTTAAGGTTGTGTATATTGTCTTCCGGCCAGCTATTTAGGTAGGCATTTAATTCTTGCAGGGTGTGAAGCGGAAAAGGAATCTTTTATCCAAAAAATTACTAGTGAAGAAATGTGTTTTATAATGTTTTATTGTCGAACACGTGCACTAACACTTTCACAAATTTATCTTGATAATCGCCATACTGAAACTGTTTATCATAACTTCTAACTTTTAACTCACGTACTTCAATTTTTGTATATAAGTGACTTTGTAATATTTTAGATCTTTAATGATTTTCACTGCGTGTAATTTGACGAACTGAAGGACCGATTGGCAACATGTAGTCACGTAGTGTACACGAATCTTTGATGAACTGAGCGGCCAACGTGTAATGTGCGGGAGACGATGTGTAATGCTTCGTGAATCTTGCCGAACTGGGGGACGCTCTCTTTGAATCTACACTATTTATAGGCTTGCCCCAAGATACACCTAAAGATTATAAATGAACTGCTATTGGCTAATAAAACGCGCCAACATTAGCGTCTATTTTACTATCCAATGAAAACCACTAATACATATTACTTTTATAGAACATTCTGGAAGCTTTTTTTTTACTGAAAAGGCGCGAAACATTACGTAACTTCCTGGTTCCCGGTAACGATAAACAACTCAATCCCTTCATTGCAGTATTGTTATTGTTAACAGTTTCAGTAGAGCCGAATATTATTATTTACCATTAATAATTACAATTATTAAACCTCTGAAATCAATGTTACATAAAAATACATATTCATAATAAAATAATTATTTATATTAACGTAATTTGTGATACAAATTACCGTCTCATATGCCCCACTAGAAACATAATTATAAATATTTATAACCTGTTTTGAAATTTTATAATTTGTGTTTTTAGTCTCCTAAATCTTGGAACACACGCTATCACTTTCACTTTACACTTCACACGTATTTAACACACGACATATGTTTTATCTCGCCACTACTTACTGGCTCTGGTTTAATTAATTTAGATATTAATCTGATATCACAAATTTTTTTTATAGCAAATACTATACCCTAAACTATTTATTTACTAATACCAAATTGTTTACTTTAAGCTGTTGACAAAATTTATACATTTAAGATTTTTGTAATTATTATACATATGTACCAAAATATTCACCCTCAACACAAATATTTACATCTCTTAAATCTAGACATTGTTTCACATGTTCTATTTACTACATAAATATTGGTTTTAATTATGTTTACCATTTTTTTTTTTTTTTTTTTTTTTTTTTTTTTTTACTTTATCTTAACAACACTCTTGGAATAGTATTTATGTACTTTACTTTAATATAACATCATGCTTTATTTCACATGTTCTGTTACTAGTAAAATGTTATTTTCCTCTCAAACATTTAATCATGTCCAAAATTTATTTCTCCTTTCCTATGACGTACATATTTATTTAACCCTCTTACGTTCCAATACATTGCTCTGCATTTCGTCTTTAACTATTCAGCATTTATTATTTATCATCTTTGTCTTTTGTTTCACCATGATCCTCATGGTTATATGGTTTAAGCATCTCAATATGGAACTTTCCTATGCTTTTTCGATTTGTTGGATTACATAACTCATATGTATTAGTTCCATATACTTTAACAACTTCATATGGTCCATGGTATTTGAGAAACATTCGCCAATAAAGTTTATTTTCTTTGTCGGACAATTTCTTGGTTTTAACCAAAACTAAATCTCCTATTTTGATCCTCCATTCCTTTCTCTTCTTTTCTTCATGTTTCATTTTTCTTTTTATGGCCTTTTTCTTCATCCTCTCAAATGCTTTTCGGAACATTTCTTCTTCTGTTGGTGGTATCGAATGCGCATCTGGAATGGCTCCTGGGATTGTTTTACACATTGTATTGATCTTCTTTCCCAACTTAAGTTCACATGGTTTATATCCTGTCACATTGTTTATGGTTTCATTTAGTAGATTCTGAACGAAGTTCACGTATCCATACCATTGAGTGTGTTTTCGATGACATAACACCCTTAAATAATTTGAAATTTCCTTAATTTCCCTCTCCACTGGGTTGGAGTTCGGTCTGTATCTTGACGAAAAATATTGTTTAATGCCATTTTCTTTAAGTCCATCCATAAATTTTTTTCCTGTGAAGTACGAAGCATTATCGCTCAATACAGATTGAATAGGTCCTTCTTCTATCACATATGACTTAAGTAGTCTATTCAAACATGCTAAACCTGTAGGTTTTCTCAAAGGGTAAATTCTTACATATTTGCTGAATATATCATAACAGACAAATATATATTTATTTCCAAATTGACTTGGAGGCATCGGACCATGAATATCAATACTAATTACACATCTCGGCTTGTCCCTTATAACCGAATTAGTTTCAAATGCATATGCTGCATTTATTTGCTTTGCCTTCTGACACAGGTTGCAGCACGATATAAATTTCCGAACTTTTTGACGCAATTTGGATATGTATAAATTCTCTAAAATCATAGAAGTTGTTCGGTCCGTCCCTGAGTGTGCTAACCCTTCATGAAAATTCTTAATTAGTTCCTTTTCCATGCTTTTCGGAACCATTACCTTCCAACTAGGCATTTCTTTTCCATGCTTCTTATATAATGCCCCATCTCGAATTGCTATAATTTCTTTCTTTGCTTCCTCAATCAATGGTGCATTTTTTTTAAGTTCAAATAATTTTGCATCCTCATTTTGAATTTCCCCCATATTTTTCAATTTTCTAATCATTTCTTTACTTAAAGGAATTTCAATTGTCAATATTTTGACTTCATTTCTAGGCCTTTCAATATTTTCGGGAATTTGTGGGTTGTAGTTCAATCTTGATAGTAAATCACTGAAGGTATTGTTTTTGCCAGGAATGTGGATAATCTCAATATCGAATGCAGATATTGCATGAATATATCTAGCAAGTTTTCCACTACATAATCTACACCGTTGTATGAAAGTTAAGCTTATGTGGTCTGAATATACTTTCACCTTTTTCTGATAAATATAGGTTTTAAAACGAATTAATGAGAAATATAGTGCTCCAATTTCTAACTGAGTCACTGAAGAATTCCTCTCAATATTTGTAAGTCCTCTTGAAGCTGTACTAATGACGTGAAAGTCATTACTGATGTCTCGCTGTCCTAAAATTCCGGCGTATCCTTGCATTGATGCGTCGACATAAATCTCATATTCCAAATCTTCTCTGGGCCTCTCAAGTAATATGGACTTAGCAAATAGTTCCTTTACTCTCTCAAAACATTTTTGATGCTCCTCTGTCCATCTCCACTTATTGTTCTTTCGGAGTAGCTGCCGCAGTGGTTCTATCTCCGCCGAATATCTTGGTACGAACTTACTCTGAAAGTTTAATACCCCTAAGAGACGTCTAATTTGTTTTACGTTCCTGGGTGGCGGAATTCTCATTATTGCTTCTATTCTTTTCTGATCAGGTCTTATACCTCGTTCATCCACTACATAACCCAGAAAATTTATTTCCTTAACACAAAATTTTGATTTTAGTATGTTCACAGTCATACCATGTTGTTGTAGTTTATTTAACACATAATGGACATTATTCATGTGTTCTTCAAATGTTTGACTAATGATTAAGAAGTCGTCAATATACTTTATTAAAAAGTCATCTGCAGAATTTCCAAAGATATTGTGAATGGCTCTCAAAAATCCACTTCCCGAGTTTTTTAAACCAAAAGGATTTACACAAAAGCGATACTGAATCCCTGAGTACTGAAATGAAGTGTAATCACGCACTTGCGGATCTAATTCCACTTGCCAATATGATGCAGTGAGGTCAATGGATGTCAAAAATCTTCCTCTTGAAAGTTTTGTAATTAGTTGTTCAATTCCCTCACTTTGAAAATGATCTGGTTTCATATACTTGTTGACATATCTACCGTCTAAAGTTAATCTCAAACTACCATCTCGTTTAATACTCCAGCAGATTGAATTTATGTATTGAGAATTACTTTGCTCAATAATCCCATTTTCTAACATGCTATTTATTAATTGTCTAGCTTTGTCTCGAAGACTTATAGGTAAATTGTCATACTTGTGCCTATATGGTGGTACGTCTTCTACTTGAAATGTATGCTGATATACATTACATCTGCCTGGGATATTACTAAATACTGAACTATTGTTCATCAAAACGTCATGAAGGATTTGTTTTTGCATTATCGTAAGATTATAAGCTTCTTCACACTTGTGTATTATTTCCTCATGTCTCTTCTCCTTCCTGCTGTTGTTTGTCTCGCTCACATGGTCGTCTTTTGTTTGGATTACACATTTCTCTACTTCTTCTGGCATTTCTGCTAGCTGTTGAAAATATGGCGTGGTATTCCCTTCATATTCTGTGACTACCTGCTTTATTTGATTATTTCTATCAGTTTCTGTTATTTGCACAAAAAATTCTTGGTCACAAATATTTTTCTCATCCTTTGTCATCTCGATTACAGAAACTTCTTCTTTTATAAATGGTACCCTTATTTCTCTATCTTCTTTTGTTATTTTTAACTCTTCATGTTTAAAATCTATACATGCTTCATATTCATGTAGGAAGTCACATCCTATAATTATGTCACAAATCAGATGGTTTACAATTAGAAACATAACCTCAAAATTCTCTCCGCCAATAAGTATGCTAAGTAGAGCTTGTGTTTTTATGACCTGTGCAGTTCTTCCAATTGCAACACGACAAACTAAATTACTAGTGGGAAGAGCCATAATCTTGTTACCTTCATTAATTAAATTTATGTAAAATTTCTGTGAGCAAATTGAAGCTGATGAACCAGAATCTATAGTTGCAATGATTTCTTTCTTCGCAATTTCCATTCTAACATGAGGTGACTCAAAATTTTCTCCATTATCCTTTGTTGCTGTAATCTTATTACAGGGTGTATGTGTAGGCGTATGATTTGTATTGGTAATGGATACTGAATTATTAAAGACGTCCTGAGAACCTACTGCACAGGAGTCTGTTAACAGTTTTCCTGGTTATTTCCATGTTCACGTACGGGACTGCCATTCCTAACAGGCGCTAAATCTATCTCCGTGTCGCTACCATTGTTTTGAGTTCCCCTTCCTCGAGTTCGAAATCCTCGATTTCTGACATTTTGTCCCCTTGGCACGTAATTTTCTTGCCGTTCCTCAGATCTTTCACGGTTATTATTTTCCCTCCAGTGAGTGAAATTTCCTCTCTGTCTAGTGTATCTCCTTCCATAATTTTGGCCTCTTTCAGGCAATCTTTCTGTCCGGACATAATTTATTTGTTCCTGCCGGCCTGGTCTCCTATCTATCCTTGATCTTTCAAATTGTGGAACGTATGATTGATACCGTTGTCTGGTATTAATTTCATGATGTCTGTCTTGTCCTCTTATTTGTTGATAATTACCTTGGTAATTTCTTCTATCTCGTACATCTAAAAATCTATGTTCCCACTCCCGAGACATATCTTCTTCCTGTTGTTCCAAAGCTGTTATTAATTCTGTCATCTCATAGATGTTCCGTGGTTTTGCAATTAATAAGTAATTTTGTATCCTTATAGGATAATGCCTTGCGAGCAAACTCACAAAATCTTCCTCACTGATTGGAGGTGACAAGTTTCTAACCTGACTTGCATGTTTTAGTAAGTAATCAGTCATCGATATTCCCCCTCGTGGATTAAATTGACCATGACTAAGCATTGCTCGTATTCTTTGCTGTACCGTTACATTCCAAAATCTGTTCATGAATAATCTCTTAAAGGATTCATATGAAATTTCGCCCCCTGATACCATTTGTAACCAATCTAAGGTTTTCTGGTCCAAACATCTTTTGACAACTATCATTTTCAATGCTTCAGGTATCTTTTTAATTTGAAAATACTCTGATAATTCTGCAATGAACTGTACTGGACTGGAGTTTTCATTAAATTTTGGAAGTGGAAAATCACTTAAGATATGATTGTAATTTTGCAAATTCCCTATTCCCATATTTAAATTCTCTAGTGCAACTTGTGCACTCTGAGTTTCAGCATTAGCTATGGATGAAGCTGCCGCATCACTCACATTATTTGTCATACCTGAGGAACTACCTCTATCATTATTTTGTACCTCTGACACATGCACATCACATATATTTGCCCTTGAATTCAATTCTAACCTATTTACAGTAACCTGCAGATTTTCTATTGTCTGTTCCAATTTTTTATTATTCTCATTTTGAACAGTTTGGTGTTTGTTAATTTCAGAAGTTAGCTTTTGATTAAAATCTTTAGACAAATCTTTAACTTCATCAGACAATTTATTTCTCTGTTTTTCTGACTCCTTCTGAATTTCAGATATTTCCCCTCTGAAATTAACTTGCACCTGTACTAAATCTGCATTTGTAGCCTCCATCATCTCTTTTAACTCACTTGAAATGCTACTCATTCGGCTACCTAGCTCTGTACATTTTACATTAACATGCTCTATTTTATTGTTAACCTCACTTTTTTGGTTAGATATTTCCCTGCTCATGTCTAACATTTTCTTTGAAACTTCACCTATTTCATTTGCTATCATCTCTTGATTTTCATTTTTCATTCTAATCATACTACTATCTAGCTCCATGAATTTCTTTTCAATTTCTTCCCTGTTTTGTTCTAAGCTTTTACCAATATCTTCTCTTAATTCCCTATGACTCTTTTGAATATCTTCCCTATTTTGATCTATTTTCTTTTCTAATTTCTCATTATTCTTCTGCATATCTTCCCTGTTTTGATCTATTTTCTTACTAAGATCTTCCCTTAATTCCCTCTTATTCTGATCTAGTTTTTCACCAAAATTTCTAAACATTTCCATAATCATACCAGCATCAAAATTAACATTTCCTGCTATTCTATTCTCCCTTTCTGCACTAACATTTTCATCTTCAAACCCCAAAAAATCTGGGCTATTCCCTGTACTTTGTACTGGATCACAGCTAACTGTTACACTATCTCCCTCCATAATTATTTCTTCTGTATTATTGGTAGCCATTGTTTTTATTATCCTACCGCTCCTCAATATCATTTAATTACCTTTTTGATGCTGTCTGATGCTGTAGTTTTGATGTCCAGCGTTCTGCCCCATTCTCCTAGGTTTGTATGTCGCTTCTGCGTTGTATCGTGATGAATCTACGTCGTTTCGATGTTTTCTTGTAGCTGAATTACCCTTCTGTCTCGGAATCTGCGTCTTGTAGGTCGTTTCACTGCTGCTTTCGCCTCTTCCTGGTTATTCTTGTTCCTTTCCTAGTCGTCTAGCCTTCCTTTCCTAGTTGTCGCTCCACGTTGATGCGCCAATTAGAAGGGGGTATAGCACAAATTGTATATATGTTTTAGAGCACCACGTTGTGGATGTTTCTCACGTAATGTTATTTACCTCACGCGTGGATAGCCATCTTGCGTGACGTCATTCGTTGGTCGTTTGTTAACTCCTTCTGGCGTAGCAATCTATATGAATTAGTTTTAAGGTTATGTATATTGTCTTCCGGCCAGCTATTTAGGTAGGCATTTAATTCTTGCAGGGTGTGAAGCGGAAAAGGAATCTTTTATCCAAAAAATTACTAGTGAAGAAATGTGTTTTATAATGTTTTATTGTCGAACACGTGCACTAACACTTTCACAAATTTATCTTGATAATCGCCATACTGAAACTGTTTATCATAACTTCTAACTTTTAACTCACGTACTTCAATTTTTGTATATAAGTGACTTTGTAATATTTTAGATCTTTAATGATTTTCACTGCGTGTAATTTGACGAACTGAAGGACCGATTGGCAACATGTAGTCACGTAGTGTACACGAATCTTTGATGAACTGAGCGGCCAACGTGTAATGTGCGGGAGACGATGTGTAATGCTTCGTGAATCTTGCCGAACTGGGGGACGCTCTCTTTGAATCTACACTATTTATAGGCTTGCCCCAAGATACACCTAAAGATTATAAATGAACTGCTATTGGCTAATAAAACGCGCCAACATTAGCGTCTATTTTACTATCCAATGAAAACCACTAATACATATTACTTTTATAGAACATTCTGGAAGCTTTTTTTTACTGAAAAGGCGCGAAACATTACGTAACTTCCTGGTTCCCGGTAACGATAAACAACTCAATCCCTTCATTGCAGTATTGTTATTGTTAACAGTTTCAGTAGAGCCGAATATTATTATTTACCATTAATAATTACAATTATTAAACCTCTGAAATCAATGTTACATAAAAATACATATTCATAATAAAATAATTATTTATATTAACGTAATTTGTGATACAAATTACCGTCTCAGAACACAGCAATTTTATAGTGTAGAACAGTTTACATCGTGATAACTCAAAAACTAAAACCCTTATTCCAGTTCTGTAAGAGATATGTTAAAGAGCACAATTAACAGGTCGCCTGCCCTAAAGCATTTTTTGGAAGGAGTAGATGACAATCATATACCCCTCCTTCCAAATGAAGAGGACATCATAGACTATTCCCAGAAAATTATATATATTTGCCATGTAAATATCTTAAATATATGGTATGTTAATCAAAATCGTTAGAGCCAATTTTGAGAAAATCAAAAGTAACGAAACATTTTTATGTAAAAGGTAGTTTGGCGTAGAAGGATTTTCTTGAGGACTTCTTGGAAGACACTGAAGTTAAATACCAATTGCCTTTTCGTTTTTAAGTTATGGCGTTCAAGATAGACATGTGTGTGCTGACGTTTTTCTAAAGATGCATCTTGTTTACTCAGGGTAATGAAAAGTACTTTCAGCTTCGGACCTTTTTCTAAAGTGATTTTTATTTATTCAGTGACATTAAAATGTTTATTTCCATTGAAATCTGGTTGAGTTTTTGGGTGGAATGCAATACTTCCTCTATTTGCTATGGGTAAATAACAGAGAAAGTAAAAATGTAGATTAGGATGGCCAGGTAGCTCGGTCAGTAGAGCACCCGCCTGCTGTGCGAGGACCCCGGGTTCGATTCTCGGTTGGGAGGTGGGATTTTTTTCTAGCCAAAATTATTCCTTATCCTCCCCACAGTCTGTAAGGGTGAATGTGTGTGTGATCTAATGATTAAACCCCAAAAAGTACGAGGGCTGATCAATAAAGACAGATTGATTTTTTCCTGTAGCTTTCTTGAGAGTTTTCTGTCTCTACCATGAATATTTGAAAAGAGTGGGGTTTCATGTATAATGTCCATAGGCGGCAGCACTCTCGTATCGGTAGGTTGGTAGTAATGCTGTGTATTGTTGACCCTAGTTGAATTTCGCATACCACAAAATGAAGGTGTCACAAGAGGAGCAATAAAATTTTGTTTTCGTTTAAATCATACAGCCTCTGCAACTTTGGAAAAGCTGAAGCAAGCACTACCTCGTGCAACAGTGTTTAGGTGGTTCAAAGACTTCAAAGTAGAGCGAGTCCTCTGTACTAAGCAAGTCAACATCAACACAGCTGCTGTGATTGTTGTTCCCACTCACACCACTGTTACAGCAGCGTACTACACGTCAGTATTGGCTACACCGAGGAAGCACATTGGAAGGAAACATCCAGAACTTATCACAACAACGTGCGTCCTCACGTTGCAAATCAAGTCCAGGAATTTTTGGCTAAATTCAACATTACCTGTGTGCCGCATCTGCCTTATAGCCCCAATCTTGTCCCCTGTGATTTCTTTTTATTCCCATCACTAAAGGCAAAGCTCCGGGGCATTCGATTTGAGAGCACTGAAGCAGTGCTGAAGAAAAGTGAGGCGATTCTCAAAGACCTGACAAAGAATGGCCTGTACCATGTGTTCGAGGACTGGCAGAGACGCTATAAAAAGTGCATTCAAGTAGGAGAGGACTACTTTGAAAAAGACCATGTCATCATTGAAATGGAGTAATAAATATCTGTGAAAAAAAATTAGTTTCAGTCTTTATTGATCAGCTGTCGTACAAGAAACCCAAAGACAAGAGTTATCCGAGTTAACACCATTGCCAATAGTCACTAAGTTCCAAAAGAAAGGACGCCGATAAGACCAATGTAGTCAAAGGCGGAGTGTAAATGGAACTTTATATTTAACACATAAGTAGGGTAGAAATGATGGTTCACGGCCAGTTAATTTATGCATGGCTATTCATAAGCAAATGAGCTCCACCACCTCCTCTCCCACACCTCCTCTCCCCCACCTCCTCTCCCCCACCCCACCCCCCGCTGTGCCTTGGTAGTTTTACTTGCACCTGCGGTCGTAAATCATGTTGAGTACAATGGAGGCTTGACAGTTAAGTAATTAAGGCTGTCAATCAACTGTCAAAACGAACAAAGGGGTCATAAATTTAAGGTTCTGTAACAAAGGCGAGATGTTTTTCCTACCCATCCCACATTAGGCCACTTCTGCACCTGGTCAGTTACCCACCCCCACTTCCATTGTGTGTCGAACACGTGGCATACTCGTTCCACTAGCTTTTAACAAAAGAACAATGCTTAAC
Source organism: Deroplatys truncata (assembly GCA_030765065.1). Taxonomy (NCBI): domain Eukaryota; kingdom Metazoa; phylum Arthropoda; class Insecta; order Mantodea; family Mantidae; genus Deroplatys; species Deroplatys truncata. The sequence continues at coordinate 11,749,032 of CM060987.1, forward strand.
CTTCAGCTGTCAAAATGAACAAAGCCCATGATGAATTAGGGTTGTAACAAAGCCTGACCCTTTCCATTGTGTAAGAGATTCTATTGTGTGTGCCTTTCTATTGTCCGATGCAAGCATTCTTTAGAAAGACCACCTGGCATACTCATCCCACAATCCAATAACAAAGCCTGACCCTTTCCATTGTGTAAGAGATTCTATTGTCCTTGGCAAGGCTAGTTTAGAAAGACACCTGCAGCGTTCCCATTGTTTGGCCACCTGCTAGTTTAACAAAAGAATTCGAGGGTTGCTTTATACTCGTCCTGTCCTTGTTTGTGTGAAAGAGAGAGAAACTTGTTTACCAACTCTGCGTGACGTCATACTTTAGAAGGACCACCTGGCATACTCATCCCACAATCCAATAACAAAGCCTGACCCTTTCCATTGTGTAAGAGATTCTATTGTGTGTGCCTTTCTATTGTTCTTGGCAAGGCTAGTTTAGAAAGACACCTGCGACGTTTCCATTGTTTGGCCACCTGCTAGTTTAACAAAAGAATTCGAGGGTTGCTTTATACTCGTCCTGTCCTTGTTTGTGTGAAAGAGAGAGAAACTTGTTTACCAACTCTGCGTGACGTCATAGTCGGCCATCATGATTTTGCCTGAGGGAGTTCTCTCCGATGTTTTACGACCTCCTACGAATATACCCGAGCATAGTTAACAAGCATTCTGTTTCAGCCAACGACTCCGAAAAAGCGCCTAATATACATTTCATTACGTGCATTAAACCTCTGAGTGATATCCATAGATCGGTGTTCGATTCTTACTGTAATCAAAAGTTTATTGCTAATGAGAAATTAATGATTGATATTATTATATCATTACCCTAATTAATAACAAGGCGTTCAGAGAATTCTAGCTCGAGTCTTACCAGGTGAAACTCTAACGCGTAATAACTATTAAACTATGCAAGGTCAGATTAAAAAAATGTATTTATCAATTATAATTTAATTTTTTATATATCATTACCCTAATTAATGAAAGGGTGTTCAGAGGGTTCTAGTTCGAATCTTACCCAACGAAACTCTAATGCTTAATAAATATTAAACTATGCAAGGTCAGATTTAAAAATGTATTTATCAAATATAATTTTTTTATACATCATTACCCTGATTAATGAAAGACCGTTCAGAGGGTCCTAGATCGAATCTGCGAAACTCTAATGCCCAATAACTATTAAACTATGCACGGCTAGATTAAAATGTGTTTAACAAATATAATTTAATTAATGAAACGGTGTTCAGAGGGTTCTAGATCGAATCTGCTAAACTCTAATGCTTAATAAATATTAAACTAGGTGAGTATTGGGGGGTCAGATTAAAACGTGTTTAACAAATATAATTTAATATACACGACATTACAATGTTTAACGATCTGTATTCTTAGGAACCAGAGGTCCATAGTTCGAATCCTGCCCTGCGAAATGCTATAATAACTATTAAGTTATTGAAGCAGGGGGCGGTCGGATTAAAATTGCAATTAGCAAATATAATTATTTATATTAAACCCTGATGCATACTTAGATATCTCGATGCCTAGACAACATTCTTTCTTCTTCTCCTCTTTCTTTCTCCACGACTTGTACACATTCAGGCGTTCACATATACACGAGCGCTTGTACACACATCAGCAAACATACACTGGTGCACGCATGCAAGCACATACACACACGCACATGTAAGTACACACACGCACACACGCAAGCACATACACACTCGCACATACATACACCAGCACATACACACACATGCACATACATACAACAGTACACACACACACACACATACATACACCAGTACACACACGCATTCACGCACCTCATGCGTATACATACATACATACACCAGTGCTCTTACACTCACGCATTCACGCACCTCATGCGTATACATACATACACCAGTGCTCTTACACTCACGCATACATATACATGGACACACACACACACACACGTGCAAGCACATATGCCTGTTCACTTACACCCAACAGCAGCAACCCACACACGCACACACCAACTCACGCGCATGTCCTGAATGAAAAGAGACAAAATGATGCAATAAAAACTAATTATAGCTCGGGATGCAAGGCTCCATTTACGATTGCTCGAAACCGGTCTTCTAATAACTCCAAAACTAATTAAAATAAAGACAGTAAATTAACTTTATTACTTTTATGCCATTAGCTCGTTTCTTGTGCATGTATATTAGAGTCCGGGTGTCATGGGTTCGATCCTTAACTTTAAAATCTCAATTATCTCAGAAACTAGCAGGGATTAAGGTGCGGACCAAAGCACGATTTTTAGTTCCTACGATGAACAATTAATGCTTTATATAATTTCCAATCAGTGTCCCTAGCTCGAATCCCGATCTTTCAGTGACTTCCTTAATTTTCCACTGTGTTCTAGAATATATCACTTAGATCAATGTTGCAACTGCATACAGGTCTTTTAAACACATCAAACTAATATTATAAATAATTTTGTTTCTGGCGTTCTGAGTTCGAATACCGATTCAATGAAGTTTACTTATAAATTTAATAACAGTAAATAATTAAGACAAAGGTACCAAATAAACCTATTACGTTTATGTCATCAGATAATATCTTGCGGGTGTATAATAGGGTACCTGACGTCCAGGGTTCGATCCTTAAGTTTAAATCTCAATTATCGCAGAAACTAGCAGAGATAGAGCTGTAGACGAAAGCATGTTTGATAGCTCATACAATGAACAATTAATGCTGTATATAATTTTCAATCAGTTGCCCCCAGTTCGAACCCCGATCTTTCAATGACTTCACTGATTTTCCTCTGTACTCTAGAATACATCACTTAGATTGATGCTTTAACTGCATGCAGCTTTGTGTAACGACATTATGGATGTACTCTGTGTGAGAGAGAGAGCGAGAGAGGGAGAGAGAGAGAGCGAGAGAGGGAGAGGAAGTGAAACAAGCAGGGATAGAAGTGCTGAGGGCCTCTGCGCATGCGTAGCAAGAGATGATGCCATTGGCTGCAATAATCACGTGACGTGTAAGCATCACAGCCATGATGACGTGCAGGCATCGCCTGGAGGGGGTTTAGATCCCTATATAAACAGACATCTGTCCCATGTTAGAACTGTTGTGTACTTATTAACTTTACATTCAAGTTTTAAAGAGCTTTAAAAGCAACGTGACCTACAGGCCGTCTACACATTCAGCACATATCAAAACGGGGCAATGCAAGGTGAGTTTTAAATAACTATACAAAATCACTGTTGGCTTTTACAATACATTTAATTTTATTTAAACGTTACAGTACATGAAAGACGATTCGTTACAAAGAGCATCATATTTTCTAATCTGTGCTTTACATTCACATGGATTTCACTGCATACTCTTCTTCAGTTCACATGATTTTCGCCACACATTCTTCTTACATAAACATTCACACGATTTTCCCCTCATTCTTTGTTTCACTATACACTCACATGATTTCCTCTACTCATTCTTTGTTCCCCCTACAGGGTCATGCTCTGTTAACATTCACATGACTTTCTCTTCACATTCTTTGCTTCCATTAACATTCACATGATTTTCGCCACACATTCTTCTTACATAAACATTCATACGACTTTACCCTCATTCTTTGTTTCACTATACACTCACATGATTTCCTCTACTCATTCTTTGTTCCCATGCAGGTTCATGCTTTGTTAACATTCACACGACGTTCTCAGCTCATTCTTTGCTTCCATTAACATTCACATGATTTCTCCTCGCATTCTTACATAAACATTCATACGATTTTCCCCCTCATTCTTTGTTTCACTATGCATTCTTTGGTTCTCTGCTTGCTCATCTTCAATGAACATTCACATGATTTTCTGTACTTATTCTTTGTTTCTCTACACACTCATAGGCTTACTTACAAAACATGCACACCATAGTTCTAATATAAAGAAGTGTATAACTCGTTCTTCAACTTGAATAATGTAGTGAAAATAATAATTCATGGCAATGTCTGTTACAGATTGTTTAGCTGATAGACTTAACAAGATGGTGGAAGAGCGTAGTTTCCTACCGACTCGACGAGTTCAAGATCTCGAAATAGGTCTTAACTATGAGATAAAGTTCTTAAAGAGAGTTCAAACAAGATATGGTACCAGGATCGTATCTTCGCTGGAGGATTGTCAAGTGTTCTTGCCAGAGCGCTATAATTCGTTAACCGATCAAGAGATTGCAGAAATTCCTGGGAGCGTATACCTACAGTATAATGGCATGGCAGAGACGGGGAAATTTAAGACATGTAAATTGTCTTTTTTACATGCAAAGAAGGTGCGTAGAAGTGTCAAACTTAAGTATTGAATGTTCTCCCATTTCACAATGAAAAATTCATAAATAAAACAACTGACTCATTGATATTACATATAAAGATACAAAAGATGCATATTATAGAATTTTATAAAAAATTTACGAAATTACAATATCACATGCTTTGAGTTTAATTATATCTAGCGTATTGAAATAACTCTAAAAATATCCGAATGTTTATACAAATCATTGTGCTTCTTTTACATGTGCCATATGCTTCATTTTACATGTATCATAACAAAAAATGTAATTCTTTCCAGGTTGCCTTTACTTGACCAAGATAGTTTTCTAAGACTTTCATTGTGCAATGTTTCAGGGTGTGATTAGATTAGATTAGATTGTATTCTGTGAGTTCACTAGCAGCCATAAAGACTTGTGAACATAGAACATGTCAAGGAAATGTACAAAAATTATATATAAACATAAATATTACATAGAATATGGAACATTTGAAATAAAATACAAATACTATATGCGTGTTAAGGAAATGTACAAGAAAGTTACATATATACATAAATATTACATAGTATACAGAACATTTAAAATAAAATAAGGACATATTATATACAAAATGAAACAAATCAAGTGTAATTTATTAAAGCGTTGTATACCTCCTTACTGTGTGCAATAAGAGGAAGAAGAAGAAGAGGAATAGCCTGCTGCCATGCAAAGGATGCTGACGCTATTGGAGGGTAGAATACCTACAAGAAACATTTCGGCAAGAAACGGGTGCTGAGACATCTACATCACCGAAACACATTAAGACAGGATCCTTATATAACATTACAGGGTATACAATGAAAAAATACGGTCAATTTTGTATACAATTCAATGCATGGCTGAGAGTTAGCTCGAACTAGTCTCCCTATATTCACTGAAATTAAGCATTGTGAGCAATAATTTAAGTGACTGTGAAAATACTTTAAGTAATGGTGAAATTTGTATCCTAAAAGACTTGAGCCCTGTATACATTAACAGCATTAAGACTGTTTGCCGCGCAGGAATACAAATTATGAAAATAAAAAGACTTTCATTTAAATAATAAGGAAATTTGCATAACCTGCTGTTACAAGTGTAATGACATATACAGAAACAATGAGTCGGACGAGAAAGTGATGGAAATGTAAGATAAATAATAACAATAAAAGAATTAAGGTATGCTTTTACATAGTGTTTTTATTCATTAAAAATCCTTGCATTCCTAATGAAAAATAAATCATTACAATGATTAGTTTAAGTTATGTTACAATGATCAAAAAGAGAACCGTCTTTAGATGCATCACTCGATCTTAAGTCAGAGCACCAAAAAATGACAAATCACGGCTTCTCCATTTTAGATGCGGTGACACTATTCAGGTAAATTCCTGTAACACAGCAGGTTGAGTATGCAGATCTGTGGTCCTAAATGGCTGAAACAGAGTCTTATCCAGCTTAACAGTCTTGAGATCTCAACATCAGAAAGTCGAATCACAAGCCTTCTCCACTCGATGAGTACAGGTTTAACAACAGCATTCTCTTCACCCTGAGACTGTGTAATGTATATAAATGTTCAACTTGACAAGGGATTCTAAACTCGTTGTTAGAGTCCAGAACTGATGTATTATATGGTGAAAACACATGTTCCTCTTCTTAGTGATCTTGTCGTCGAATCTCGGTGTCATTGAGGTGTCCATGATTATAGGATTCTGAAGCCCAAAAACTGTAGGAACTGCTGATTGCGTGATGTTAACTTGATGGGCGTCAAGGGCAGAGCATGATGTGTACGTTGAATCATTCCATTATTATATCCTCGACGTCGTTGACTTCTTCTAAAAACTATAGGCATTATGCTTATATCCTTGTTTCTAAAGGCAATGATATTGCTGTTAGGCTCCCCTGTTTGCTCTATGAAGCGGATCTTTATGAACAACAGGTAAAATTTGATTTGAAGGTTCCTGTGAAATACGTTATCCAGCCGTAACAGATGGGAAAACTGGTAGATGGAGTGTCCACTTTTACTATAGAGGAAGGAGACTGATGCAATACTGCGCTAAATTCGTATGATGCTCAACCTAAATATATTCACTAGGAAATCAGATTCAGACAGCTGATTAGATGGAATAACTTTGTCACTGAAGGGCCACAGAACGTTCCTATAGAACAATCACTGGAAAAAATCAAGAGTGAAAGGACATTTTAATGACATTTTTATTATTATTATTATTCACTGATCTAATAAAGAAGACATTCGCATCCTAATATGAGGAATCTTTCTAACTCTTTCATGGTTTTGCAAATGCTAATCACGCTATAAAACCACCCAGCTTTAAATCCTGAATAATGTCCTTAATCGCATCGGAAAAGTCATTTTTATCAGGTGTATGAAGCATCATGAGTACCCTTAGCATGTTTACCAAATCATTAGGATCGGTGTAGCGGTATAGCATCTCCTCTGTATTCGCTTTGGATATATCTTCTAATCTAGGTGAGTTGTCACTAGTATGCTTGCTTTCATTGGTGTGTTTATTCAGAGCTTGCTCATTCAAAGAAACTGCTCTCATTGCTTCATTAGTGGTAGCTCTTGATGTTATTACAGGGTCGCTTGAACTGGCTCCAAGCACGATACATCTTGAATCCCGCTCTTCGGGACTTGAGAAGATTTCAGGATCTCGTTTGGGTGTTGTAGTCAATGCACAGCTGGCCATTGCTTTACAGCATCGTCTCCTATGTTACTTAAGCCTTGAAATTGTCCTGTTTTTTAAAGTTCTATTACATATGCAGCACTTAACAAAGCGATTACTCCCCCCTTGGGAAACATACGAAAAATCAAGATTCTCGTAAATTGACTGTAATTGTCCGTCTTTGTGAGTGTTCATGCTCAAGCAGTATATATAAACTAGTCAATGTATAATGTAGATGTTGAATTCGTATACGATAACACGAGACTGTGTTATTTTTTAACATTTATGTATTTATATATGTACTCAGGTTTTGATGCATATAAACAGCCATGTCCGAATTAGACTAAGCAAAATACTGTAGCATTTCCGCATAATAGTTGTAATTCCGTTAATTATAACTATCTCATTAAGCACAAACAGATTCAAGTAGCTAGAAACGGATTCATAGAGGTAAGAGTACAAGTTTTCTTGATAGTTAGCACAGAGAATGCGAGAGTTAAGGGAGATACTGGTCATTTTCCCTTTGCAGGTCACCTTTTTTTCCCTTTGCTGGCCACCTTTTCCCTTTGCTGGTCACATTTTTCCCTTTGCTGGCCACCTTTTTTTTCTCTTTGCAGGTCACGTTTTTCCCTCTTCTGGTCCCATTTTTCCCTTTACTGGTCACCTTTTTCCCTTTGCTGGTCACATTTTTCCCTTTGCTGGTCACATTTTTCCCTTTGCTGGTCACTTTTTCCCTTTGCAGGTCGCATTTTTCCCTTTGCTGGTCACATTTTTCCCTTTGCTGGTCACCTTTTTCCCTTTGCAGGTTACGTTTTTCCCTCTTCTGGTCCCATTTTTCCCTTTACTGGTCACCTTTTTCCCTTTGCTGTTCACATTTTTCCCTTTGCTGGTCACGTTTTTCCCTTTGCTGGTCACATTTTTCCCTTTGCTGGTTACCTTTTTCCCTTTGTTGGTCACCTTTTTTCCCTTTGCTGGTCACCTTTCTCCCTTTGCTGGTCACCTTTTTCCCTTTGCTGGTCACCTTTTTCCCTTTCCTGGTCACCTTTTTCCCTTCCCTGGTCACGTTCTTCCCTTTGCTGGTCACGTTCTTCCCTTTGCTGGTCACCTTTTTCCCTTTGCTGGTCACCTTTTTCCCTTTGATGGTCACCTTTTTCCCTTTCCTGGTCACCTTTTTCCCTTTCCTGGTCACATTTTTCCCTTTCCTGGTCACCTTTTTCCCTTTGCTGGTCACCTTTTTTCCCTTTGCTGGTCACCTTTTTCCCTTTGCTGGTCACCTTTTTCCCTTTGGTGGTCACCTTTTTCCCTTTGCTGGTCACCTTTTTCCCTTTCCTGGTCACCTTTTTCCCTTTGCTGGTCACCTTTTTCCCTTTCCTGGTCACCTTTTTCCCTTTGCTGGTCACCTTTTTCCCTTTCCTGGTCACCTTTTTCCCTTTGCTGGTCACCTTTTTCCCTTTGCTGGTCACCTTTTTCCCTTTGCTGGTCACCTTTTTCCCTTTGCTGGTCACCTTTTTCCCTTTCCTGGTCACCTTTTTCCCTTTGCTGGTCACCTTTTTCCCTTTGCTGGTCACCTTTTTCCCTTTCCTGGTCACCTTTTTCCCTTTGCTGGTCACCTTTTTCCCTTTGCTGGTCACCTTTTTCCCTTTGCTGGTCACCTTTTTCCCTTTTGGTGGTCACCTTTTTCCCTTTGCTGGTCACGTTTTTCCCTTTGCTGGTCACGTTTTTCCCATTGCTGGTCACCTTTTTTCCCTTTGCTGGTAACATTTTTCCCTTTGCTGGTCACCTTTTCCCTGAATGGTTTACATGATAGGCAAGTCAAGAACATTGACATGAAACAGTTTTCCACTAAGTTCACATCTAAAGTCGCTTTCAAAGCCTAACATATCAATAGGCTGTGAGCATTCCTGTTTCATCCTCTCTAGCTTGACAGCTAAAGTAAAATAAATCGCTCTTAATGTATATACGCTAATGAGAAAGAACTATCCTGAATAAAAATCGATTAGTATAACGTGACAGCTAAGGTGGTTAAGCCCGCAAGAGGTTTCAGTTTAATTAACTCTCTCACTAGCCTGCAATCATTGAAGTACATTTACCTGGTTACATAGGCTGAGGAACTGTGGTAAAGCTAGAGAAAAATTAAAGATAGGAGACCCTGGAATCATTCCGTTAGACGATTCGTGTAATCTTAGTGGCATTGCCAACGCTCAGCATAAGGTCTCTGCTTCGAGAAACATTGCTGCCAAGATCTGACTGAAACGACTTGGAAAAGCGTGCAATCTGATGTTACATTAGGTGAAAAAGTTGGCAGCGTGACTAGTAACAGCAATTATGAAGGGAAAGGTAGCTCCAGGTGCAGGAACCATGAAGAAGAAACGAGGAGGATTTCTACCTTTCATACCAATTATTGCAGCTCTAGACGCTGCTGCTGGAGGTGCAGCCCAAATTGCCTCAGCAGTAAATAAGAAAAAGGCAGCAGATAAACAACTTGCCGAAAAGATGAGGCATAAGAGAGAAATTGAGAGAAAGGTATCTGTTGGCGGAGGGTCCAAAAAGAAGAAACGAGGAGGATTTCTACCGCTCATACCAATTATTGCAGCACTAGGAGCCGCCGCTGGAGGTGCATCACAAATTGCTACAGCTGTAAATACGAAAAAAGCTGCAGATAAACAACTTGCTGAAATGATGAGACGTAACAGAGAAATTGAAGCAAGAGGGAGAAGTTTTCGAGTGAAGAAGAATAAGGGAAGAAACACAGAAACGAAGAGGAGACAGAGCCTGAAAGGGAATTCAAAAAACTCTGGCAGAGGGCTATACTTGTCCCGGAAAAAACATTGAGTAACATAGACCTTGACTTGTATGCCCGACGTTTAAAGATTCCTCATATTAGGATGCGAATGTCTTCTTTATTAGATCAGTGAATAATAATAATAATAATAAAAATGTCATTAAAATGTCCTTTCACTCTTGATTTTTTCCAGTGATTGTTCTATAGGAACGTTCTGCGACCCTTCAGTGACAAAGTTATTCCATCTAATCAGCTGTCTGAATCTGATTTCCTAGTGAATATATTTAGGTTGAGCATCATACGAATTTAGCGCAGTATTGCATCAGTCTCCTTCCTCTATAGTAAAAGTGGACACTCCATCTACCAGTTTTCCCATCTGTTACGGCTGGATAACGTATTTCACAGGAACCTTCAAATCAAATTTTACCTGTTGTTCATAAAGATCCGCTTCATAGAGCAAACAGGGGAGCCTAACAGCAATATCATTGCCTTTAGAAACAAGGATATAAGCATAATGCCTATAGTTTTTAGAAGAAGTCAACGACGTCGAGGATATAATAATGGAATGATTCAACGTACACATCATGCTCTGCCCTTGACGCCCATCACGTTAACATCACGCAATCAGCAGTTCCTACAGTTTTTGGGCTTCAGAATCCTATAATCATGGACACCTCAATGACACCGAGATTCGACGACAAGATCACTAAGAAGAGGAACATGTGTTTTCACCATATAATACATCAGTTCTGGACTCTAACAACGAGTTTAGAATCCCTTGTCAAGTTGAACATTTATATACATTACACAGTCTCAGGGTGAAGAGAATGCTGTTGTTAAACCTGTACTCATCGAGTGGAGAAGGCTTGTGATTCGACTTTCTGATGCTGAGATCTCAAGACTGTTAAGCTGGATAAGACTCTGTTTCAGCCATTTAGGACCACAGATCTGCATACTCAACCTGCTGTGTTACAGGAATTTACCTGAATAGTGTCACCGCATCTAAAATGGAGAAGCCGTGATTTGTCATTTTTTGGTGCTCTGACTTAAGATCGAGTGATGCATCTAAAGACGGTTCTCTTTTTGATCATTGTAACATAACCTAAACTAATCATTGTAATGATTTATTTTTCATTAGGAATGCAAGGATTTTTAATGAATAAAAACACTATGTAAAAGCATACCTTAATTCTTTTATTGTTATTATTTATCTTACATTTCCATCACTTTCTCGTCCGACTCATTGTTTCTGTATATGTCATTACACTTGTAACAGCAGGTTATGCAAATTTCCTTATTATTTAAATGAAAGTCTTTTTATTTTCATAATTTGTATTCCTGCGCGGCAAACAGTCTTAATGCTGTTAATGTATACAGGGCTCAAGTCTTTTAGGATACAAATTTCACCATTACTTAAAGTATTTTCACAGTCACTTAAATTATTGCTCACAATGCTTAATTTCAGTGAATATAGGGAGACTAGTTCGAGCTAACTCTCAGCCATGCATTGAATTGTATACAAAATTGACCGTATTTTTTCATTGTATACCCTGTAATGTTATATAAGGATCCTGTCTTAATGTGTTTCGGTGATGTAGATGTCTCAGCACCCGTTTCTTGCCGAAATGTTTCTTGTAGGTATTCTACCCTCCAATAGCGTCAGCATCCTTTGCATGGCAGCAGGCTATTCCTCTTCTTCTTCTTCCTCTTATTGCACACAGTAAGGAGGTATACAACGCTTTAATAAATTACACTTGATTTGTTTCATTTTGTATATAATATGTCCTTATTTTATTTTAAATGTTCTGTATACTATGTAATATTTATGTATATATGTAACTTTCTTGTACATTTCCTTAACACGCATATAGTATTTGTATTTTATTTCAAATGTTCCATATTCTATGTAATATTTATGTTTATATATAATTTTTGTACATTTCCTTGACATGTTCTATGTTCACAAGTCTTTATGGCTGCTAGTGAACTCACAGAATACAATCTAATCTAATCTAATCACACCCTGAAACATTGCACAATGAAAGTCTTAGAAAACTATCTTGGTCAAGTAAAGGCAACCTGGAAAGAATTACATTTTTTGTTATGATACATGTAAAATGAAGCATATGGCACATGTAAAAGAAGCACAATGATTTGTATAAACATTCGGATATTTTTAGAGTTATTTCAATACGCTAGATATAATTAAACTCAAAGCATGTGATATTGTAATTTCGTAAATTTTTTATAAAATTCTATAATATGCATCTTTTGTATCTTTATATGTAATATCAATGAGTCAGTTGTTTTATTTATGAATTTTTCATTGTGAAATGGGAGAACATTCAATACTTAAGTTTGACACTTCTACGCACCTTCTTTGCATGTAAAAAAGACAATTTACATGTCTTAAATTTCCCCGTCTCTGCCATGCCATTATACTGTAGGTATACGCTCCCAGGAATTTCTGCAATCTCTTGATCGGTTAACGAATTATAGCGCTCTGGCAAGAACACTTGACAATCCTCCAGCGAAGATACGATCCTGGTACCATATCTTGTTTGAACTCTCTTTAAGAACTTTATCTCATAGTTAAGACCTATTTCGAGATCTTGAACTCGTCGAGTCGGTAGGAAACTACGCTCTTCCACCATCTTGTTAAGTCTATCAGCTAAACAATCTGTAACAGACATTGCCATGAATTATTATTTTCACTACATTATTCAAGTTGAAGAACGAGTTATACACTTCTTTATATTAGAACTATGGTGTGCATGTTTTGTAAGTAAGCCTATGAGTGTGTAGAGAAACAAAGAATAAGTACAGAAAATCATGTGAATGTTCATTGAAGATGAGCAAGCAGAGAACCAAAGAATGCATAGTGAAACAAAGAATGAGGGGGAAAATCGTATGAATGTTTATGTAAGAATGCGAGGAGAAATCATGTGAATGTTAATGGAAGCAAAGAATGAGCTGAGAACGTCGTGTGAATGTTAACAAAGCATGAACCTGCATGGGAACAAAGAATGAGTAGAGGAAATCATGTGAGTGTATAGTGAAACAAAGAATGAGGGTAAAGTCGTATGAATGTTTATGTAAGAAGAATGTGTGGCGAAAATCATGTGAATGTTAATGGAAGCAAAGAATGTGAAGAGAAAGTCATGTGAATGTTAACAGAGCATGACCCTGTAGGGGGAACAAAGAATGAGTAGAGGAAATCATGTGAGTGTATAGTGAAACAAAGAATGAGGGGAAAATCGTGTGAATGTTTATGTAAGAAGAATGTGTGGCGAAAATCATGTGAACTGAAGAAGAGTATGCAGTGAAATCCATGTGAATGTAAAGCACAGATTAGAAAATATGATGCTCTTTGTAACGAATCGTCTTTCATGTACTGTAACGTTTAAATAAAATTAAATGTATTGTAAAAGCCAACAGTGATTTTGTATAGTTATTTAAAACTCACCTTGCATTGCCCCGTTTTGATATGTGCTGAATGTGTAGACGGCCTGTAGGTCACGTTGCTTTTAAAGCTCTTTAAAACTTGAATGTAAAGTTAATAAGTACACAACAGTTCTAACATGGGACAGATGTCTGTTTATATAGGGATCTAAACCCCCTCCAGGCGATGCCTGCACGTCATCATGGCTGTGATGCTTACACGTCACGTGATTATTGCAGCCAATGGCATCATCTCTTGCTACGCATGCGCAGAGGCCCTCAGCACTTCTATCCCTGCTTGTTTCACTTCCTCTCCCTCTCTCGCTCTCTCTCTCTCCCTCTCTCGCTCTCTCTCTCACACAGAGTACATCCATAATGTCGTTACACAAAGCTGCATGCAGTTAAAGCATCAATCTAAGTGATGTATTCTAGAGTACAGAGGAAAATCAGTGAAGTCATTGAAAGATCGGGGTTCGAACTGGGGGCAACTGATTGAAAATTATATACAGCATTAATTGTTCATTGTATGAGCTATCAAACATGCTTTCGTCTACAGCTCTATCTCTGCTAGTTTCTGCGATAATTGAGATTTAAACTTAAGGATCGAACCCTGGACGTCAGGTACCCTATTATACACCCGCAAGATATTATCTGATGACATAAACGTAATAGGTTTATTTGGTACCTTTGTCTTAATTATTTACTGTTATTAAATTTATAAGTTAACTTCATTGAATCGGTATTCGAACTCAGAACGCCAGAAACAAAATTATTTATAATATTAGTTTGATGTGTTTAAAAGACCTGTATGCAGTTGCAACATTGATCTAAGTGATATATTCTAGAACACAGTGGAAAATTAAGGAAGTCACTGAAAGATCGGGATTCGAGCTAGGGACACTGATTGGAAATTATATAAAGCATTAATTGTTCATCGTAGGAACTAAAAATCGTGCTTTGGTCCGCACCTTAATCCCTGCTAGTTTCTGAGATAATTGAGATTTTAAAGTTAAGGATCGAACCCATGACACCCGGACTCTAATATACATGCACAAGAAACGAGCTAATGGCATAAAAGTAATAAAGTTAATTTACTGTCTTTATTTTAATTAGTTTTGGAGTTATTAGAAGACCGGTTTCGAGCAATCGTAAATGGAGCCTTGCATCCCGAGCTATAATTAGTTTTTATTGCATCATTTTGTCTCTTTTCATTCAGGACATGCGCGTGAGTTGGTGTGTGCGTGTGTGGGTTGCTGCTGTTGGGTGTAAGTGAACAGGCATATGTGCTTGCACGTGTGTGTGTGTGTCCATGTATATGTATGCGTGAGTGTAAGAGCACTGGTGTATGTATGTATACGCATGAGGTGCGTGAATGCGTGTGTGTACTGGTGTATGTATGTGTGTGTGTACTGTTGTATGTATGTGCATGTGTGTGTATGTGCTGGTGTATGTATGTGCGAGTGTGTATGTGCTTGCGTGTGTGCGTGTGTGTACTTACATGTGCGTGTGTGTATGTGCTTGCATGCGTGCACCAGTGTATGTTTGCTGATGTGTGTACAAGCGCTCGTGTATATGTGAACGCCTGAATGTGTATACAAGTCGTGGAGAAAGAAAGAGGAGAAGAAGAAAGAATGTTGTCTAGGCATCGAGATATCTAAGTATGCATCAGGGTTTAATATAAATAATTATATTTGCTAATTGCAATTTTAATCCGACCGCCCCCTGCTTCAATAACTTAATAGTTATTATAGCATTTCGCAGGGCAGGATTCGAACTATGGACCTCTGGTTCCTAAGAATACAGATCGTTAAACATTGTAATGTCGTGTATATTAAATTATATTTGTTAAACACGTTTTAATCTGACCGCCCAATACTCACCTAGTTTAATATTTATTAAGCATTAGAGTTTAGCAGATTCGATCTAGAACCCTCTGAACACCGTTTCATTAATTAAATTATATTTGTTAAATACATTTTAATCTAGCCGTGCATAGTTTAATAGTTATTGGGCATTAGAATTTCGCAGATTCGATCTAGGACCCTCTGAACGGTCTTTCATTAATCAGGGTAATGATGTATAAAAAATTATATTTGATAAATACATTTTTAAATCTGACCTTGCATAGTTTAATATTTATTAAGCATTAGAGTTTCGTTGGGTAAGATTCGAACTAGAACACTCTGAACACCGTTTCATTAATTAGGGTAATGATGTATAAAAAATTAAATTATAATTGATAAATACATTTTTTTAATCTGACCTTGCATAGTTTAATAGTTATTACGCGTTAGAGTTTCACCTGGTAAGACTCGAGCTAGAATTCTCTGAACGCCTTTTTATTAATTAGGGTAATGATATAATAATATCAATCATTAATTTCTCATTAGCAATAAACTTTTGATTACAGTAAGAATCGAACACCGATCTATGGATATCACTCAGAGGTTTAATGCACGTAATGAAATGTATATTAGGCGCTTTTTCGGAGTCGTTGGCTGAAACAGAATGCTTGTTAACTATGCTCGGGTATATTCGTAGGAGGTCGTAAAACATCGGAGAGAACTCCCTCAGGCAAAATCATGATGGCCGACTATGACGTCACGCAGAGTTGGTAAACAAGTTTCTCTCTCTTTCACACAAACAAGGACAGGACGAGTATAAAGCAACCCTCGAATTCTTTTGTTAAACTAGCAGGTGGCCAAACAATGGAAACGTCGCAGGTGTCTTTCTAAACTAGCCTTGCCAAGAACAATAGAAAGGCACACACAATAGAATCTCTTACACAATGGAAAGGGTCAGACTTTGTTATTGGATTGTGGGATGAGTATGCCAGGTGGTCTTTCTAAAGTATGACGTCACGCAGAGTTGGTAAACAAGTTTCTCTCTTTTTCACACAAACAAGGACAGGACGAGTATAAAGCAACCCTCGAATTCTTTTGTTAAACTAGCAGGTGGCCAAACAATGGGAACGCTGCAGGTGTCTTTCTAAACTAGCCTTGCCAAGGACAATAGAATCTCTTACACAATGGAAAGGGTCAGGCTTTGTTATTGGATTGTGGGATGAGTATGCCAGGTGGTCTTTCTAAAGAATGCTTGCATCGGACAATAGAAAGGCACACACAATAGAATCTCTTACACAATGGAAAGGGTCAGGCTTTGTTACAACCCTAATTCATCATGGGCTTTGTTCATTTTGACAGCTGAAGGTTAAGCATTGTTCTTTTGTTAAAAGCTAGTGGAACGAGTATGCCACGTGTTCGACACACAATGGAAGTGGGGGTGGGTAACTGACCAGGTGCAGAAGTGGCCTAATGTGGGATGGGTAGGAAAAACATCTCGCCTTTGTTACAGAACCTTAAATTTATGACCCCTTTGTTCGTTTTGACAGTTGATTGACAGCCTTAATTACTTAACTGTCAAGCCTCCATTGTACTCAACATGATTTACGACCGCAGGTGCAAGTAAAACTACCAAGGCACAGCGGGGGGTGGGGTGGGGGAGAGGAGGTGGGGGAGCTCATTTGCATATGAATAGCCATGCATAAATTAACTGGCCGTGAACCATCATTTCTACCCTACTCACATAGAAACTATTTAAAATAACTTTTTTAAAAGTGCTGTGCTATTCAGTTGTTCCCTGCTATATCATGGGAGGAGTATGGAGTTTCAAAGCCGGCATACAACATCTGACTATTGATTAGATTTCATCTATCGCTCTTGTACCCACGACTCTATTAACATGAAGTAGATAAAAGCTTTCGTTGGAATAGTTTATAGAATTTCTGTAAAAATAAATTATAGTGAGTAGAAAAAGTCATGGAAATGTAACTTAAGATTTAGATATAACCGTTCCATGATGCCCATCCGTGATGTTTGCTTTGTTTAAAATGTCACTTTAAAGTAGTGGTGAGGGAAAAAGTGCACTCTCGTCGCTAACCTGTAAACGCGACCTTTCCCACATGCTTGTCTCTTTGGCCCAAAGAAAACACAAACATCGTTCAAGGGTGACGATATCTAGCCTTGCCCGAGGTCCGGAAACTTTCACCGGCACTGTGTAAACGTCCTTCAGAAGAGTACTGCAATTCGTACACAACGCCAAAATATCACCTTGTAACCACTGTAGACATCGATTTTAGGCTAAATACATATTTTTACACTCTACTACGTATAGTAACTAGGGGAAGTATTCTATTCCACCCACAAACTCGATGTCGAGATTTCAGCGGAAACATGTTTTGAGGCCCCCTGACCCCCAAAGCATATTTAGAAAAAAGGCCTGTGTGTGTCTGTGAACAGCATAATTCAAAAACGAAAAGTCGGTTAAATACCAAACTTTGTATTTAAAGATGCGACACGAAGATTTTCAAGAATACTCCCCACCCCAAACTACCCTTTACATGGAAACATTTTCGAAAATGTTGATTTTCTTAAAAGCCTTTCGCCGACGGACCGACTGGCCGACTGGCCAGGTGATAGTGCTCTCGCCCAGCATAAACGCCCGAGGTGCTATCGAGAGATGACAAGAATCTTCTGGAAGTTTCCCTTCTCCCCGTTTCTTGAATGTTCTGGAACTGTGTGCAAATTTGCAACGCCTATATAAGCGAGCGCTCTCGCGAGTCAGCGAGTTCCTGACGCGATGTCTAATGTGGCGTGACGTTAGTTGCGGAGCAAGAAATTGGAGAACTCTTGTGTTCGACTCCTTAGCTGGGGAAGCATCCGGAAGAAGTGGCTGCTTGGCGCGTGTTTAATTACGCCACAAGAACTAAGATGCCTTGACAGTGAGAACTTAACCAAGTGTCTTAAAAACTGGACTAAGTAACAGCATGTTTAAGATATTTTCATCTGACATGAAATTAATATCTTGAATTTTGTGGTAACAACCTCTCACTTCTTTTTTCTGAATGACTTTTGTAAATTGGTAAGCCGTAAGAGATAAACAAAATATCATTACACAAAAATAATAGATTTATCATACTTCAAAGTAGGGTTTTGTTTTGTGAGTAGCAATATTTTTCGCAGTCCTACTCGCAAAATAAAACAACATTTAGCACGTGTGGCATATACTATTTTTAGTTTCTCTACTACGTATAGTAAGTATAACATTCCACCAAAAGATTCGATACCGAGATTTCACGGGAAATACATGCTTTGAGGCCCCTGAATAGAAAAAAACATTTTTAGAAAAAGTTCTGCGCGCGCGCGCGCGCGCGTTAGTCTGTCTCTCTCTGAAGAGCATAATTCAAAAACGAAATTTTGGTTAAACACCGAACTTGGAAGGTTCAGTACCTTCCATGGATGCGACACGATTTTCAAGAAAATTCTTCACTCAAACTGCGCTTTAGATGGAACATTTTTCGAAATATATGATTTTCTAAAAAGTGGCTAATGATTTTCATTAAAATAGCATATATTAAAGATATTTACGTGGCAAATAAAATGCATATCTTGAATTTTCTGGGAATAGCCTTTGAAGTCCTCTCCTTTAGGAAGGAATTTTGTATAATCTTGTATAACTGGTAAACGTTAAGTGATAGACGAAAACATACTACACAAAAAATGTAGATCTCTTTATTAAACACAATTTATTTCAAGTCACTTTTTTTTGTGGCATCAGCCTTTCCGAGTTATCTGCTATTGAAGGTTCGAATTATTCAATACTTGTCATTCTTTTTAAGTTCCATCGACATTCAGTTGTTTCTCACGATGTCATGGAAACAGTATGGAGTTTTAAGGCAGCATATAGCGGTCAGTTGTTAAACATTTGACTATCGCATAAGGCTACTGTACTCCTCCTACTCTCTATAAACTACTTTCAAAAAGGCATATTCCTGTATCTACTTCATGTTAATGGAGATAAAC
Organism: Deroplatys truncata; assembly: GCA_030765065.1. NCBI lineage: Eukaryota > Metazoa > Arthropoda > Insecta > Mantodea > Mantidae > Deroplatys > Deroplatys truncata. Next base: position 11,768,153 of record CM060987.1, read on the forward strand.
ATTTGCAGAAATTCTTTTATTGCACATTTCCTTGTAGATGCAAGGGGAATACAGTAGCTTTACGATAGTCAAATGTTTTAAGAACTGGCCGCTATGTGATGGCTTTGAAATTCCCTTCTCTTTGCATAATTAGGAGATAAAAATAATTTAGCCGCTTCTCATTCGAGAAACGTTTAGGTATTTGAAAATTGAAACCAATCAGAAGGAATATCTTGGAAATGGTTAACTCCAAAGAAAAAAAAGTCAAATTGTATTGTTTTACAAGATTTACACTTTTTGTGAAGTAAGTTTTTGAGTATGTCTTACGGTTTACTGCTTATAGAAAAGACATTCGGAATGAAGAGGACTTCAGGTTGTTCCCAGAAAATGCAGTAATATGTGGTATTTTAATCAAAATCGTTACAGTAATTTTCTGGGAAAATGACAATTTCCGAAACATTTCGAATACATAGGGTTAGATTGGTGTGAGAGGATTTTCTTGAATTTGTTCGTCGCATCTTTCGAAGGTACTGAACTATCAGTACTAGGTTTGGTATTCATCCCACTTTTTGTTTTTGAGTTGTTCACAAAAACACACACAAGGTTCTTTTCCTAATTTTTTATTCAGGAGGTTTCAAAACATGTATTTAATGAAATTTCGGTATTTAATGTTTAGGTGGAATAAAATAGTTCCTCTACTCACCGAAGTAGAAAAGGCCCAGCATATGTTGGGGGTTTGAAGCAGGTGCCCACACTAAGTGTTCAGTTACTGAGAGAGTTTGTTACATTAACATGTCGAAACACAGAGACAGGAATGTGTAGCTGCTCTGAAAGCGTTCACTGTTAGTTGTATTGTACACCACCAGACGTTGCAGGGTTAGCTTCAACTTTTTTTGCCTCCCCTGTTCTTTATGACATTATGCACAGTGATCTAGAGGGTTTTTATACTCAATCCTCCCCTTTACCCCTTATAATTATAGTTTTGTACAGACCCGGCTATTCCCAATAACGGATAAAAACTCCCCTGATACTGACACAAAACAATGACGGAACGTCTGACTTCCTTAACCTCCATCCGACACTCTTCCAAGTTCTGGAAATGCTGCATAGCCTTTAAGTATCCTTTGGTGGTGGAACAATCATCGGTCGAAATGGTCAAGTAATTTTTTATATAATTGTAGTAGATTGAATTGTAAACCTTGGTACCTTCTTTTAGTTACCATAGTTATTTAATGACATAAAAGCTACGCAATTTTCACATCATGCAGAAACCGTAACGTATAAAACGAAATAAGGTCCCGCACTCCCAGGCCACCAAGTTAACGCTTTGAAAGTGACACTACCACAGAGAAAAATAATCGCCTCAGTTAATATCAGATATTATTGACTGATTTCTGATGTTAGCAGTTTTCTCTGTTTACACAGTTATTTAATGTGTCCTGCTAATGAACGTGATTACAAAGGAAATAAAGCAAACATTTATTAGAAGGTTGTGGCATCCAGAAACTTCAGTACATACATCTATAAAATTATAATAAAGGTTATTGACACTGTTTCATTACATCTGCAGAAACAAATATAACACAGGATCGATTGTCCCTTTTTAAACACCCGGCGGAGGGCGATGAATTTTTTCGGGCGTAAAAATCCTTAGTATGACTTCTTTGGGAAGGGAAGTAAAGCCGGTGGTCCTGTGTCGTAGATTTATGGAACGTAAAAGAACGTCAAGCCTGATAAAGAGGCCTCTGAGCAAAATTACCGGTCTTTCACGCCCAATATAGAATGGGACGCTAAGCACCACAGCGGTTAAAGAGCGTCCATAAATAAAACTCAGTTTAATTTGCTTTTTAAACTCTTGTCTTCTGTTTGTTGAAGTTTACATCATGGCCATCTATGTTAGGTATATTCCTTGCAATAAAATGTAACCGGCTTTTGTTTTTACACTCTGCGAGTGCAGCAACTATTTATATTCCATGGAGTAATAACTATTTTTTCTACTCCATGGCATTCTCAACTAAAACTCAAGGCCTTCTTCGTAAGCATGTTCTTTTATAACTTCAATGTGCTCGTATTCAAGTACAAGGGCTTTGCAAATACTTTTTAATGTTTTAGTAATTTATGAAATGAAATTAGAAAGTGTTTTATAGCCCCATGTCTTTCAGAACCAAGGACCTCTTAATGGTGAAAGAATTATCAAACTCGGTTGAGTGGTTTTTGTGATCACCTTACATTCACAAACGCATACTAAATGATACTATAAGTGGTGCACAGGATCACATCCTAAGCCACACTCCTCCTGGCAACGCTTGCAAACATTACCATGCCAATTTCTTTATCGCGAGGGGGGACAAGTGGTTTTGGTTCAGTGGAAGACCTTGACCCTTGATAGAGTTTTCACAACTGTTTAAATATTGTTTGAATAACACCAAATAAATTGGTAAGAGTATAAAAAAGCCTGCAGATCAATACGTGCTCCTAGATACGAGCAACATGATTTGAAAATTAGAGAAACATGTCGGACAAACCACAGTGTAATTCGCTGCGCCTGATGTGATACCTTCACACGACTTTCTCTACCTACTAGATTTTATTTGTTTATGGTTCTATAAACTATTCTTCTAGTAGCGTATTTTTACTTTCTCTACTACGTATAGTAAGTAGGGGAAGTATTGTATTCCACCCAAAAATTCGATACCGAGATTTCACCGGAAATACATGTTTTGAGACACCCTGAATCCAAAAAAAAGTATTTTTGGAAACATGTCCGTGTCAGAACTTAGAAACGACCAGTCGGATAAACACCAAACTTGGTATTTAGGTTCAGTATCTTCCAGAGATGCGACACGAAGGTTTTCAAGAAAATCCCCCCACCCCAGATTACCCTTCACATGGAACATTTTTCGAAAATTTTAATTTTCTCAAAAATGGCTCTAACGATTTTGATTAAAATATCATGTGTTTAGGATATTTTCATGACAAATGAAATGTATATCTCGAATTTTCTGGTAATGTCTCCAAAATTATTCCTCATCGGAACGACTTTTGCATAACTGGTAAACCATGAGAGATGACAAAGTTTTACTACACACAAAAAAAATGTAGATTGCAATACAATACACAATTTATGTCATAATTTTTGTTGTTGTTGAGTGAACCATTTTCGAGATATTCCTTGTTATTCCCTTAAATGTTTCAATACTTTTACCTTTTCTCAAATGGGAATTCGTTATTCATTTTTTTATGTCCTGGACATACAAAGAGAATGGAATACTCCACATAGCAACCAGCTCTTAAAACATTTGACTATCGCTTAAAGCCTACCATATTCCCCTTGCACCTACAAGAAAATTAGCTATAAGATTAACATCTCGATTAACATGAAGTAGATGGAGAATAAGCGTTTGTAAAAATAGTTTGTACAAGAGTAGAGAAAGTCATGTGAGTGTAACACATCAGATTTTTATATTTGAACTTTATCGAAATAAATCTTTGCAGAAATAGTTTCGTGTACGAGGGGGATAGAGGAACCCACATCGAATATTCAGATACTTACAAACGGATCGCAACATGTTGTTCTTGAAATTTCAACGCGAGAGACAACAGAATAGTAACCACTTTAAAAAACAACAACAGTGTTGAAAAATTCAAATCAACAACATGCGGTTTACCATTTATACAAAATTGCTTCCGAAAAGAGGACTTCACAGGCTATTCCCAGAAAATTCATAGATACACATTTTATTTGTCATGTAAATATCTTTAATATATGGTATTTTAATCAAAATTCTTAGAGTGTAAGAATAAAAACAACTTCAAAAACATTTCCATGTAAAGGGTACTTTGGGGTGGGGAATTTTGTAGAAAGTCTTCGTACTGAAGTTACTTAATTTAAATACCAAGTTTGATGTTTATGCCATATTTCCAGTTTTACTTTCTGTGCTACTTACCTCTCCGTAGGGGAAGGGTTCCGACTCCTTCAGCTGCCGTGGTGCGGGCGCTGCGGATCCTTAGCAGGACTTCTGACATTACTAGAAATACGCTGGGCGAACATTCGAGTCCCTCCAGATAGGGAGCTGTTCGGATTGTGTTGGACTCGGCGGGGCAGTGGTTCCCGATACCCATGGGAGATTGCGTACGTTTGGCTTGTTTTCCGCCCAGGCGGAGTTTTGAGACGCCCCGATGTTCTCCGGCACCAAACATGAGTGAGAGTTGGTAGACGACATGGTAGATTGCTGTCGACCGTACCGAGGTTTACGGTAGTCACCCTACTTAGGGTGACGCGCGTAAGTAGCGTATTCACTTCCAATCCCGCGAAAGCGGGGGGGGGGGGTTAGGAAGCAAGGTATTGGCCTCATGGGAAACCCCCACGGTTGGAGAGCCGCTCGGATGGCACTGACCCTGGGTTATTAGGAGGGCGCTTGGGCTTCGGCTCTTGCCCGGGTAGACCACTTACCTACAGTAGGGGGTAGAGGAAGTGTTGTATTCCACCCAAAAATTCGATACCGAGATGTCACTGGAAATACACATTTTGGGTTCCCTGAATCCCCCCCAACAAAGTATTTTTAGAAAAGATTGTGTGTGTGTTTGAAAACAGGATAACTAAAAAACGAAAAGCCAGTTAAATACTAAATTTGGATTCATCTTCCAAAGATGCTACACGAGGATTTTCAAGAAAATTCCCTCACACCAAACTACCCTTTACAAGGAAAAAATGTCGTTATTTTTTGTTTTCTAAAAATCGCTATAACGATTTTGATTAAGGGGACAAGGTACTCTTAAATGGTCAAAAATCACATTTTTTTATTTTAGGCACGAATAAAATCTCTATTATTTCCAGTTTCAGAAAATATATACTTTATGGAGGTTAAGAGGTTTTTAAGACATTTAAATACCATTTAAATGCTAGTCTGCTTTCCTTTAAAGCTGTCATGCAACACCCCTTTTTGTATCTTTCAACAACGAACGACTATATCATGCCCAGCCAGCAGTTCAGCAATTAACAAGAGAGGCCAGGACCAAGAGAAGGCAATCAGAAAAGCTGAAGCAATCCAGGAATGAAGGTGCAGATGATTATGACCCTGGAATGTACTGAAGTGTGCCAGAATTTTAATGTTCAAACTTTAAATTCAGTTTTCTCAAAACAATATTTTTTGATACTTATGCACCTTTTACCCAGAAAGTATGAGAGATAGAGAGCTGACATTTTCAGTACATGTATACAACACATAGTTAAACTTTCTGAACCACAGTCATAATTTTATAATGTATATTAGTGATATTAAGAAAGCAACAACAATGCAAATTTTCCAAATTTTTACTTTTTTTACTTTGCAGATATTTTTTTTTCAATTTCTAGGAAAATACTTAACTAAATAACTGAGGTTCAGAAGATAACTGATTATGTATTGCAAGTACTATCAGAGAAAAAGGTACTTGAATTCTCATGTTTTAAATTTTTTTATTTTTCTGCTGAATGAAATAATTTTTACGGACTCAACAACATAAGCTATCAATGCAAACAAACACTTGAAATAATTGTCATTATTTATAGAATAATTCATAAAAATTTCATGACAAACCATTGAGAACTTTAAGAGCAGTGGTAATTTAACACACTTAAGGTGTAATTTTTGTGTGTTCAGACTAACTTGTCCCCTTAAAATATCATATACTTCAGAATTTTAACAAACACAACGTATATCTTGTATTTTCTGGGAATAGCCTGTGAAGTCCTCTCTATTCGAAAGGAACTTTATATAATCTTGTGTAACTACGAGGGCTGATCAACAAAGACTGAGACTGATTTTTTCCTGTAGCTTCCGTGATAGTTTCATATCTGTAACATAAATATTTGAAAAGAGCGGGTTTTTATGTATAATGTTGGTATGCGGCAGCACTCTCGTATTGGTAGGTTGGTAGTAATGCTCTATTTTGTAGACCCGACGTGCATTTCGCATACCAGACAATGGAGGTGATGCATTTTTTAAATCGATTATCACCGGTGATGAGTCATGGCTGCATCATTATGATCCTGAAGGAAAACAAGCCAGCACGGTGTGGAAATCGCCAGGTTCTCCAACACTAAAAAAAGGCAAAAGTTGTTCCATCTGCAGGGAAAGTGATGTTGATCACATTTTTTGACTGTAATGGAATGATTTACCAGCATGCAATTCCCCCTCACACTACTGTTACAGCAGCATACTACACGTCAGTATTGGCTACACTGAGGAAGCGCATTGCAAAGAAACGACCAGAGCTTTCTCGGACTGGGTGGCGACTTCATCATGACAATGCACGGCCTCACGTCGCAAATCAAGTCATGCAGTTTCTGGCTCGATTCAACATTACCTGTGTACAACATCCACCTTATAGCCCCGATCTTGCACCCTGTGACTTTTTTTTATTCCCATCACTAAAGGCAAAGCTTAGGGGTATTCTATTTGAGAACTCTGAATCAGTGCTCAAGAAAAGTGAGGCGATTCTCAAGGACCTGACAAACAATGGTCTGCAGCACGTGTTCAAGGACTGGCAGAGATGCTATAAAAAGTGCATTGAAGTAGGAGGGGACTACTTTGAAAAAGATCATGTAAACATTGAATTGGAGTAATAAACATCTGTGAAAAAATTCAGTCTCAGTCTTTGTTGATCAGCCCTCGTAGTAAACGTTAAGCGATAGACGAAAATGTACTACATAGAAAATGTAAATCTCTTTAAAAGATAATTTATTTCAAATAATTTTTTTTTTTTACATAAGCTATTTTTAAGATATATGCTTTTTAACATTTCACTATCGCTGTTCTCTTTGTATCTATAACGAAATATGTAATGTAGGTATTTCTGTAAGTATTTATTTCGATTAAAATGAAGTAAATAGGAAAATAAACTTTCATAATAATAATTTGTATACCCTCCATTTCCCATTAAATACAATGAATTTATCGCTGGGAAGTCATTTAGTCAACTAGTGTTGTTTCAAAACAAGATTTGATTTACTGCCTGACTTATAACTAGTAATTCACATTGTAAGGTTTGCAGTACTTCAGTTTAGTGTCACTTTGAATTGTTGGGAACTGCCACTAAATCGTTTCCCCTTAGAATCAGAAAATGTGTTGGCATCTGCTCATAGAGTAGGCATTCCAAATAGCTGAATGGCTGAAGAAGTCTAGGATATCGCTGACCTCCGCACCACCCTCGTTCTGAGCGCGTCGACACGGACAAAAGATGTCCTGCGGTGCATTACCATTATTATCTTTCGACTTACGTCCTTGTAGGTGGGTGTTTCACAGAGATAATGACGCGATAGGCGACTTGTCGAGCAATTGCTGCTTTCCTCCAAGTCAGTGACTGCGGCAGAATGACGTCATGGCTGCCAACTACCAATGCTTGATATCTTCAATCATAACCTTAGTTACAACAAATAAGGTGTTTTATACAAGCTGTATTTCGCCTTAATGCGGATATACAATACTAAAATATCAGAATTAGTGTTTTGACAAACATTGTTAAAAGGTTTCATGAAAACGTGTTTTATTGCTTATTAACGATGTAGGGTATATGCGTGGCCTTCGTTCCGACGCGTGGCCGTATTACGGAGAATTGCTTCCCTGCACTGCACTGTTTCTAACCGGTTCTGTTTCCCCTCCTCTCCGTGTGCTGTACAGACATCACGAAACCACGTGTTTCAGTGTTGTATTAGTTCTAATGCCAAAAAGGTCTCTACACTTCAGCATACTGAATCTTATTCGTTTGTGACAACAAACTTGTAGTGAAGTGAGACAGCGATTTATAGACAGATTCCCTGCTGTTCATGCACCTTGCAGAGGAACAGTCTGTAACCCTGTGAATAGATTTAGGGAAGCGGGATCTATTCTTGATAAGAAACCAAAATGAAATCGTCGTGTTCCTACAGAGCAATAAGTTGATGACATAGGAAAAAGAACGACGCCCAAAGAAATCTCTGAGACAGCTTGCACAGGAATCCTGAATTTTGCAAACTTCGGGTTGTAATGCCATTGAAGTTTTAAAATTAAAACCCTATAAGGCACATAACCCTATAACTGTAAGTTTATGAATTGCAACCACGTGATAATGTGCGTTGAGTTAATTTTTGCAATTGGGTGTTACATAATGTTAATTAAATTGAGTTTTATTTATGGACGCTCTTTAACTACTATAGTCCTTAGCGTCCCATTCTATATTGGGTATGAAAGACCGTTAATTTTGCTGAGAAGTCTCTTTATCAGGCTTGAGGTTCTTTTATGTGCCGGCTTTACTTCCCTTCCGAAGGAAGCCATGCTAAGGATTTTTACGCCCGAAAAAATCCATCGCCTTCCGTCGGGTTTGAACCGGCGACCTTGGGAACTAGAGGCTAGCACGGTACCACTAGTCCACGGAGGACGACATATACATAATGTTAATGATGGCTGTATTCACCCGCATGGTTTTATTCAAATGCCCATGAAGAATTAATGAGTATTAACACAAATTTTGTTAATAGATGTGAGATATGTGTGGTTATACAATACGGTCGTTTTATGGTGAGGCCACGGATCGCTCCACACTGGGGATTTTGTTGCGTAACTCCCGCGTTATTCACGAATGATAGTAACATACACTAACCTTGTTTTAAGTGGTGGCCATCTGCGTGAAGACATTTCTGGCATCTTCTGATGAAATTTCCATTCACACGCACAAGTTCTTCTTGCGTAATGTTCAGAATTTCTGTTTTATATTGCCCTTAAGTTCGTCTGTGGTGTGGGGATTGTTACTATAAACTTTATTATTTGGTGTTCCCCACAAATAGATGCACCAATTTCGAAAAAACGTTTTCGCCTCTGTTAGAACATCTTGTTTTCGCTTATTAGGTTTAACGTTTAGGAATCCCGTTGTCCTACATTTATTAAGTAGACGTCTAACAGTTTCTCTACCTGGAACTGAATACCAGGAAGTTTCTCCTGAAATTGTCTACACACTTGTTTACGTGATTCGGTTTTTATGTATGTATCGTACTGTAGCGGGTTGATGCCCTCTGCTGCAGTGTCCTGGTCTCCGGCTATTGTTGCTTAGCGGCTCTGATTGCTCCATTCCTAGTAAATTACTAATTTCACTGGTCTCGGCGTTTTCGTAGGTGAGGCGAATTAAAATACACTGCTTTTCCCCTAAAATGTGGTTTATTATCAGATAAATAATTATGGGCGGCTGGCTTTTCCAATTGTAACAATTCCCACCATAATAATGAATTAGAAGCCTGATCTAACTGCACACGCTTCCCACCCTAATACACACACGTGCATCCGTCGTCCATAGAGTATCACTGCGTGTCGACGAGATTGTATAAGAGAGTGAAAATCTGGGGCTTTCTTCCCCTTTTTATACCCAAACTTAGTGACGCTCACCTTTGCGCCTCGAAATGTAACGGCATTTCTAATTGGTCCTCAGACCGCGTTATCTTATTATGTGCGAAAATATTTTGCTCCGGAAGCAGATTCAATATCTCTATTTCTCCTTATTGCTCCAGTTCCTTGCTCATTAGCTTGGTGAAAGGTGGTGGGCTCTACCTAGAATTATCTAACTGGAATTATCTATCTCGCCCGTCCATTACTTACCTAAGTTACAATCTGCTTAGTACATCTCTTGCTGCTAAATATTCTAGCATTTTTCTTGCTGAATTATATTATTATGTACAATTCTTGTTTGATATTGAATTATATCTATGTGTGTGGTGTATCCCCTTTCAGTACCTAAAGATTCATTATTCCAGCGTGAATTTGTCTGCAGGCATTGCAGTGGTTAAGCAAATCACAGATGTTTTGAACAAACTTTCACCTTTGAGATGCACAACTCTCTTTACAGCACGAACACAAAGCAGCGACTGAAGCACAGCTGATAAAGGCGTCATGCCCCACCAGTACCGAGATCACTGCTGTACAGTGTGCTATGCATACAGTCGGTCTGTGACCTCACCTTAAAGCGACCGCAGTGCAGTAGTTATAATTTGCATGGGAAGTCTATGCGTTTCAATTTAAGGGACTATGGATATCGACTCCGCCGGCAAACGGCGTGCTTCTTGGTGCTAAGAAAATTCTCTTTAGACCGGCCACACGTCTAAACGAAGACTCTGTAGAACTTAACATGCGAGGTTACTTAATCCTGTGAGCATGTTCAATTCTTTACAACGGTCGACTTTTTATGGTATTTTTAATCTTACATTTTAAAAAGGAAAAAGCTGTTTTCAAGAAAATTCACGACACTCACTCACAACTACACTTTACATGAAGCATTTTTTGAAATGTTCTCAAAAATGACACTAACGATTTTGATTTAAAATAGCACATCTTTAAAGATATTTATGGAAAAAAATGTATACATTGAATTTTCTGGGATTAGCACGGGAATACCTGTTCATCGGAAGGAATTTTGTGCAATCTTGTGTAACTCTATACTTTAAGAAATACACAAAGATGCACTACAGAAAAAAAAAAATGCAGATATCGTTAAAACACACAATTTATTTCAAATAATTTTTTTTTTGTGCCAAGATATCCGTTATTAATGGTTCGAACTGTTCAAACTTTAAAGTCCTGTCGATTTTCAGTTGTTTCTCGTGATGTCATGGAAACAGTATGGAATTTTAAGGCCAGCATATAGCGTCCAGTTGTTAAATATTTGATTATCACCGTTACCTTTGTACTAGGTCGGATCGAAAAGTAACGCACAATAATTTTTTCTGCCTTGGTATTGCAGCTGGAGTGTTGCAATTTCACACAGATATAGTTTGAAGTTTTCACTACAGAGGGTATTGTTTGTTTCATGTACAGCTCTAGCGAAAGAAGCGTGAACTACGCAACAAAGATGGCGCACATGTTACTGTCGTCTACGTGTGAAGAGCAGAGAGGTGTGGTTCGATATTTGTGGCCCAAAGGGCGTAAACCGAGTGATATTCACAGGGACATGCTTGGCGTGTATGGGGATGATTGTATGGACCGTAGCAATGTCTCCAGGTGGTGTGCATTCTTCTTAGAGGGCCGTGTGAACCTTAGTGATTCGCCACGCTCCGGGAGGCCGGTAACAGCTGCAACCCCGCAGAATGTCAGAGGCATTGAGGCGGCAGTTTTGAACGACCGGCGTGTGCAACTGAGAACCTTATCGCAACAGGTCAACATTTGCTATGGTGCAGTGTACGATATTGTTCATGACACGTTGAAATTTCGTAAAGTTAGTGCTCGCTGGGTGCCTAAGAACCTGACAGACAACCACAAGGGCCAGCGAATGATGATGAGCTTGGATCACCTAACGCGGTACACCGCAGAAGGGCATGACTTTCTTAAAGGAATCGTCACTGGTGATGAGTCGTGGGCATACCACTACTGTCCGTGAGGTTTAAGTTGTCGTGTCCCATTTAGACAGAGAAAGGAATACTCACCATCTCGCTCTCGCTCTATGGTGACGCAGGCAAAGCAGATACACCAGCCAAACAAGCATCAGTGGCGGGATGCCCCTCCTCCTCTCCGACCGGTTGTTGTTCATTCTCCGATTCACCATCAGAGACTTCAATCGAATATTCGTACTCATCTTCCGATTCCGATTCTTCTAAATTTATGACTAATTTGTCCGTAATTTCATCTACCAGACCGTCTTTCTCCCAGTAAAACTGTTCAGTGCTTTGTACATGCTCACACGCCCTTTTCCAGTTGTCTGGAGTTACTTTTGTAATCGCATTATCAAACAACGCTTTTACATCACAACTTTTAAATGAAATATTATGTTTGGCAACATCGTTCTTGACTTGCGCCCATATAAGTTCTATAGCGTTAAAATCACGTGATAAGGTGGCAACCGTACTATGGTATGTCCATGCATTTCTGCGATTGTATCTATTTCATAAACTTTGAAATTGTCTTTTTTCAATTTAATTAGCTCATATAGCACTGGTTTTGTCGCTCGGGGATCAAACTCAATATTTGTATTACGGAGCCATTCCTGCATATGGGATTTGAGTGAAGATGAAGTGGGTGCTTTATTAATTTCTATGGAATGATAAGGGGCATTGTCCATAACGATGACACTATTAGAAGGAATGTTAAGTAGCAGTTTATTAACAAATCAATTCTTGAAAATATTGTTATCCATTTCTTAATGGTAGTCTTTACTGGATTTTGACTTAAAAGTTAGCAAGGCAACCCTGTTGAACATCCAGCATGTACAACTATAAATCGCTGTCCTTTGCCTATTGGTGTTTTAAGAGGGAATCATTTTCATCACCGTCACACTTCCACACCTTATTTCTCGTATGGTTTATATTTACCCACGTTTCGTCAAGGTACACTATAGACCTACCAGTAGCCCTCAGTTCCACCATTTGTCTTAAAAACTGAAATCGTTTAGAAACAGTATCCATTCGTTCCATTTAAAAACGTCTTCCTTGCGAATTTTTGCTATAACTAAATTAAGCTTTCTAAGAATTTTTCTTTCCGACCACACGCTTCCTTTCATTAAGTCTTGAACTTTTAAAGCCTCATAAATGTCCTGCAAACTAGGCAGAAAGTCCGTACGATATAGCGAATAGATTGTTCGCTTAATAGCAGCTGTCGTGAATGAGTCTATTTCTGTTTTTGCGATCTCCTATTCGAGCGCTTGTTGCCTGGAGTTTGCAATCTACCGCCACTAGCTTCAGTATTTTTGTGTTCTTTTAAAATTCGCTGGACGGAACGAGCAGAAATACCTGTAGCAGCAGCAGTTCTCTCAACTATACTAGTCACTGAAATAGTCGGCTTTCCACATTTCAACGCGTCACATTCATCACTGAAGAAACTGTGAACTTTGACTACCATTTCCCTACCATCTGATTTTAGAACTTTCCCTCGAGACCCAATTTGAAACAATACAAATACAACCAAAACTACTACAAAATAATTCAACATTATATCCATATGCTGTAACACTAAAAACATCTTGCGTATCGTGTAAAACACAAAACACCAAACTCACAGTTGCGCAGCTCATACGCCACTGTAACCTTCAGTCAGCATACAATAGAAGCGGGAGGGATACGAGCTTCTGCGGGTCTGGAATTTCCACAAATCGCAAGAAAGAAGTGGTTGCTGTCCCACCCCCTGTGCTAGACAAGGACAGCACTGTGTGAGACAAAGACAGTAGAAAACCTGCCAAGTTAAACCTCACAGATATTACACGCCCGAAACCAAGCAGGCAAGTATGGAGTGGAAACATGCTGGTTTCCCAGTGAAGAAAAAACTCAGTGACTCAATCTGCTAGGAAAGTGCTTGTGACGTGTTCTGAGAAATTCATGGTGTTGTATTGGTGGACTTTGCTGAACACGGGACCACTGTGAATGCTGCAGCCTACATGAAAACTTTGTTGAAGTTGCGTCGCCTCCTTCGTGACAAACGCCACAACATGAATGCTGACGAGTCAAAGTTTTTTTCATGACAATGCTCGCCCCCATGTTGCTGCTGCTGTTCGTCAGAAAATCACCAAATTTGGTTGGGAGGTGCTCCAGTATCCACCATATAGTCCGAACCTTGCACCGTCGGACTTTCATCTGTTTGGTCCCATGAAGAAATTCCTGGCCGGCCAACGCTTTACGACAGATGCGGAAGTGAAATCAGCAGTCCGCAGATGGCTATACTCCAAGGAAACGGACTTCTATAAACAGGGCATATTGAAACTGGTATCACGATGGGAGAAATGTGTTGAGAAATTTGGTGACTATGTCGAAAAGTAGGTAAAAGGTGTAAGTTCATTTGTGATTTTTGTTGTTATTTTAAGTATTAAACTTTTTTGTAAAACAATGATTGTGCGTTACTTTTCGATCCGCCCCGGTATCTGTAACGAAATGTGTAATGTAGCTATTTCTGAAGGATTTATTTTAATTAAAATGAAGTAGATGGGAAAATTAACTTTCGCAAGAAAAGTTTCTACACCCACTAATAAACGTTAGAGAGTAGAGAAAGTAATGTGAATGCAACACACACACATTTTATTCAGGGGGCCTCCAAGTATTGCTGGCTACATCTCGATATAGGATTTTTGGATGAAGTGAAATACTTTCTTTATCTACTAGGCCCATGGTAGAGAGAGTTGAATTAAATGCCCCTTCAGAGCAGTGGAAGCTCTAGTCGCTACAATTAGGTAAAATCGATAAAGAAGGTTATTTTGTGGGGAGCATAGCAAAAGCAGGTCATGGTAAAGAGAATGCGGGTCGTCATAAGTGATAAGGTGTAAGTGAATCCTTTAACGAGCAGAAACGTGCTCTCACTACTGAGCGTATTGGGCCACAAACCCAAAATTACGACAGAAACAAGCGCGGTCTAAGAACACGCATACACGAATTTCACGCAATATAACATGACACGATTGATAACTCTTAAACGAGGGTTACGCAGAAAATGTTTAGGAAACCAAACAAGAATTATTTTTAAAAAATGTAAATGGATTTATTGTTTTTCAAAATATTCCTTTTTAACATCAATACATTTTTACATTCGATGAAAGCAGACCTTAAAGCAATGATGCCACTCTTCCTGAGGCACTTCAGAAACAGGTTTATATAATGTTCCAGTGATTCATCTGATGACGAAAAAGTGATTCTTTGCGTTTTATTTTTAATTTTTTGAAACAAAAAGAAATCACAAGGTGCTAGGTCAGGGCTGTATGGTGGAGGGTCCATGGTGCTGACCTTTAGGGCATCCGGATACTCAGTTGTTAGTTTTACTGTATGGACGATGCGTTGTCACATTATTTTGGACGTTTTTCATGAAGTTTTTCAAAAATTTGCAGTGAATAAGCATTTGTGTACTAATCGGCAGTAACGGTAAGTCTTATCTTCTAATGGTATAGTGACAATATGGCCGTTTTAGAAAAAAAAAATGTGCAACCATTTTCTTACCAGCACTGCGAATTCGTCGGACTTTGAGGTTCTATTCGAAAGACCCATTGAGTCGATTGTCTTTTGTTTTCAGGATTATAACAATAAATCCAAGATTCACCAATAACGATATTGCAAACCAAATTTGAAGTCCGCATTGGAATTTTTCTGTACCAATCAATGCGTTGTTGTTTTTGATCGGGAGTCAGTTTATGTGGAATCTATGGACAACAAAAGTTTTTTCGCGTCTAGCTGTTGCTGTAAAATGTTACGGATTTGACTCATACCAATGCGCAATGTCGCACGAATAAATTCATGAGATGTTCGTCGATCTTCAAGCATTGCTCGAACAGTGGCAATATTTTCATCAGTAACAGCAGTTCACGAAATTCATCACTAAGAAAATCTGATGTGTTACACTCACATGACTTTTTCTACTCTTGTACAAACTATTTTTACAAACGCTTATTCTCCATATGCTTCATGTTAATCGAGATGTTAATCTTATTGCTAATTTTCTTGTAGATGCAAGGGGAATTGATAGGCTTTAAGCGATAGTCAAATATTTTAAGAGCTGGTTGCTATGTGGAGTATTCCATTCTCTTTGTATGTCCAGGACAAAAAAAAAGTTGAATAACGAATTTCCATTTGAGAAAAGTATAAATATTGGAAAATTTAAGGGAATAACAAGCAATATCTCGAAAATGGTTCACTCAACAAAAAATGTATATGACATAAATTGTGTATTTTAACGCCATCTACATTTTTTGTGTAGTAAAATTTTGTCTATCTCTTATGGTTTACCAGTTATGCAAAAGTCGTTCGCAATGAAGAATACTTTTGGAGACATTCCCAGAAAATTCGAGATATACATTTTGTCATGAAAATATCTTAAACATAGGATATTTTAATCAAAATCGTTAGTGCCATTTTTGAGAAAATTAAAATTTTCGAAAAATGTTCCATGTAAAGGGTAATCTGGGGTGGGGGAATCTTCTTGAAAACCTTCGTGTCGCATCTCTGGAAGATACTGAACCTAAATACCAAGTTTGGTGTTTATCCGACTGTTCGTTTCTGAGTTATGCTGTTCACAGACACACACACAGACAGACAGACAGACACACAGACACACACACGGACATGTTTCCAAAAATGCTTTTTTGGATTAAGGGGGTCTCAAAACATGTATTTCCGGTGAAATCTTGGTATCGAATTTTTGGGTGGAATACTATACTTCCCCTACTTACTATACGTAGTAGAGAAAGTAATAACGTCCGGGACACATGTGTTGTTTTTCATACGATAAAAAAACGGTTATCTTATTACATTCACACGACTTTCTCTACGCTTTCCTCTACAAGCTACTATTAGAAAAGCTTGTTCTGTATACTTAATCGAGATAAACATTTGCGGAAATGGAAAGGTAGAATCAGAGAAAAAGTGATATAGCTGGGATTTGAACCATGGATCTCCTGGTTTCCGTCCGGTTGCTTTAACTTCTGAGCTATCATGGCAACATGTTGAATGACGTACCCCATTGGCGACTTACTTTGCCATAGGTACTATAAGTCCCGGCTTAACCACTATTAGGTCAAATAATGGAATTAATTATTCTTCCGTACAAGTGGTGTGTAGCACAAAGCTGGAAAGGTAGAAACACACAACTGAAAAATTCAATGCCATAGCCGGGATTTGAACTACGGATCTCGCGGTTTACGTCCGGCTGCAACCTTGACCTATAGACATGGTTAGTGTGGAAGAAGAATTAATTCCATTTGCAGAAATTGCTTTATTACATACTGGATAAGACAAAGAAGTATTGATTTGTGCGTAAGAGGCCGAGCGAAATTAAAGGAAAAACAACACGACGTGCAACTCCCCTCTACAATAACCCAGTTTCGAAAGATTTAAGCCTCTCTTTATAATATTAGTATAGATTTCCTCGAAGTCCTGCGCCGTGGGCTAAAGCTTGGAGCTGTACTTCCCGGCCTTGGAATACGCCCGGGTTCGATCCCAACCATGCGGGGTGCGGATTTTAAGTTCCGAGTATAAGACCGGTGCCTACTCAGCGTCGTGAGGAAAGTGAGGAGCTGCGATGGGCAGCGGTCCTGTCCTCGGGAGCCAACTTTCCGGCTGGTGGAAGCGTGTTGCTGGTTACATCATCTCCTCGTGTCGGTTGGATGATCGCCCACCTCTGCCATGCGTAGGTGGGCGTGAGACAGGCAGCGTGGAATTAGGGTAATAAGCGATAGTCAAATGTTTCAAGAGCTGGTCGCTATGTAACGAATTTGAAATTCCGTTCTCTTTGCACGACCAAGAGTAAAAACGATTAGCGACTTTGCAGTTGAAAAGCTATTTCGGAGATATCCGTTTGAATTTTTTTTTCAGATGGTAAGTCCATATTCGTTTATTTACGTGGTCTCGTGCAAAGAGCACGTAATTTCAAAGTCATCACATATCGATTAGCTTTTTAAAAATCTGACTATCACTTTAGCCTACTGTATACTTCTTAAACAGCAAAACGTGCCTAAACCGAACCCCCCCCTACATGCGTGAAACCTGGACAAACGGAAAATAAATCTCGGAACGGAGCTGTTTCTTACGTTAAATTAGGATTATTATATGCTGAATTTTTAAAGTGATAGCCATTAATTTTAAGCGCACCGAAATGTTATCAACCGTGTATGTGGGATTTACGAGGGCAGTCGCAGAAGTACCCGACCTGACTTATAGATGGCGGTTGTTTCAAACAAATGACTGTGGTAGAAGGTACCAACCTTATAAAGCTTAAGTTGAAGTTTGACGAAGCTACGTTCTTTAGTAATTGTTTGGCAGCCATCAATAGTGAACTCTCAGCGAATTTTTAAACATGGATAAAACTGGCCATCGTTATGTGATACAATACTTTCATTTGAAAGGTCTTAGTCCAACTAATATTAAAGCTGAGCTAGATTATACTCTGGGGGAGTCTACTCCTTCGCTTACAACAGTGAAATATTGGGTGGCAGAGTTTAAGCGAGGCCGTACGAGCTGCCAAGACGAACATCGCAGTGGTCGACCAAATGAGGCGAGCACGCCAGAAATTGTGAAGAAAATCCACAAAATGGTATTGGATGACCGTCAATTGAAAGTGCGCGAGCTAGCAGACATCATATACATTTCAAAAAGTGCTGTACATTGCATAATGGCTGAAAATTTGGACATGAGAAAGCTGTGCACAAGATGGGTGCCGCGTTTACTAACAATGGAGCAAAAGCAGCGTCGTGAGGATGTTTCAGTCGAGTGTTTGGCGATGTTTCGCTGCAATAAAGCGAATTTTTGCGTCGATTCATAACTATGGATGGAACATGGGTCCATCACTTTACACCTGAGACGAAGGAACTGTCAAAACAGTGGATTGAAAGGGGAGAATCGGCTCCAAAGAACACGAAGACAGTTCTATTTACAGGCAAGGTCATAGCGTCAGTTTTTTTGGGATACGCATGGGATAATTTTCATTGATTATCTTCAAAAAGGAAAAGCAACCAATGGCGAGTATTATGCAAACCTATTGCAGCGTTTGAATGATGAAATCAAGCAAAAAAAAAAAAAAAAAACGGCCGTATTCAGCGAAAAAGAAAGTTCTGTTTCATCAAGACAATGCACCAGTTCACACAACCATTATCGCAATGGCCAAAATCAATGAGTTAAAGTTCGAATTGCTTCCTCATGCACCCTATTCGCCAGACTTAGCCCCCCTCTGATTACTTTCTGTTTCCGAAGTTGAAGAAATGGCTTGGTGGTAAAAGATGTGCCAACACTGAAGAGGTGGAGTTTGCAGTTGATGGATATTTTGCAGAACTCGACGGTTCTCACTATAAACAGGGTATCGAAGCTATTGAAAATCGCTGGGAAAAGTGTTTCGAGCTGAAGGAGACTATGTAGAGAAATAAAGATGTTTTTTCCCGAACTTTTTTTGTTTTCTTTATTAGGTAGGGTACTTCTGGGACAGCCCTCATATCATCACAGAAGTTATGTGGGGACAGAGAAACTGCAATTGTTATGTGTAAGTTGCAAATACAGCAAAGTATACTT
Organism: Deroplatys truncata; assembly: GCA_030765065.1. Classification (NCBI taxonomy): domain Eukaryota; kingdom Metazoa; phylum Arthropoda; class Insecta; order Mantodea; family Mantidae; genus Deroplatys; species Deroplatys truncata. The sequence continues at coordinate 11,787,090 of CM060987.1, forward strand.
TTGAACCTTTGTTTTATTAACAAAGCTTTGTTTTAAATTATTCCTTTATTGTAATTCTATGTGATCACATTTTTTGTTGTACTTTTTTCTATTAAAATACAACCCTGTGAAAATGGGGGGAAAATACTGGAACAATCGCGTTCCGTTTTAGGCAGGTTTAACTATACCTACATTGAAATGTATCTGCATTAACAAGAAGTAGATAGAAGAATAAGGTTTAGTGAGAATAGTATATAGAAGAGGGAGTAGAGAAAGTAGTGTGATGCAACACAGATTTTTCTGCAACTGACGCACGTCCACTAGCTTCCCATAAGCAAGCAGCAAGTCTGCAAGCTCAGCAAAGAATACTGATTGTTACTGTGCAGTAAAAGTGCTGCTTCAGCGAAACGAACAATACAGTTCATAAGACTGACCTACTGGTCAACACATGGAGGTTTGTTGACCCTTTACACCGCTAAGCCTTCAGGTATTTGGGCGATTGGTTCATGGATTTCTCTTCTTAATGGTGATTTTCTTCAAAATTTAATTTTATGCTGTTAAAATTGTTAAAAATGTCTCGTATATTTCATATCTTACGTTCGTCAAAATAAGCTCTAAAGTTATTTAAATGGCGTTTAAAACTCATGTCAAAACAATTGTGACACATTCACATGACTTTCTCTACCCGCTATCTATTCTTATTAAAGCTTATTTTTCTTTCTAGCACATTTGAATCTAAATAAACCTTTGCAGAAACAGCTACATTACATATTTCGTTATAGAGAACAGCGATAGTCAAATGTTTAACAACTGGACGCTATATGCTGGCCTTAAAATTCCATACTGTTTCCATGACATCACGAGAAACAACTGAACGTTGATACGACTTGAAATAGAATTACCAAGTAATAAACAGTTCGAACTATGAATAATGGATGTATCGAAATGACTGATGTCACAAAAAGGTTATTTGAAATAGATTGTGTGTTTTAAAGAAATTACATTTTTTGTGGCTTAACGTTTACTGGTTATACAAAATTGCTTCCGAATAAGAGGACTTCACAAGCTATTCCCAGAAAATTCAAGATAAACATTTTTATTTGTCACGTAAATAGTTTTAATATATGGTATTTTAATCAAAATGTTGGGCATTATTTAGAAAATAAAAATGTTCGAACATTGTTTCATTAAAGGGTAGTTTGTGAAAATCTTCGTGTCGCATCCTTGGAAGATACTGAATTTAAATACAGAGTTCGGTACTTAATCGACTTTTCGTTTTTCACAGACACTCACACGGAGCTTTTGATAAAAATGCTTCTTTCTTTTTTGGATTCAGGGGGCCTCAAAACACATATTTCCGGTGAAATCTCGGTATCGAATTTTTGGGTGGAATGCATTAACTTCTGGTACTATACACAAGGTAGAGAGATTAACGAGTGACGGGCTCTTTCATATCGGACGATGAAAGAAATGATGCTAAAATGAACCCGGGTGCATAGACCTTACGATTACCCTACATTCGCTCTCTCAGAATAAGGGAAAACTCCGGAAAAAAACCTTATCCGAGTAACTCACCCAACCGAGTTTCGAAGTCGAGACCTCTTGAATGTGAGGCGGACACACGCTACTCCCACACCAACCGAGCGAGGTAGCGCCGCGGTAACGTGTACGACTCTCATTCGGGATGTTCCGGGTTCCAGTTTTTCGTGGTTTCCCCGGGTCGCCATGCGGATGCTGGAGTGGTTCATATTCTACCACTCTTCTGTACCGATAATTTTCCTTGTCATCTGTTTGAGGGTTTTAGGACCAGGCGACGATGTTCTGCGGGTTGCGGTTGGACGGTGGATGTGCACTCTGTGGAAGTTTCATCCTGACGTCCACGGACCGCTCGGCTGGAACCCGTCTCTGGTGCTTTCGGACGGGAGCTCCTTCGGGAGACCCCCAGGGCTTAATAGAGTGGGCTGGGGCGGCGTTGAGGGTCGTTCAATCTGGAAACATTAGGAACCCCGTCTGTGCTTGTGCCCGTCGTCACCCGGATCTGGTCGTCCTTTGGTTCTTTCCGCTCATCCCTTCCTCCCGGGAGTCACATTAGAAGCAAAAAGGGTCGGTGTGGCCTACTTGCGGTGCTCTTTCGGGGACCCCTTCATTACGTTTACTCCCACACCACAGAAGCGGGCAAACAAAAGTTGTGGTGCCAGAAACCGCGAGACTTAACAAGTGCGGCTTTACACAGTCTTCTCAGTTGCTACTTGTATGCGGATGTGCTGACGGAAGTGAATATTTCGGCCGCGGTTAAGTGGCGAAACATCTCCCGAACATGATATCAAGGAGTATCAACATCCTGGTCCTCGATCGCAAAACAATCAGATCATATTATGCGTATCAGCTTTTGTTACTTTACACTAATTATGTATTTTATTTATACTTCCCTTTGGGGAAGTAATTCAGATAATATGCATACTTTAGCTGTGACACAATGACTTATATAAGAGGTTTATAACAAGTGGTTCACTAGTTCTTGCCTGAAAGGGCAATAATAATAACAACAACAAATAATCTTCACTCAAATGCAAATTGTGCTCACACTTGCTCATCAGTTATTTACCCATAATTCAAAATTAATACAATTTTGATATAAGTAAATTATTATTATTATTATTATTATTATTATTATTATTATTATTAGATTAGGTAGGATTGCATTCTGTGAGTTTACTAGCAGCCATAAAGGCTTGTGAACATAGAACATATCAAGGAAATGTACAAAAATTACATATATACATAAATATTACATAGAATACAGAACATTTAAAATAAAATAAAGACATATTATATACAAAATGAAACAAATCAGGTGTAATTTTGTACGAAATCGAATACCTCCCTACCGTTATATGGCTAACATTATATGTATAGACAAGAACAGTTATTTTAACTTTCACTAGGCTTGTACCTTTGTTCGTCTCATCATTTTGTTCTATTTGATTTGTAATGCATAGCATTTTCTGTCAGTTCTTAATATACATACATTTAAATAGCATCATTAATTCTAGAACAGGCAATTGGAAAACTGGCAATTGTCATTAATATTTACTAATACTACTTAGAGAGCTATATATGTATTATCATCAGGATAATTTGTCATTCAGATAATCTTGTACAGAATAATATAGTTTTGAGCATAGGTACTGTTTAACAGCAGTTTTAAAGACATTGAAATTGTCAACTTTTCTCTTAAGATCATTAGGGAGAGTATTAAATATTTTTATGGTCTCATAATATACACCTTTCTGGAAGCAAGAAAGCTTTGCACTGGGATGATGGATGTTACCCTTTTGTCTAGTGTTTATCTCATGAATTTCCATGTTTGTAATAAATGTAGTTCGATTCCATACATAGAACTTTAAGATTGAAAATATGTACATGCAAGGTAGGGTTAATATCTTCAGTCTTCTAAAAAGATGTTTGCAAGAGTGTCTGCTATGAGTGCTGGAAATGATTCTTATAACCTTCTTTTGCATGAGGAATATTCGTTTACTTTCTACCGAGTTTCCCCAAAATAATATTCCGTATTGAATTATAGAGTTAAAATGTGCATAGTATACTAATTTAAGTGTATATAGAACTGACATTTACCAGTGCTCGCATAGCATAACAGGCAGAACTGAGTTTGTGTAAGATATACGTAATGTGAACTTTCCAATCTAAACATCTGTCTACTTGGAGGTTCAGAAATTTAATGTTGTCTATTTGTTCTAGTAACATATCATTAATCCCAATTTCTATTCGAGTGTGTGGTGATCGATGGGTTATAAATTTAACAACTTTTGTTTTGTCTAGATTTCCAGATAATTTGTTAGCTTTAAACCAGTGTGATATACAGTTCAAAACATAATTCAATTTAATTACACACTCGTTCAAAGTTTTACTAGTCACCAGAACACTCGTGTCATCAGCAAACAGAATGATAGTTGCAATATGCTTTATATAAAATGATAGGTCATTTATATACATAAAAAATAGTAAAGGTCCTAGGACTGAAGCTTGGGGCACTCCATGTGTTACTGTTTTCCATTTTGATGTATGTTTTCCAAATCCAATACCATTGACTACTTCAACACTTTGTTTTCTTTCATTTAGATATGATACGACCAACTTAGAGTTTCTTTTTTTAGTCCATAGAATTTCAATTTTGCTATCAGAATATCATGATTGACACAGTCAAATGCCTTTGCTAAGTCACAGAAAATTTCACCTACATGCATTTTTTTTGTTTAATGCAGTTAACACTTCATAAGTAAGTTTATAAGTTGCATTATTGGTCGACATTCCTTTTCTGAATCCGAACTGATCCCTGACAAGTATGTTGTTATAT